>JACGDI010005313.1:32544-66313 GCA_014898725.1 Jacaranda copaia | reverse complement strand
GGTTGAAAGTCATTTCATGTTTAGAATCTGGTACAGTGCCAAGTGGCTAAATCTTCAAGTTTCTTGGATAACCGTGCTAAAAGAGGCACGTGTCTATCAAAGTTGTTGCAGGGCTGTCGGAGTTGTTGGTAGCAGTTATACTGGCTGCCACGTGTCATCGACGTGGAGATATTCAGCCTGCCAGATAAGCGAATAGAGGATAATTCGGTGGTCGATTCGTGTCGACCAGAGATAATAGCTCGCAGGCGTGGCTTGATCCTGAAGTTGATGCGGGTCGACTACGGATGCTGCCACGTGGAGTCGATACATGTCGACCATGAGTGCTGTCATAAGAGATCGATTTAAGTCGACCAAGTACTTGTTCTTTGGGCCTCGTGGGCTTTATCATTTAGAATTGGGCCTATTAGGCTATCCCATATCAAGTTTGAAACAAAACCATTTTTGTTTTTGAAATAACAAGTCCACTACTTATTATAACTTGTTTAAAAATATTGAGATGTTTAAAATGATTTTCTATAGTATTAAAATTAATAATCGTATTAATAATTAATTAGATTTTTTTAAATTTAATTAAAGAATTCAAAATTTCAAGATGTCAAACATGGTCAAAATTATGCAATATTAGTCGAGCAACATATTGCTCTAATGCTATATATAGTAATATAGAATTATAGATTACATAATTCTTATTCTTGAAATTATTTTGAATCTGATCCAGAAAAGTTGTTAAATGGAGATCTAATGACTTTATTTTAATTCTTGAAAAAATTCTCTAATTATTCATAATTTATCTAATAATTAATAAAAATTAAATTATATTTGACTCCAAATTGAGTTTTTATTTATTCAAAAAAATCGCAATTATGAGAGTTTTTAATTTAATTACAAAAATTAAAATTTAAAAATTGAGAATTAATTTAAAATTAACTCAACTATAATCAAATAATCTTGCTGTTTATAGTATGCAAAGTACAAATTGTAGATTAGAATTGAGTTACGCATTGCATGACAGTATAGAAAGTAGAAAACTTATATAATTGAGTGTAGAATTAACTCATCTGGTCCCAACAACCTATACACATAAGTCGGGTTGGTGTTTGAATTAGATCGCTGTAAATTTTATTAAATCAAATTAAGTAATCAATTATTAGGAAGTAATTTTAATTATTCGATACTATGCTGAATATATCAGTACCCTACTAATTTAGGCCCAGATATTAAATTTTTTAATTGAATATAAACATTATTTAAAAGACCTAAAACTTAATTAAAAAAGAAAAAGAAAAAGGGTAAAATCTGGCCTTTATATAATGTAAATAATCAATATATAATATATATATAAATATATGCATTACTTATTTATTTATAATATATAATATATTTGTTTTTATATAAATTGAAGTTGAGTATCTAAATTATTTGATTGAATAGAATTTCCATCCAATATTCGACCTGTAATTTTTATTTAAATATATCGAATATCAAATTTGTATTTTTTTTTAATAAAATTATTCAATTCAACCGAATAACATTCGATCAAATTAAATTGGCAATCGAATTACTTGATTCTAACGCCCCACGCAGCACGCTGCACGCGAGCCAAAATTGTTTTTACTTCTTGGGACTATACACGTGTCATTTTCCGTGGCAGATAGCAGGACACGGCGCAAGCGTTGCCTGGCTCATAAGCAAAGAGTCGGGCGCCCTGATCCTGGGCTGAGTCTCTGATTCTTGTTAAACTTAGAGTTACCTTCAGAAAAGCGACTGCAAGAGGTTCTGGAATCCATGCAGCAGCCACTGCTTATGTCAGGTTAGCTCAAAAATTTTCAACCCTCTATTCGTATATCTATTGCTGGAATTTGCCTTTCTTTGGCTTCAAATGATTTATTTATCACTTGCTTACAGGGTAATCTTGTGATGGTTGACTATAGATTGTTTATTCGTTGTAGAAATAACAAATTGGCAAGTGGGTTGCCTCTTGATGCTGTGATTATGTAAATTTAGGTGTATGGTTTAGTGCTGCTGCTGCTGACTGTATTGGTTGTCTTCATGGTGAGGTGGTCTGGGGATGGAATCGGGGTTGGGGGGATTCAACTGGAGTTTATGATACTTGGGTTTTGAGCACCATTTTTGTTATCAAGATGCTTAATACCAAGTGGGCTCCCTTTTTCCTCTTCTTGCAATAGGCTGTTACCTTAGCATATCTTATAATATTTTAGATGCTGAGTTCTCAATGTGTACATGCGAATTTTAACAATTCTGCTCACCGGCTGGTGATTCAACGCCAGCTACTAGGGTGGACATCCAACTGCATCAAAAGTTGACACTAAGGTGTTTTGCCTTTTTCTTTTTTATTTTGAACTTTGATTTTCACTTCTTTCTTCTGGCAATTGAATCTGAAAGAAGCCTCCGGACTGCCAAGAAATTCATATTTGAATTTGAGTTGCCTCCACTTGTACAAATTTCATGCCGAATCATTTTAACCCTTAAAATCAAGAAAAATATAAGACTTTCCCTGACGTTTTTTGCTTTTGCCTAGTGCTGATGCGAAAACCAAATTTTTTTGGTTCTCTTTTTTGAAGCTCAGGCGCTCGTTTCTGTTATTGACCTCCATAGCCTGCCGCCATCAATTGTTGTTGTGGCTAACACCTTCACAAGCCTTTGCTGTTGCCAAGGAAGATTTGATCTGATTTTTATTTCAATAGGACTATTGAGATCATCATGGTCCAAACATTATAATATTATTTTTCCTGCCAGTCATAGCTTGAGTTACTAGATTTCGAGCTCTGTCATATGAAATTGAACAATGGGAATTTGGTTTGGCAACACCAGCTCATAGATCATTTTTCTAGCATATAACGGAAAAATAGAAAGCGGAAAGGCTGTGATTTTTTTATTTTTCTAATTGTTTGGGTAGCGAAATAAATTTAGAGAAATCAATTTGGGAACACTTTGAGAGGGGCAACTACCCTTAAACTTCTCATCTCTCTTCTTCTTCGTAAACATGGCTGAAAATATTGATGGTGATGAAGCCAAAACAAAAATAAAAAAATGAATGGGGTCAAAATCAAAACAAAAAATTAAGAAAAATAGAAGAAAAGCCACGTGTTACTTCTGATGGAATTGTGTGTCCACTCACACAGCTGGCATCAACTTACCCAGCATATTTTGATATGTTAGATGCCAGTTCTCACTGTGTACTAGTAGACTCTTGACAAATCTGTTCCAGCATTGAGCTTCCATGTTTGGTCTTAAAAGAGGCCATCATTGAACATTTGGACTGCTATAATAATTCTACTCCATTTAGGATTTATGCTTCATACATATTCTCAATCATATCAAGATTCTATATGTTCCCTTGAAATTCTATATACTTGTCTATAGTCAAACAGGTACTTATTCCATTACCATTAATTTTGTTATAGCAGATAGGTCTCACAAAATCTATTTGATTTGTTGGTTCTTGTGATTGTCAATTACTTTTGATGGAAGAAATGGAAGATCCAAGGCCAAAGTCATTTCGGGACAAACTTGAGGCCTTTAGGACCACAGCTTGGAATACATATAATAGCAAGCCAATCTCGCATTGGATTCTTTTGATTCTAAGCAGTGCAGCAATGCTTGTGGCTTTCCCGGCTTCCTCTCTTCTGTCGCGTGTTTATTACTCCAATGGTGGGACGAGTAAGTGGATAATCTCTTGGGTGGCTGTAGCTGGATGGCCTATTCCTTTGTTGGTTTTAATTCCTACATACTTCGTATTGGGAGTATTTCCGACACCTTTGAACCTTAAACTCACTCTGTCTTATGTTGTCTTGGGGTTCTTGTCTGCTGCTGACAACCTCATGTATGCATATGGATATGCTTACCTGCCAGCATCTACAGCTTCTCTGTTGGGATCAACATCCCTGATATTCTCCGCACTTTTTGGATATCTTCTTGTCAAGAACAAAATCAATGCTTCAACAATAAATGCTATTTTTGTAATTACTGCTGCTATGGCTATCATTGCACTTGATTCAGATTCCGACAGATACTCATATGTTACCGACAGTCAATATGCCATGGGATTTGTATGGAACATATTGGGATCTTTGGTGCACGGCCTAATTTTTGCTCTATCAGAGCTAGTTTTCGTAGAATTGCTGGGGAGAAGATCCTTCCACGTTATTCTAGAGCAGCAAGTGACGGTTTCTCTGTTTGGTTTTGTGTTTACTACGATTGGCCTTATAGTGAGCAACGATTTTGAAGCAATGGCGTCCGAGGCTAAAACTTTTAAAGGTGGAAGAAGTTCATATCTCTCAGTTCTCATTTGGGGAGTTATTTCTTTTCAGTTGGGGATTCTGGGAGGCACCGCTGTGTTGTTTTTGGCGTCCACTGTGCTAGCCGGTGTGCTTAATTCGATAAGGGTGCCCCTTACGAGCATTGCAGCCGTTATACTTTTGAATGACCCAATGAGTGGGTTCAAGATCCTATCTCTGATTGTCACCGTCTGGGGATTTGGTTCTTACATATATGGGAATTATCCTCAAAGGAAAGATTCCCCATGATTGTTGTTGACAAGTATCTTATTCTCCATCTCTAAGTCTACCATTTGATGCCTCCATTACTTGTAAGACCTTTATTCCCGATATATTTTAGGCCTTCTCTAGACCCACAAAGGATTAGGCTGGAGGGACTCTTTAATTGTGTAAAACTAACGAGGATTTCGTAAGTGTTGTCTGAGCTTGTTTGAATACATGGAGTTTGAGCATTCAACTTGAAAGAATATCTTGGTTTAGCTTGAGTTTGATTAGACTTAGCCTGAAGATTTAGTTGTTTGTTCTAGCTACATTTTGGAAGCTAACGAAAGTAAGATTGTACTTGGAAGAGATGATAGAGTGCAATTATTAGATCAATATTGTTATTTACAAAGATTTCAATACTTCTGCATTAAAATTATTTTTAATGTTTTATGTTGAAACTTTTATTTTGTGTATGAGTATGAAAGCAAACTTCTTCCCTTTGTCTATATTTGATTTATTGTGAGGGTTAGCTTACACAAATTCATGGCCTGAGTTTGAGCTTATGATCCATTAAGGCTGATAGTGTGTGTAATAGCACTTGACAGCCTTAGCTAAACCATTATAAAACAACAATCCTGGCACAAAAATGTGAAGAAAGTCACTTAAATGACACCTAAGAAACATGTCTTAATTTTACAAACATGTATGTCTCTATCTGTAAGACAACCGTGATGGGTCACTCTACAAGCGATTCAAAGTCATCCGGCTCACTCGTGAGTATTGAGGTCGGGATGGGTTTATTAAAACTCAAAGATTCGACCCCGTTAAAGTTCTGATAATTCGAGACCATCCGCCTCATACTTGAGAGCCAGCAGTATCACCGAAACTTCCTAAATATAAAATATTATATTCTTAATAAATATTAAATTATTTAGAATCGTATATATACATGTTTGAGTTTTTCAAAAGTCATAAATTTAAACTATTTTTGATATTTTAATAGAATATTATTACTTTTATATGAAATATGTATCTAATATACACATTTATATATGTACACATTACATTGACATATATAATAAATAAAATGCAAATATATTACGAGTTGTTTCGACTCCAAAAACTAAAAACTCAAAATCCGTTTATGATTTCAGAAAAGGTTGGACCATCGCCATGCACTTTTACCATCATGACAAGTCGCCTAAATGAGCATGCCATGTCCAATGTTTTGAGTAAAATATGTTCATTTGTTTTTCTCTATAAAACTGTTACCGGTGATCTCTTTGATAAATAATTCAAAGTTACAACCGGAAATGACAATTCCTCCATCTTGATACTTACAAGGACATGTTAAAGACACGAGGGAAATATTAGAGCACAGAATCCAGGTTCAACCGCCCAACCTAAAATGAATGAACACAACAGAAATATAGCAAATACCATAAGTTTGCATATAAACTGAGTTTTGCAGCGAATTAAGTTATTTCCCAGGGGGGATTGGCCACATTACTGTTCTATATCAGTTTCACCATCAGAAAGCTAGATAAAAACGCACAAATTACACTTATATAATGTCGAAATTTTTTTACTGGTTCTATAGACATCGCAAGACAAGCAATATATATTTAATTCTTGGGACCAATGTCTTTGAGGGCACAAATCTGCTCTTCTCCCATTGCAGACATGACAGTCACCACCAGGTCCTTGCCTTCCTCAAAACCACTTTTAATCTGCATGCAACACAAACCATACGTGCATAAATCAGGATATATAAGCAGTTTAAAACACAAATTTTTTTTTTATCGATAGTCAGAGTAATTTGTGAGATAAAATCTGCTCACCTGGCTAAGCAGATTTTCATCAGTAGGAAGCCTGAGATCATCTTTGGTATTTCCAGTTTCAGTCAGAAGAGAAACCTACAACGCCGAGAAATCAACATACTCAAGATTTCCAACAAGAAAATGGACACAAACCAGCCTCAGTATACAGAGTTGAAATTTGTGATACAGATGATGATTATTTCTTCATACTCCCCTTCTAAAATTTCAGCTCTTCACCAGAAATTTTCTTCAAAAAGTGTATGATAAGAGAAAAGAATAACTGAGGTTAACTAGTAGATCCAATGGGAAGATATAGGACATGAACAACAAATTAAAGAATGGCAGTCTCTTCCAGGAATCCAACTTTCATCAATCGGCCATTCAAAACTTCAGCTTGGTTTATGGCCTAATTGAGTAATGCCATAGGTCATATATTTCGATTATCCTCTTACTAGTCAAATGATCACTATGTCAACAACAGTAACAAATGGGGAGTAATAATTATTGTAATTTTTATGAATTACGTTGCTCCAATTGACGGCAAAAGACTTGCTCTCAGTCCATTTCCATCTAGCATTTAACTTTCAAAGAATAAGAAAAGATGCTCATACTGAACCACATTAAAGATTAACCACAGTGCCTTGAGTATTGTAAACATACTAAACTTGTATAAACTAAGGTAAGTGAAAAATTGTTGTGAAGACAGAAAAAACTGCTCATGTACAAACTTAGATACCTACAAGACACTGTTACATTAAAGATGTTTCTTCCAACGTCATTTTTGAGATGTAACACAAAATGATCAAAGTTCTTTTCAGCATCGCATGGTAAGAGGTAACTTACAAAACCATCCTCAGAAATGTCAATAAGCTGGTAATCAGTGCGGTTAACATGAGGCACCTGAAAAGACATTCCAGAGCATCAGCCAAGTTTTGTTGGTAAAGGAACACAAGTGCCATCTTCCTTAAACAACCTCAGAAAAAATAACGGAAGAAAGAACAACTGTAAACTAGAAATGCATTACATCACAGTTGTGGGAGGATGGAACAATATCTTCGAGTTTTTTGCCATTGAATATGTCGATTCCCACAAAGTGACACTTGGCATGTCCGTGCTTGCCAGTTTTTGAGGTGGAAACCTCAACAACCTATCAAGTATAAAAGGACAAAATAATCATATCAAGGTTTTCAAGGAGAAGTCATTGCAATAAACAAAAGTTTCAGGGAATTAGCCAGCCAGCTGATGACCAAGAAAAAAATTCTCACTTATCACTTGAAGCAGAACAGCATTTAAGTATTCTGTTGAATTTCTAAGCAAGTGAAACAAAATTATCGGGAAAAAAAATCAGAACTTAGAGAGATAAAAGCATCAAGTTCAATGAAACTTATTGAAGAAGCAACTCCAAGGAATCTGGTTTATGTTTAACAGGTTCAGCCTTCGAAAAGGGAGACAAAATATTTACAGAACATGGAATATGACCAGTGCATATAAACTTCAATCATCTGCATTACAGAATGATATGACTGCAATATGAATTGACAGGCATTTCTTCTTCTTCTTCTTCTACTTCAAATTTTTTCTGTTTCCAAAGTTGGAAGGTTAACATAACACAAATTACACAGCAAACAGGTTGAATGAATAAACTTAAATTATGCCAAAGATTAATATTAACCATTCAGTTATGAAAATGGGTGGTTACAGGCACTTAAATTCAGAAAAGAAAAAAATTCCTATGATAGATCATTAATCCAAGAACTGAAGCTACCCAAATTTGAGGGTGCAACGGAGACAAGGTAGATTTCAGGTAGCCAAAAAGAGAAGCCTTTTGAAAAAGAAGTGCACTATCCCACCATCAATAGGCCAGGAAAAAAGATGTATTACAAACTAAAACAAGAACTAATAAACTAACACCAGAATTCTACCGCGATCCACACAAATAACTCCCGTCCAGAATTCTTTAATATAACACCTATCTATGAATAAATCAACGCAGTGAACTGAAGAAAAAAATAAACAAGACATTAGATATAAAACAAAGGAGAACAATAATGCCAAGTAAAGAAATAACTAAACGGCTAAACCCAATAAAAGAGGGACAATCATCCATGTCAAGCCTGGATTTGAGAAGCCAAGAACCCATCAAGATCTGATGAATTAAATCAACAAAACCAGTTTAATACCAACAACAACGTCCCTTAGAAATCAAATCTTTGAAACAAATCCCACAAAACAATAAAAAAACAAAACATAGAGAAAGAGGAGAAGGCATCCACCTTGCACGGCCTGGCCTTGATAACTATGTAACCGTTTTTGCGGATTGTGCCAGCTTGCTGAGGGAAAGTTTTGGATGCACCTGCGTCCGCTTTAGATTCAAAGTGATGCTCCTCGTCCGACATCTTTCTCTCTCTGGAGTTTGTTTAGTTGTTTCAAGAAAAAATACTACGAGTGTTCTTGGAGGATGGAGTGATGACTACTGACTAGTCACTGCTGCTGGTTTACTGTAAAAATGAAGGGCATGGATCGTTTTCTCTTCAGAGGAAAGAATAATTCAAGTCCTTTCAGGCTAATTTATCGAGACTGCTTTTTCCTTTTTAATTTTTTTCCTCTCTCCCTTTTCTTCATTTCTATTTCCACATTGTGTTAAAAAAAAGAAAACATCATTTGATTTTATTTTCTAGAATTATCTTCAAGTTTTTATTTCAAAAAGTTTTTTATTTTCCACATTGTCTGAAATTATTTTTTTATAAAATTTGGAAAAACATATTTTCAAAGTGTATGTTCTATTTTTGAAAAGATAAAGTTCATTTCTCAGAAGGAGTATTTTGTATTTTTTATTTGTCAAATATATTTTTCTCAAAATAATATCAAATCAATATGTAAACTCTACTACCAAAATTTCACAAACCATTATCTTTATTTACACATATTTTTTCAAGAAATATTCTCAAAAGATTCTTTAATAGAATTGAACAGAATGGAAATGGAAATAAAATAAATCCAAACATAACAAATAATTTTGGCTTCATAATTTTTTTATTTTTATTTTTTTTGTGGTTACCAAATATATCATTGTAAGATTGTCATTAATATAGTTAAACTTTTTAAAGTTCATGAAATGTTTATAAATTTTTTTTGGATATAAAAATTGATTTTGAAGAATTTTATATAAATTCTCCAAGGATTTTTTTTAAGCCTTCAAACCTTATAACTATGGCACTTTTAATGCCAATCCATCATTTATACTATATTACTCTCTCATGCACTCCAAGATATTTCCTTATTTTAAAAAAAACAAAAAAAAAAGGTATGAATAATATGAAAGGTATCAAAGTATTCTAAGTGCTTTTTCCCCAAGTTTTCACTTGTTGAGTTTGCCTTAAAATTTGAGTTGTAAATGACAAGAAACATAAAAATGGCGAAAAAACAGTGCAAAAATGGATGAGACACCGTCAAGATGGAATGTTGGAGCAAGCTTCGGCACACATGGGCAGAATACTATGCATTGGGGCACTCAGTTACAGCGCCCAGCACAAGTCTAGGCAATTTGGAGTTGCTGGCACAAGTCGGCTGCTGCCTAGTGTAATGTGTTCTGGAACTTTGCACCAAGGCGCAAATTTTCTACGTCCCAACGCAACTTATTCTACCCAAATTTGGGCTTGTGCGCTAGGGTGCAAATTTTGTGTGCTGTAGCACAGCGCAAGGCTCAAGCTTGTTTTGTGATGTTTTGGATATTTAAATCCTATTTTATTCAAAGATAGATAAAACGAACCCTACATAATGATTCTAGACTATTTTTAGAGATTCTCCCTTTAGAGCAGAGGTTATAACAAAAGTGTTGGGTATTCTTGTGAAATTTGTGAGACTTAAATTTATACTTGACATTTGATTTGAAATCAATAAATTCATATATTTGTCGGGAGGATTAAATACACTAACAAACCACATCAAGTCTTGTGTGTTTTACATTAAATTACTTTGCTTGCATTTCTCAATTTTATTATTTGATTTTTCTAGTTTCAACATCATTAAAAGTCAATTAAAACAGTATGAAAAAATTGTTCTAGATGTAAAAAGCGAAAAAGAAAAGTTTGCTTAGATTTCCTTGCGCATATATTTCTAATATAAAATAGATATGAAAAGTCATGAATCATAAATTATTTTTTGGGCAAGAAATAAACATAAAGCAAAAATCAAATTTTAGATATTGTTTAGCTAGTGAAAGATAAGGAAACATTTAAACAACATAAACATAAAAGATTGTGACTAAAATGATATGGTTTTACAATTTTAAAGTTTATAACAAAGATCTTTTTATATATAAAAGTAATTAAATCTCAATTATATAATTTAATCATAACGTAAATTTAACTCCATATCATCTAAGAATTTATAATTCAAAATTCTGACGACTCTTATAGATCGCTTCAATAGTTCAAGCCACAAACAAAAATGTTCATGGCAATAAGGCTATCAATGAAGCGGATTTTAATCTGAATTCGATTGTTTATGATTTTTAATTGATAAAATATTTAACATATATGATCCAATTAAAAAAGTTCGTAATCCGAAATAAATTGAGCAAATATGGATATATTTCGATCCGATCCATTAATAATCCGAATTCAAATATATTTGGTATTATACATATGTATACATATAATCCTATAACAATGCCAAAGTGAATATTTGGATGAAGGGAGTAATGAACTCTTATGTAATATATCAAATTAGGTACTTTTCATTTAGATTTCAAGCTTATTTACATTATAATTACATCATTTGTTTTTCTATTTTTATAAAAAAAAAATTACATGGGAAGAATAATGAGTAGGGGCTAAATGTCATGATATGATAAGAATACAATGCAAATCTCGATTTTATCAAAATAAATTTATTTTTTATAAAACGTTGAGTCTATAATTAGTTGATTAAAAAATCAAGTATAACTATGTATCGACAATGCCAAATAAGTAATATTACCAACAATTGAACCTAAAATGCAATGATTTGGTGAATAAATGTGATTAAATTAAATTTTGTTATTGCTTTTAAGTAATTGATAGATTTGAAATTTTGTTCATTAATCTATTGTGTATTTTTTTAAAAATGACTATTTTGAATTTGGATTCTATTAAATTTTTAGAAAGATAATATGATAATTTTGGGAGTTTTTGAATTTGGATTTTTTTACTTTTATCTAGATTTGAATGTAGTTATATGAACTTCAGATCTTATAGGATTTTAGATTGGATTTGGATATAGCATATTACTTTCATATTCAGATTTAGATCCATTATTATCTGATTCGAATATGATCCATTGACAGCCTACATGGTAACAAAAAGGAAAACTAATGATAATACATTAAGTAATAATATAAAAACCATCATTTTCTTATACATATTAAATGATAAAAAAGTTGTTTTGCCATAATAATGATATTCATAATTTTAATAGTTAAAAAAACTATATTAGAGTTATCATTACTAAAAAGATTTAGGGATGCATTCATGGTGGCATTGAAATTCCAACACAAATTATTGTGCCAGTATTTATTGATATTATGTTGTTAAAGCATACTAATTGATATTAACGAGAATCTTCAATGCTAATTCTTGTCATTGTCAAGTTATATCATATTAAATAAAAATTATTATTATTTAATAGATATCATCAAATTAAAATAAAAATTATTATCACTTAATATACTTCATTAATAATAATTTTTATATTATTACTTAATTTTATGCCACTAACAATATATTGGTAAAGAATTTGAAGTTTTGAGCTGTCAAATGTTGTTGTCGGTAGTAGGAGTGTAAACGGATTGGATACATTGTTTTTATATTCGTATTTATTTAATTTTTTGAATATGCGGATATATATATGAATTTAATGGATATTTAAAAATGATATCCAAATTCGTATCCGTCGGATATTGGTCAAATTCGGATATATCTGTATTTGATTATAATTTTTTAAATGCATGCATATTTTATTAAACCTAGCCGTATTTGAATTATTATTTTATATTCATATTTGATGATAATTATTTAGATATTCATTTACGAATATTTAAGTATGTGAATTTATAAACATGATATGGGATAGCCCAACAGACCTATAGTAGACCCACTCAATATGCACGGCCCAACATCAGTTTTGGGCCCAGATGGGCTAGATAGTCGATGACAACTATATGGTTGAGCATGTTGTACTCAACTGCATTCGATAGGAAGCTTCAAGCCGTTCAGCCTGTTCAACTATCTCTTTGGTCGACCACCCCATTTGTTTGACTGTAATCGACCAGAACGCTCACGCCGGTGCTGATTCATACTTTCACTGCATTTAATGTTCTAACAAACAACATGCCTCTTCATTAATAGTGCGTAACAACCAGTACAATCTTTGCCACCAACCATGTCACCATCTTTGACAAGAAAAAGCCTAGCCAGAGTACTATTCACCTTGAAAAACAGGAAATGATATCACCTGAAACAGTATCGGGATCTTGAATGACCATTAACTCCCTGATAAGGATTAAAGCCCACTACACTTAATAAGGGCACCTTCGACATATTACACACCAAGAGAAGGCTATAAATACCTTATAGCCAGCCACGCTCTAGGTAATACAAAATACACTATAATCTCTTAATGTTCTGTTATATTATCCTCTTTCGACCAGAACTAACTTGAGTATCAGAGTGCCTTCGCCGGGAGCACCTCAACTAGTTTAACATGTGCTGGTGTTGCAGATCTCAAACCTCGAGAAACATTGCATTTGGATCATTTGACCTCCCTGATCAAATTAGCCTAAACACTGCCTTTTTTACTAAAAACGACTTTCAACCTCATCGAAACCTATAACAAATATATATTTTAATTAATAGAAGGAATTATATAATTTTATTAAAACTAAAGCAATCAAACAAATAAAATAATTTTTAATTAATAATTAATTTTATAATTGATTATTAGTACTTATGAATAATAATGACACTTAAGTATATTAATTATAAAGTTAATCAACTATAACTTTATTCTTCAATTTTTTCTTTATATTACAATAATTTTTTAAATTTATTCTTTTTTCATCTCAATTCTTTCATTATAATTTATATATATACATATATGGATTATGAGATTTTTATTAAAAAATATAAATAATATATTATTTAATAAATATATATTCGGATCGAATATTAAATGGTTTAGATACTCATTTACCATATCCATATCCATATTCATATTCATTTGTAATCGGATATATACTAATTGAATATGAATAATATCTATTTTAAATGGATGCAGATAAATTTTATATAAACAAATATGAATACAAATACTAAACGAATTTTCGAATATCTCTTTATAGTCTTAGTCGATGGGTAGAAGGGCCAGGAGGTCAATTATTAATTGGAGAAAAGAGGGAGAATTTAGCTATTAGATTGTCATTTTCCCAGAATCCACTTTGTTCATCATAGCCCAAGGCCTTGGATAAGGAATGTGATGCCTTAGCCCCGAAGTTTATGAATAGGTCATCCGTTTATGCCAGTTCTTGGTATAATTCCATGCTTTTGTTGCACAGCTCAACATATAAATATATATATATATATATATATATATTAATGTTAAAATATGCAATAACAATGATAAAATTTGATTTCGCATTAATATTATTCCTTTGGATTCTATTCTCATTTCTATGTAGTGTTATTCTTTTTTAGTGCATTCAACTTTTTTCAAGTTGCATAAGATATTGACTTAATATGTAAACATTTATTAGCATGATTGATCTGTTTGCGTATTTTTATACTATTATAAAAGAAAGCCTCCTTTATATTTAAAATAAAAGTTACACTAAATTCTAAATATATCAAATTTGTCTTTCTATTTATTTTATATATTCAATAAAGTTTACATATTCAAATACCACCATGTAGTCAAAAACTTCCCTTATAATAAGGTAAGCTTAATATTTGAATAATTTTTGAATTTTTTTCGTTAATATGGTAATAGACTATTAAACTTTTACTTTATATGATTAATGTGTCCATTATTATGCAAATTGGAGCTATAACTTAGATGTCTATTAATTTTTAATATAAAAGAATGTGAGTATATGAATAATTTGTACTTGATGAGGGTAGAAACTATTTTATGAGCGCGTTAGGTTGTAATCCAATATAATCGAGCAAGTGGTAGGTCGAGAGAGGTACTTTGTGAAATATTGGAGTCGAGTCTTGTAACCAATATCAAATGTTAGGCGAGCCGAGAAACTCTCCGACACTCAAGTCAGTAAGATCAACTAGAAGATAGAGCAGCAGAGTGAGGGCTTAGGATGATAATATGCATATCTTGCTGAAGGTTGGCAATGGACTATTTATAACCTTCTCAATGTGATTGATATATCCAAATACCATTGTTACACAAGAAGGACCTTTGTCCTTACTTATGGACTTTTAAGTCTTCACTAACTCATGTACTGTTCCAAATGGCGCTGCCTCCAACTACATAAAATAAGGCGGTACACTGAGGCGTGCAGTAGTTTGATGTGGCTAAAAAGGAGGTATGGATAGTGGCATATGTCATTAATGCAGAGACACGCTGCCTAACAAATCAGTCAATGTGGTTGAGAGGTTGTCACCTCAGTTCAACCTCTCTGATCGAAATGACTACTTCTGCAAATATCTCTTTGGACTCTAGTCGACAAAAGGGATAAGATGTGACTCTACCATAACTAAATCTTCTCGGTCGAATAAAGGATGACATATCTTGGTGATGAATGACCATAATCTAGTCGAGAGTGCAAATGTTGGTATTTGGCATGATTCGTAAGGCCATGAGGTCAAGTGCTGGTCGACAAGTGAGCCGTCCTACCCTACATTTCTGTCCCAATCAAGTATTATTGGATTGAGTCTGTTAAACTATTCCATATTAGTATTGTTCAAAATTATTTTATGTGCATGAAAATTGAATACAAATAACTATATATATATATATATAAAGATTCATTCATTTCTTGAGGACCAAAATCCATTACAATTAAAAGTTGAAAGCTTTATTTATTTCATTAAAATTATTTTACGTGCATGAAAACTTTATTATAAGCGTAGCATCATGAACAAACTAAAATGTATCGACACTTCGAAAAATTATTTATACACATAATGTACGGACACCATATCAAATAAGATATCTCTCTGACTCTACTACACATATCCGACATACCATTTAGCGTGCCTATAAATTAACTAAAAATAAAAAATTTTGGTACTTTTAATCGCATGTCAGATACATAATTAAGGACATGCCAGATATGTGTCGGATAAATTAATCTTTCTTTAACATATTTTGAGAAAACAAAAACTTTTTGTATTCTGTATGAAAGTAATTTTTTTTTATCCAAATATATAGTATAATCCACGCTAGCAGAACCCAACTCAATAATTACTTTGAACTTTATATATATATATACACACTTCTATTGATATGTTTTCGTAAATACACATCATACTTATATAATTAAAAAGATTAAGTATATTTAAAAATCATATTAAAGTTATATCGTATTTTAAAATTTTTAAAAATTTTATATCATTATGTTCGTGTCTTCATATCATTGTGGACAAGTGATAGATAATTTTTGCCCAATTCAATCCAAATATATTCCATATATGCATTTCTTGTACATATTTAATCATCTTAGATAATTTCTTAAAAAAGTTTTGAAGAATAGTTTATCTTGGTGAGAATTTTCAGTGGATGTTTGTTTTCATTTTCAAATTTATTTTTACTTTTTATATTTTCAAAATTGAAAGTAAAAAATGTGATTTCTTATTAGTTTTTATGTGAACGTAGTGTTTGAGTTAGTAGCGTAAAATGCTGGTTTTGTAAAATTGACAATGATGTTTTAATATAAAAGTGACTATGATAGTGTTATTTAATATATTGTTGATTTTACTAATTTCTTTATACCACTTCATATGTTGGGATAAAAATTTAAGAAACAAGCAATAATTTTAATTTAAATTAATTAATGAATTTTAATAACTTTTGAGTTAGTGAAATTAGAGTCCTAATTGACAAAATAGATGTATAATTTTAAAAATGATAGATATGGATATCGAAATGTAAACAATTTGATGTCTCTAATTTTTCTCTTAAAAATAAAATGTTTGCTATAAATTTTATGATGCCCCAAAAATCAATAAGAATCAGACATTTTAATGTACGTAGGAATCCAATTGTCATGATCATTTCAAGAGAGACAGAACTTTGGCCATACTAAAGCCCAAACTTGCTCAATTGAAATTGGACTTTGGGTCATTCTTGAAAAGCAACCAAATTACATGAGATCCATATCTAGAATTTCATTCTAAAATTGATACTCTATTAAACCATAAAAATGGGTAATAAAAGTTTAGAAGATGTACATTCCTTGATCATATATGCATGTCAATTGACTACAAAAGAAACAAAAATAATAGAATTTCTATAGAAATTAATGCTCGTTTGAAAAGTTAATGATAGAATCCACGACTCTTCATTTATCAATTTGATATATATTTTCTTAATCATTTGAAGAGATACATATATAATTACTATTTTAAAGGATCTATATTTTATTAATTAGGTGTGGACCAAGTTGATGATATTTCTACTTTTTTTTTTTTTACTATAAAAGTTGAGAGATGCATAATTATTCTTATTTTTATCATTTATTATTTTTATTTATATAATAATTTAATATTTTTATTACTATTTCTTAAAAAATATAGGACCAAAATATATAATTAAATAGAATGTGTAGCAATCAAATAAGTTATAATAATATCAAACATTTACAGAGTGAAGTTTTTTTACATATAAAAGTTTTTTATTAAATTTTGAAGGATAATTTTGTTAAGAAAAAAATATAAGTTCATTCCTAATAACTGAGAATGGTTAAATGGTTAAACTCATGGGAAGAAAAAGAATTGATGAACCCATGGTTTTTGAAAATGGGAATTCCTATAAGAACAAGATTTCTATCTCTAAATTATAACAAGCATGGGTCCAAGAATAAACTTTGAAATGCCTATTATATTTTCATCCCATTCTTACATTCTAATTACACTATTATATCATCAGAGCAAAGACCACCTATTAGACCTCACCTATATTTAAAAAATATATATATATATATATATGTATATATATATTTAGTAAGTATTCAAGTATTTAGTTTTTTATTCATTATAATAACCCTCCCCCCCTTCCCCTCAAAATCCCAAAACAATTATTTAACCCCAAGCAACTTTAGATGATATTTAAATTTTCTATCTTCTTATTGCTTTCTTTTACCTTTTTTTCAACCATTGCTTTTTAAATATTAGAAGATTTTGATTGGGGTCACTTCAATGAACTTAATAATTCTGTGTTGTACGTCATTACTTTGATATATAATTAAACTTGGTATAATTAGACTAATTAGTAAGTAAAAACAAAAAATGGAAAAAAAGAAAAAAGAAAAGAAAAAGAAAAAGAAAAAGAAAAAGAAAAAAACCTTTTCTGATCTTAACTGAAATTACCAAACTGAAAAGCTTGGAATAGTGGAATTAACACTCTTATCAGTCATAAAACAACTTCAGTTTACTGTTGTTTATATGAGAAGTAACATTTTAATCTTATTATTACAATATTTTTAAAAGAGAATTCAAAGGATAAATTTGGGATATTAATAAAATTGGTATTCAAATTACTTTTATGTTTTGAATTTTCTATTTCACCCTCTAAATTAAACTGTTTATTTTAGTTGTTGAAATAAGTTAACAATATTATTAGTAAAACTTCAAAAACAACTACCATTTGTAAACCAAAAATGTCTTCCTTTTTATAATAGTATTGATAAAGTCACTGTTTTTTAAATTGAATGGCAAGTTTAATGATTAAAATGCATCCTATTCTCAATCTCATGTCTAGTGGCTAATTGATTTAGTGAGAACATACTCACATTTGTATGTATGAGATTTAGGATTCAAACTCTAACAAAATTTTAGCACAAGTATGTGTCAAATTATAAAAGAAAAACATCCCATTCTCAATCCATTGCTTGTATGCATCCATATACACACACCAAAACAAATGAATAAATGCATTTCATAATTGTTTGTCATTACCACAATCTATTATTTTTCCAACTATAAAAAGTTTTATAATCTCCAAAAATAATAAAAATTTTAATTCTGTCTTCCTCTTTTCTATTCTTTTTTTAGTTACAATTAATTCTTTCATATTTAACTATTATTAAATATTTGAGTCAGAATTCAGTACAAGAAAAATAAAAATCAATGATAAAAATAATAGATTATAATACAAAAATTGTCACTAATTATATATTAGATGATAAAAATTTTGTTTTGCCATTGATGAGGTTAAAAGTCATTTATAGTGAAAGAGTAGTGTTTGGATAAATTCGACTAGAGAGATTGAGTAGTACAATTGAAGTTCTTCTCGAGGTTTGAGATCTGCAACAGCAACACACGTTAAACTAGTCGAGGTGCCCCTAGCTAAGACACTTCAACATTCAAGTCAGTTCTAGTCGAAATATGGTAATCGAACAGAATATTGAAAGCTTATGGTGTCTTTGGCATTACCTAGAGCGAAGGTGATTTTGAGGTATTTATAACTTTCTTCTAGTGTGTGATTTGTTAAAGGTGCCCTTATTAAGTGCCTTGGGCTTTAATCATTGCTAGGGGGTTGATGATCGTTCCAAAATTTGATATTGTTCTAGGTGGCGCCATCTCCTGTTTTCCAGGGTGAACAGTACGTTTGGTAGGCGCCTCCCTGTTAAAGGTGGTGGCAAGGTTGGCGGCAAAGTTGGTGGCAACGATTGTATTGGCTGTCACGCGCCATTAGTGCATAGATATGCTGCCTGTCAAAGTAATAAATGTGGCATGGATTTAAGTCAGTGCCAGGGCAAGTCATGAGATTAATATCAATCGAATAGATATGGCTGGTCGATTATGGAGATGGTAGAATATGCCAGAATGGATGAAGCTTCCTGTTAAGTGCAGTCGGTAATAGCATACTCGACTAGATAATTATTGTCAAATGGCTTAACCCATAACTGATATTGGGCCTGTTGCGCTAAATGGGCCTATTGAGCTATCCCATATCAGATATAATATTATTTGACAATTTTTATTATTATTAGATTGTTAATATATATGAATGCCATTAATTATTAATCGTGATGACTTAAAATACTAGTATTTGTACTATTAAGCTATACTGTGACAAAATAAAAATTATTGTTATTTAAAAAATTATTAGTGACATTATAAAAGTTATTGTTTTACTTGTTAATATTATATATGTATTTTATATAATTATTATTGGTATAGATATGAAGAAATACAAGAAATATACACACACACATACACACTGTATAAATTGTTGCGGGAGCTCCACTTTCACTTTTGGTCCATATTTGGATGATAATGTCCATTTCTTTGAGGACAATATGACTGTTAATGAACTTTATTCATCTTCATATCAATCCTTTTTATAAGGAACATCATTAAGTGACCAAATAAATAAATAAATAAAGAGTAACTTTTTTTCATGGTCTAAGGCCCTCAAGGATGTTCAATTCCGTCCCACTCTGGACATTTTTCATTTATTGGGACTCCATTATAACGAACTCATCATTTATTTATATTTATATTATTGATAAAACATCAATTTTTTTTATTTTCAAGTGATGTAATTAAAATATCATTAATATTCATAACTATAATTTATACACCCGTTCTACAGTTCATTATTACCAATTCTTGAATATTAATAATTTATATCAACTCATTTCCCCAGAAAATAGAAGGAAAAAGAATTAAAAAAGAGAACCCCTTGTATTAATTAGATTAACTGATTAAGCTATATATACAGATAAGTTGTATTAATTAATTACTTTAGATAGTGGGCACATTATTAGGCATATATACCAGACCAATGCTAATGTGCCCATACATATTTCCTGCTCGTTAAAACTTTTATTTTATTTTATTTTTTTTATTTAGATTGTTGGAAGGAAGTCAAGGTAATGTTTGATTATGATGTGTATTTTGGGGGAATGAACATTGTAAGTGAGATTAGGGAATATAAAAGTTGTGTTGAGGAATGTAATGGATTTTTAGTTATATTTTGAGAGATAATTAAAAATTTATTTTGGAGAGTATTGATGTGTTTGTTTATGTTTTGGAAGAGATATTTTTTAACTGCAACAGTTAAATTAATATATTTTTTTTATTGAGTTTTTAAGGTAAAAATAGAATTGAGTAGTTTTTTTTATTGTAAGAATAATAATGAAATATGTATGATATAGATGATATTTATGTGTGTATATTTTAAAAATGGAAAAAATTTGAGAATAATAAAAAATATAAAAGAATATTTTGAGATAACTTATTTTAATATTTTAAAGGTAAAGGGAAAATGAGTGTATAATTACATATCCGAACACTCCGAAGGTTTTCCATCCTTCATGCAGTCAAAAAGAATCTAACATGCTGGACAGCCAAACAAATGAAGTAAAATAATCTAACTTTTTAGATTAAAGTAAACAATATATATTTATGACTGAACATGACCTTACAAGCAATCATGCAAGGTTAGATTATTATAATCAGGTTGTTTGACTCATTAATTATGTTTTGATAAAAAGATAAAAAAAAGAAACCTATTTTCCTACATTTGTATCTTTTGAAGACAAAGAACACATGTAGGTTTTGTTTCATTTAATTATGTAGGTTGGCACACAAATC
Organism: Jacaranda copaia; assembly: GCA_014898725.1. Classification (NCBI taxonomy): domain Eukaryota; kingdom Viridiplantae; phylum Streptophyta; class Magnoliopsida; order Lamiales; family Bignoniaceae; genus Jacaranda; species Jacaranda copaia. Next base: position 45,181 of record JACGDI010005313.1, on the reverse strand, counting down.
TTCCTAGTACCTGCACTTAGCTAGCTTGGAAGCAGCCAACTTTTGTCTCAATAGTAATAATTACACATTATTAATACGTGAGAACCCACATTAATGAATACTCATTATGAAGGGCCAATTTTAGGAGCATCTGTCCTATCATTATTGGGTGTAAAAATATCATGTTGTCAAACCTACCTCATTTTTAATTTGCTAGGCCATGGATTTAAATATTGTCATAGTTTATTAATATCTTTCGAAGCCTGAAAAACACAGCTTGGGGGTATGAAACAGTTTTTATGGACCATGTGTTTGTCTGATTGGCAAATAATAGTTGCAAACAGGGTCATGAACATAACCTTTTGGGTCCTCCATGGGTTAAGCTGCATATTGTTGTCTCAGAAAGTGACATTTTTGCCCAACAACAGGTCAATCAGAACCTACCAAAAATAATCACTTATTCAATTGCCCTATAAGCGTGGATATTATGGGAGTTATATTCCAAAAAGGTGCTTTGAAGAATGAGAGAGGAAAAATAATTTACAAATTATTTTAAACATTCAACTTCTTTTTGATGTGGGATAATTATGCAGCATCATAGAGCCCTAATTTAGGGGTTTGAGAAAAGGCAAATAGTCATTGTTCCACAAATGGTGTCATATGATGATAACCTGATCATGATGATCTGAAAGATAAGGGGCTTTAACATATTGTTTTGTCGGCACACATTTGATTGGAGATTTTTCGCCAAAACACATTTGGTCAGAAATTTCTACAATAAAAAAAAGCCTCCAAGTGGTAAAAGAAGAAAAATAAATTATAAACTATTTGAAACCCTCAACTCTGTCCAACTGTGGGATAATTATGTTTCTTCAGTTTTGTAAACAATGTACTGTGGAGCTAAAATAGAGATAAATAAAGAATTCCCTTCAATTGCTTTGTTTTGATCATAGTTCAGGTTTATTTGTGAGAGAATTTTACTCCCTTTTTTTTCTCTTAAGAATACATACAGCAATTCCGAGCAACAAATAAAGCAGCACGCAACTACGATCATATGAATCAAACCAGGATGAATAAAATTAGACATTTTGGCCACAAAAACAAGTATAGGAAATGAGAAACAAGGCAAAGTCACAAATAAAACTCGGACTGCTATACAATCTTCTCATGGCAGCATAGAGCTCATCATGACATCAAAAGAACCAAAAGAAAGATAGAAAGAAAGAAAGGGAGAACTGAATCCTGTTCACTTTAACTGCTCAAGATCCTTGAGTAGCCCAACTACCTGTTGCATACTCGGCCGCTTGGAAGGAATTTCAGCCGTGCAAAGATATCCAATCTTCAAAGCCTCAACCATTTGTGCATCCGGTCCTGTACCACATATCTTGGGATCAATGGCTCTCAATGCTTGGTTTCTTCTCACTAATCCTCTCACCCAAGTTACTAAGTTTCCATCCTTTTCTTCTGGATAAGCATCTCCAACAGGCTTTTTCCCAGTAATTAGCTCAAAAAGTATCACTCCAAATCCATATACATCAGATTTTGGTGTTGGAGCCTTTGGGGAGGAGCTACTTTCTGGCTGACGAAACTCAGGTGGCACATATCCTGGTGATCCACGAGCAATCTCGTCCTCAAGTCCATTACCAAAAATCTTAGAAAGTCCAAAGTCTGACAATCTTGGCTCTAAGTTAGAGTCCAGATAAACACTGCTTGCTTTGACATCTCTGTGAATAATCGGAGGAGAGCAGCCATGATGAAGAAACGCAAGTGCACGAGCAGTGCCAAGTGCAATTTTGTGCCTAAATCTCCAAGTTGTTAGGGACCCTTCGGAGCCAACATTTTGTATCCCATTATTTTCATCTTCCCATGTGTCGGTGCTCCAGTCTTCTGTAGTTTGAACACCAAGGGGCAAATCATACAGCAAGTTTTGCAGGTTTCCATTCTCCATGTAATCATAAATGGCAATCCTCTGCTCTCCAGCCAAGCAATATCCAGTTAGTGGAACAAGATTAGGATGTTTAATTCTACCAAGATACTCGAGTTCTCTGGTGGCTTCCTGGTCTGTCATGGTTGATCCGTGGACCAAAACTTTAACAGCAACATGAATTCCTCCTGGCAACAACCCACCATAAACAGGCCCAAACCTCCCTTCTGCCAACAATGTGCCCCGATCAAAATGAGAAGTTGCAGACAAGAGGTCGGCAAATGTGAAATTCAGCAATGGCTTCTCAAATATTACCACTGGCACAGATGTTGCTTGCTTAACATCAGCTACCCAAGTGGTTGAATCTGTCTGGAATGAGAAGGGTCCTGAGATAGTTTGTTCTTCCTTATAGGAATTCTGTTTCACTACCCACATTCTAGTTTTTCTTCTGCATCTGAAGGCTAAAAAGAGCAACCCCACAAGCAAACAAATCATTGAGATGGTTAGAGCCAGTGCAATCTTCAGTCCCCTACGCTTGGGAGCTTTTTTCTTGAAGAAATCTGGGTTTGCAGCAATTGGACAGCTATTAACTGACCCGACAAAAGCTGCTTGAAGGGTTTCAGGGGAGAATTGTGATCCACAAAAGCTTAGGTTATTATAAGAGAAATTGAACCTCTCCATCTCATGGAGTTCTTCTATCAGCATTAATGGGATGTCTCCAGTTAGATTGTTGTATGAAAAGTCAAGAACTTTAAGTTTCTTGGTAACAATTGGAGGAATATGGTTGCTGAGATGGTTGTAAGAAAGATCGAGCGTTCTTAAACTACTCAAACTTGAGACATTGCTAGGAATCTGACCAATCAAATTAGTTCCAGATAAATTCAGATACTCTAAATTGGTGAGCTTATCAACTTGGAAGAAATGTTGTTTGGTAAATCTATTGTATGCAAGATTAAGGTGTTTAAGATTGTGAGCATGACTCAAGTCAGTGAAAAAAACTCCACTCAACTGGTTCTCTGACAAATCCAAATATAGCAAATTGGACCAATTGAAAGTGGAACTGAAATTTACCTGAGCAATGTGGCCTTGAAATTGGTTTCTGCTCAAATCAATCACCTCCAATGGCCCTTCAAAGACGCTAACAACAGGACCCTTAAAAACGTTGTCTGAAATGTTGAGATAGCTGACAGATTTCATCCCTGATAAGTCTGAATCCCGACCAAGAATTTCATTTTGGGCCAGGCTCAAGAATTTCAGCTGTGGAAATGCAGCACCAAAACCATGGGGAAGTGAACCACTGAAATTGTTTTCAGATAGATCAATGGAAACCAAAGACCGGCAATGAGAAATCCCGAACGGAATTTCTGATTCAAACCCATTGTGACTGAGATTGAGAACTTGCAAACTGCCGAGGGAGCTGATTGCTTCAGGGATACTCCCAGAGAAATTGTTGAAAGAAAGGTCCAAGCTTTGAAGGTGCCCAAAATTGCCTATGTTACTAGAAAGACTCCCAGTGAGTTGGTTGTGTGAGAGGTTAAGATTGTGGAGAGAGCCCAAACTCCAGAAATCAGAAGGCAAAGCAGTGATTTTGTTCTTGCTAAGGTCCAAAGTTTTAAGCTTTATCAATTTCCCAATAGTGGTATCTGGAATTACACCAGATAAACCCAAACCAGAGGCTTCCAACTTAACAACATTTTCACCCTTGTCATCACAAAACACACCTCTCCATAAACAAAATGAACCAGCAAAGCCATAGTCTTTAGGGGGATTTAAGCCCATCTTTTGCAAGAACTCAAAAACAAAGTACTCATCTGTATTAGGTTGCTGACAAACCGAAGGCCAGAAGAGTAGCGCTAGAACTAAAAAAGAACCAAAGATTCCAAAACCCATTCTGAGAAAAGGCCAAAAACACAAGAGATAATCAAGCAAAAATTGGAACAGTATCAAACCCCTACTTTTCAGGCACTCAAGACCTAGACTTTTGCATCATTAATTCTTCTGTAACCATTTTCTGGCCCCCGGAACACTAATAAATCCACAACCACCACCACCATCACAAACTACTTAATTTTTCTTCCAATCCCCAAGATAAACAGTAAAGTTGCTGTCAGGGTGAGAGATAGAGACTTAAAATATGCAAGAAATTGTCAAGACGAGATTTTCTTGGAGCCCGGAGAGAAGAGAGTGAATGTGAGTGGAGTATACCCATCTGGTGGTGGTTCTTGTGCTGGTTCTAATGGAGCCAAGAAAAAAACAACTCAAGTGAGTAGTTTTTGTCTCTGTGACAAAGAAACATGAGAGAGCTCAAATTTTCTGCAAATAGGTTGTAATAAAAAAAGGTGGGTTGCAGTCATAGAGGAATGGGATTGTGGAGCTTAGGAGAGTTATGTTTTTTAGTGTGGTAAGAATCATAAAAATTGACGGTGCGGAGTGGCTAGAAGTTGGGGATCATAAATGACAAAGATATGAAGAGAAATGTCTTTTTGGGTTGGTGAATAAAATCAGTGAGCTGTTTGGTGGAAATTAAATGATACTGCATTTAAGAATAGTGCCTCTCATTATTTGTGTCATAATTTCCTTAATAAAATGATAACCAAATGTTTTTTGGGTTTAACATGATTATGGACGCCAAAAGGATGATTCAGTATTTTTTATTTCATTTCATGTTTTATCTTTCATTTCATTGCATGAATACATATTAATTGTATAAATTTTTTTTATAAAAATAATTAATTATAGATAATGTATACTTAGTATAAATTCACCATATTGGAATAGATGATGAAACACTAAATAAAATAAAGGATCCAAAATGTAAAAGAGTACAGTAAATAAGGTAATTATCTTTTTATTTTATTTTGCGTGTTGATGCACAAGTTTGTTTAAAGTCAAAATTTTTTACGCATACAGAATGTTACCACACTAAATAGTAAATATAATATCTTATTAGCAACAAAATTCAAATTATAATAAATATTTATGATGTTAAAAATATTAGCTAGGAATAATAGAAACACATTTGAAATATGTAAGATAAAATTATTTAGGATCATAAATATACTTAGGGAATATTTGGTTATACTTTTTGTGTGATTTTATTATGTGTTTTGGGAGAATGAATTATTAGAGAATGTATAAGTTTTTTTGGTATGTTTGTTTATGTTTTGGAAGAGATATTTTTTATTATAACAATCAAATTAATACTCTTTTATTGAATTTTTGGGACAAAAATGAAATTGAGTGATTTTTTTAATATTAGAATAATAAAAAAATATATAACATATGAAATATAAGTATGTATATATTAAAAAATATGTGTTTTGGAGAAAAAATAGAGATATGTTTATTTATGTTTCTCTAAAATAATATTATTATGGAAAAACATATCCAAACATTTTCTTAATATTTCTTTTTTTGATAAAATTGAAAATTTAAGCATTGCTTAGAGAGTTAGGAAGAAATGGAGGGGCACAGACACACTTTGTTGTGGGGACAAGATGGAATTTTAGAAAGTAAAGTTGACTTTGCTTGGGAGTTGCTACTGTTTGGCAAATGGAAAGATTGCTTTTTGATTTCTTTCTTTTACCTTTAGAAAAGTACAGAATTTATTTCCCCTTATTTTGGCCATTCAATGGGAAAGCCAATTCAAGCTTCTTTTTCCTTTTTTTGACTATTTCCCACTTTCTTAGAATGTAAAGCATAGTTAGTTAAATATTAGACTAAAAATATTCAATATATAAAATTAGTATTTACTCGTGCAGCTATGTCAAGTATTAATAATTTATTAAGTATTAATAAAAGAGCATTTAAATATATATATGTGTATATATATATATGTATTTACATATGAATAGATCAAATCACTGTGTTGTAATAGAAGCAATATTTTCTATATCACAAATAAGTTTAATTTCAAATTATAAAACAAATCATACTAAAAAAAATTCTTTTATCAGTAGCAAATAATGGATCATAAGTTCTTCTTCTCTCTCTTTTTTAATGACGATAGAACATATTCATAAATGCATTAGGATTAATGTAATAATAGAAAAATAATAATTAATTGATGATATGTAAATACCAACTATGAAAGTTTTCCCCAAGATAATATAATCAAGCATATCTTCATTTTCCCTCTAAAACTTCCATTTTCTAATATATACACATATATTATATACATACATCATATATATTATATTACTATTCTAACACAAAAAAATTGTTTAATTTTATTTTCACTTCAAAAAACTAACAAAAAATTATTGATTTGACTACTACAGTAAATAATGTCTTTTCCAAAATATAAACAAATATATTAAAACACAATTTTTATATTTTTTAATAATTTATTCTTTTAAAATATATAATAAATACGTAATAAAATTACAGAGAAAACAAAAAAAAAAGCATAACCAAAGATTCCCTTAACCATCAGAAGTATGTATAGAATTATCTATTCATCTAGGAAAATTCAAATCCAAGACCTCGAAGATTTGGGGTTCCTCGTTAGTCACATCATCGTTTCCAAAAATAGATATACTACAGGCCTTTTTACTTTTCATATTAATTAGTTCTTTTCCCAATTGATACGTGCATGGAATATAGCTGAGATTTTTTTTATTTTTAATAAAACAGGAAAGATATATATATCTATATATAAAATATACGATGTAACCAATTTAAACATTCAGATAGTTAAAAAAAACTATTTTAATTATTGCAGAGGACTTAATTATTATACCAAAAAAGTATACATGAAAAGGGAAAGTCAATTAAATTTATATAACTTGATGAATGTAAGAAGATGAAAAGACAAAATAATTCCATAAATTCTTTTAATTTAAATAAATGGACTGATTTACATATTTTGACTGTAACTATTTATTTTGTACGTAAAACTAAATATTAATATAGGGAAAAAAACATATTGGAATACCTAAATGGCTACATTTAGATTTCAAAATTAAGAAGGATGAATAGGTGAAAGGTTAATATGAAACGATATCTTTCATACTTAAAGTTCGATATTTATAAGTGAGAAATTATTTAAAAATTTAAAATACCAGCAGCCTCTATAGGAAAAAAAATGTCACGTTTTGTAGTTCGTGTAGTTACCTTTATAAAAGGGGATGATGGGCTTTTAACATGCACACAATCATACTTGGGGTGAAATAGAATAATTACAGACTACACGACCCACACAGTTTATTTGATATAGAAAGCTTTGGTGTACAAATAATTTTGAAGCTAGAAGATTTTTTAAAAATGAAAAAGTGGAACTATAGTAACATAAAAAGGATGTAAAGTGTCAAAATTGAAATTTATGAAAAGAATGATATATTGATTTCACAAACAATTTACCAAATTTAGAGGAGAATTTTGAGCCATAATATTAAAGGACCAATTGTATGCTCATCTCAAGTATAAACATATATCGAGCGGTCAATTAATTCAATAGCATACAAGAACGAATTAAGAGTTGAAACTTGCAGGGGTGGGGGGAATTATAAAATATAAAAATTTAAACATAAATTATTTCAATTGAACTATAATAAATTGATAACATATTTTATGATGCATATAAACAAACACACAAAATATATATTATAAAATTAAAGAATGAAAATAATAATATTTATCATTCTAAATAAAGAAAAGAGATAAATAAATGTTAAAGACAAAGAAAAAATAAAAAAAAATCTTTTTTCTTTTTTAAATATTCACTTAAATTTGCCTCTTTGTCTCAATCTCAATGAAGTTATAAAATAAAGATTTTAATTATTTTGTAAGTTCCTATAAAGTCGTAAAGATTTTCTTTAGCTAGATCCTGATAGATATGTTTTCAAACAAGTAAAATAGAAGTGTTTAATGGGTCTAACCTAATTGTAAATGATTGTAAATATGAGCTTAATTAGACTTTTCAAAATTAAAATAGTAAATAATTAATAAAAATTATTAATAGAATTTCAAAAATATAAATAAACTAGAAATTATTATGAAAATTAAAAAATATATATATAAAATATTGGGGGGGGGGATCTTACTAAACTTTTAAATATATATATATATATATATATATATAATAAACTAGAATTATTACAAACATTAAAAAAGAGAGTACAAAATGTAGGGAGGGCAATGGCCCCCACTTGTGTTGCACTCCACTCAAGATAACCTTTATGCTGAGATGTCACTAATTCAAACTTAAATCACAATGTACATCATATCCGATAGGCCCATAAAATCTCAACAAAACTCATAGATAACATCATACTTCAACCTTAAAACATCACAACCAGAGTACTATATACATGCCAAATATTCCAATTGCGTTCAGCAGTTTCAATTCTAAGCTATGATTATTTACAGTCCCAAAGAGTCAACTCATGAAACAAAATATATACATATGTCATAGATCTTGGATTCAAACTTAACTTATCACAACATCTCTAAACCAAAGCATAGCAATCAAGTGAAAGTGTAAACACATATAATCACATAATCTATTACGAAACAGATTCTCTAATCCATGCCACAAGTCTTGCCTTTCCTTTTCTTCTATTTGGGAAATCAAGAATAATAGAGAGGGATGAGTCATTAGGACTTAGTGAGGGATAGTATAAAACAACACATGGATCTGTTGAAGAAATGGTAATTCAACAGAATATTAACTAACACAATAATGCAAGGAAAATACGAATGTACCAGATATAGACATTATCAAATTCTAGACTAGGAGTAGGTACTAGATTGGAAATGGTTATCATCAGCTTGAATGGCTTGGGTTGTCTCAACTGGTTCAATTCAGAAGGAATTGTCATCAGCTTGTTCGGCCTAGACATCAGCTCGATTTAGACCAGAAAAACTACACCATCCTTGTTGCTCCTTGATTAGAATATAATTAGGAGCAACAAACCTAAGCATAATATGCAATTCAAATAATCCAAACATAACATGCATATTAAATTCTCCTTATTCTGTTCAAACATAGCAGAAATCCAAGCATGACAGCTCAATACATGGTAGATGCCCAAGGAGGACTCCTAGCGCATTGTTGACGCCCAAGGAGGATCCCTAGAGCATCAATGACGCCCAAGTAGACTGCTTAGTGTGTCTCATATATCTAAGCATTCCGCTAGGATCGGCTCTCGGGCCAACAAATCTTTGTACTTATCATGTATCAATAAATGAATTGTTGATAAGGCTACACGATGTTGAATTAGATAAATCAAGTGTGCCAACAAGGCAACAAATAACAACATAGAACGATCCAAGCATGGCTAAGCATGTGATAAGCAGAACAAATTCAAATTGAACAATATCCGATAAGACCATGAATGTTCTTTTCACCAAAACAAAAGTACTTAATTTTCATCTGAAGCAAAATCAAGGAGGCGAATCCTCATAGGGGCATACGAATCAATTAATAGATAATAGTCAAGAGTTCACAATTCATGAAATTCAATAATCAAGAATCAATCATTTCCTAGAACAAAGACAAGCTTAACCCTCACAAGGGTATGCAAAGCAAAAACCAAATTAGTAGATCTGCATAGGGGTACAACAAACAATGAATAACAAGTTAAAGAATTTTAACAAACTAGAAATTCAATGTTTGGGGAACATACACTTCCCAAAATAACAAGGTAATCACACCCTCACAGGTTAAATAGAACAAACAACGGATAGGTGTATACAAGACAAATACTAGATTGGCAGATCCTCACCTCAAATTCCATAGTGGTGTTATCCATGTCCTATGGTTCAGGAGACCCTAGATCCTTGTCACCTATTCCAAAAAGATGTGTTCAATATCAAAATGCTTGTATCATTTCTTAAACAATAACTAAACCATTTACATTTTTAATATTAGGTGTTACTGATTACGAGGCACATCCACCCAACTTGGGTTCTTGCCTCATTTTGAATATGATAACTTACATTAGAATATTCTGTCAATAAATAATCCCTGCACTGTTACACAAAGTCGATAATAATAGTCCAACTGTCATTAACATTCCAATTTTATCACTTAGGTTTCAATCATGTAGAATTAGGGCCTTAATTATCTAATTAACTTAATTAATCAAGATTATTATATAATATTATAAATCCGGGTCCACTAGGCTTTTATATAAATATTCATGCATGTCTTATTTCCTGATCCCATTTCATATACTTCTATATCATTTCATATCATAATACAAAATCAAACATAATTACACTGATTAAATTAGCATTAATTATGTTCTAATTATCAATCTAGGCCCACTAGCATTGCACAGAACTTATATGTCCAAACATTTTAGCTTGACATCACAAATTTTGTCTTGATAGTCCACAATTATAATTTGGCCCAATTAGCTCAACTTACATCAATAAACCATTTACTTAATGATAATTATCTCCTAATTAACAATTCGAGTCCACACATCATATATAGACAAATCTTTATGTTCAATTATACCCCTTACAGTTACATATGCTGTCCAATAACAAATATTTCACATGGAATTTAACTTAATAACTTAATCAATTTAAATCCAGGAATTAATTTAATTGATCAATCAAAATTTTACCCAATTGATCGAATTTGGGGCCAAATTGTTATGCAATAATAGCATGAATGCATTCAAATCATCAAGTTGAAGATTTTATCTGGAAGTCACCGGACTATCACCATCGATTTCCATGCGCTGCCACCGGAACTAGGTCCACCATCATCAAAAGGTGCGCCTTGCTGCACTCTATTGAACCCTCAAATTAATTTCAGCTTTCACTGCCGAATTGCAGCTCAATTGGTTGGAAAATAAAGCTAACCACGTCATCGCCGCCACTGCTTGTTTATCTAAATTCTCTGTCGTCAATGACCAATTTTTATAAATTGAAAACTCTACACCGTTCCTTGACCTGAGAGCAACAAAACCAACTACAAATCTTGAGCTCCCATCACCAGTAACACCGCGCCTATCACTCACCATCGCTGCCCAGCCTTTGGTCTTAATTTCCTAGCAGCTCATTGGTGATCTCAAGCTACACGCGGTGTCATTCTGTTCCTAAGGAGGTAAGGAGTGTTTTGGTAGGGTTAGGTTGGTTCCCACTGTTGCTGGAGAAATAGTCGGAGAAGGTAAGAGGGGGTTCATGGGAGAGAATAAGGAAAAAATATGGGGGTTTTGGGTATTTAAAGGAAAGTTTCAGAAATCTAAAATTGGCCCCTAAAATCTATTCTCAACTTTCAATTGAGCCCTCCAAGTGATGAGTGCATGACATTGACCTTGTTGACTTAAAATATTTTCTTCTAGACACCCAAAACTTATAAGATTATTGCAATTGAGTCCTCTTTATTTATATTTGGCCCCCCAAATTTTTGTTAAATTAATATTTTGTTTTCTAAAAATCTTATTTCCTAAATGGCCAAATTTAGGGGTGTTACAACTTGCCCATTGCATCCGTTCTTTGTGGTATCGTTTTTATATTTGTAAATGTGAGGTTTAAAATTTGAATTGTAATAAATTCTTAATATGCATGTATCACTATAAGAAAATGCCCCTTCGCTAACGAAAAGTTTGTGACAAAGATGATTCTATCACAATTCAAAGGCAATTATGATGAATTTTTAATTTATTAATATCATGAAGTCAATCTACCTAACAAATGAAATCCAACAACAAATTGTACAATTCTCACATATTTACAAAAATATATTATTAGTCACTGTATAGATATATAAATGTATGATGAAAGTAATCAATTATGGAAATAATTACGATGGAATTCTAAAGTAGTAATGTGAGGAGTTAATTAAAGATATACAACTGGAAATCAATAGTTTAAAGAATTTCAATTATGAAAAGGTATTCGTGTTAAATAATTTAAACATAAACATAGAAAATAATCTACATGGTAAAATAATGAAACGAGAACTTGTTCAGTTGTACACTTTCCACGAGTTGGACTTCACTTTAAATAACACAATTAGATTAGATATGATATTTATGAGTATTTTATAAGTTTTTATTTAAAAATTAAAGTAATGTAGAAACGAATGATAAACAAATCCGTTGAAATGTGAATGTAAAAAAATTATTTGGGAGCAAAAATATTACTTGTTATCATATTATTTTTATATGTATTGTGCTTGTAATTATTTTTCAGCAGTGCAAAATTTTATTTTATATGTATCATCAAATTATTTAATTTCGAATTGCAACACAACTTAGAGATAACTATTATATAATAATTACTATTCTTGTAAATTATTATAATTATTATATTTTTTGTATGATGTTTCAATTATTGCTTGTAAATAACTTTGATGATGTTTTGAATTAATAAACAAATATTTATCAAAATAGAGTGTTATATGTGAAATATTATAAAAGGTATGTGTAATACATGTTCTAAACCTTTTATGTCAAAAGTACGAATTCTATTGGTTAAATTCAAAATATATGTGGAAAAGGAAAATAAATCTTAACTATTTCTGCGTCAATATATAGATATAATGTGAGTTTAATTAAAATTTGACGGACGAGCAGAACTTTATTTATGGCCTAAAAAAGTGACATACAGAATCATCCATGGACCGTAGTTATGTAAATTATTCTCGCATTGTGTTACTGGTCGTAAACTTGGAAAACTAAGCCTAAGATATGAACTATGTGTTGCACATTTGGAGTTTGCATAAAGATTTTTATTTTATTTTTTGCCCCTCTTCCTTTTCTTTTTTCTCAG
>JACGDI010005313.1:4342-32181 GCA_014898725.1 Jacaranda copaia | reverse complement strand
AATGCTTAAGCATGTTTGGGTGATAGGTTTTATTTTGAGAACTTATTTTTTATATATTAATTTTTTAGTAAAATTGGCTTTTATAACAATATTTCTATAAAAAAATTTGACAAAATTGTAGTTGACATCAAATTTGCATCATTTAAGAAGACTGATTTTCGCATTTGACCGATTTAAAAATAACTCAAATTTTTAGTGCCAGATAAAGATATTTATAAATCGCACTACCTATTTCACACTAAAGATCTAAAAGTAATTTTGAGAGCTCCACTGAACTCTCACTCACTCTTAATAATGTGCACATCTTATAGTTCTTTTCTCACTATCTCAAACATGGTAAAACATTTCCACAATTTATTTTTTATTTCGAAATTGAATAGAGGTTACCAGCTTGTATTGTGGCTATTTTTTATTATGATACCGAAAGTTATTTAAATAAATCGAATATATTACATTCAATTTATAGGGTGCACCATCCAGTAATAATAATCCACAACATTATGGGACCAATCATCAAAAGCCAATGACTTTAGGTCCACATTTGCTAAAAGTGCTGCTGAATTGTTTCACGTTTGTTATCTCCTATCGTCTTCTTTAAGTTTTCAGACCCACGCCAGGTTATGATTTGATTTTACGTGAAATTCACTTTACCTTTTTATATTATAGGCTATCTTTTTTATTAGCAAAATTTTAAAATATCCTTAAACTTTAAGAAAAAAAACATACTGACATGTAAAAATACCTCTAAATTAAATAAGTAAATAAATTCTCACCTTATGCCCCCTATGAAAATATATGTTGCATAATGCTCCTCTATGCACAAACCAAATATCATTAATTGGTCCGAAATTTTATTCAACACTAACTTTATTAAATAAATCAACCTTCAGTCAATTCTAAAATAGATAAGTCAGAAAAAAAAAATATTTACATATTTGAATTTGTCATGAATGTCAAAAGAAATCATGCATTTTTAGAAAATTCGAAGTGATACGTAAGTTTTGCCATGCGAACGTCGAATTGGTACATATTAGGACTTCCATACGAATTATCACTTATGATTGTTTTTAAAATAAAGAATATACAATTTTAAACACAAATTTCATTTCAAATATCCAAAAATAAATTGAATGTCTATTCTTTTGTCCATCATTGTAAGTTTTATCATACATTTACAAGCCTAAAAAATTCTATAGTCATCATAATACAATAAAAAAATAGTTGGGTAACACAAGCATAACCCTAAAACATGATATACATATATCTATATATATATATATATTTGTAATTTGATAATTAAAGTAGAAAATGAGAAAAGTTTTACAAATAAAAACTTGTTATATGAGATTTAAATTTTATTTGTAAAATTTGAGATTGAATAAAAAAAGAAGAATTTGCTTTGCTTTTATTGCTTTTTGGTTATTTTATTCTCTACTACTTTTTCTTAAATATCAATTTTTTGTGAAACTTTATTGAAATTCTAATCTCATAAATTTGTATATTCAAAACTATCTCTAGTTCTATATTTATACGCTTTATAATTCTTAATTTTGTTATAAAATTATAAATATCTATTTATCTTACTTGTAGGATTTTTTTTTATTGCATAATTTCATATTTATATTATATCATAGAATATATTTAATCATTTATCAATAATAAGTCAAATGAATATAACATAAAACTTAAATAAATACTTGAACTTATTAGGGTTGATGCAGTCTGAATTTGAATTCCGGAATAACTACATTGGTAGTAAGTATGACGGATTTCTAACTCATGATCACGTATGTTTAGAAATTTTGTTAGGTGAGCTTGTCAAATGTTGTTTGATTATTAATTTAAACTAGTGCCATTTTTTAGTTGGATTTTGGGTGATATTGCTTTTGGGGTGTTCGAAATTATACTTAACTTTTGGGACTTTTCAGGTAAGTAGCTTTTGATAGTTTTCTATTTATTATGATTAGTGTGAATTATATAATTTTAATAAATTTAGAATAACTTCTTCGTTGTCTGATCTCTCAAAAATGTTTTATGAATAAAAGAAAAAAAAAATATTTTATCTTTCAAGAGGTTCGGAGTAGCAGATTCAAAGTTTCTAGCCTTTTTAGGCTGTCAATGGAATGCGGCTCATGGTAGTGGTTTGCGTTAACTGCTTATTCGCTATCTTCCTCACGATTTTCAATCGACCTATAGAGTCTCCTTGCTTTCAAACTTAGTTGCTTTGACTTAGCTAGTAATTATTGGTAATCTGGTTGGTCCCTTGTTTCAACTCCTCTTGTCAATATGACCCCTACTCATCTTCTAAATACAAAATCTTCTTCCCATGAAGTCTATCACATTCGAAAGGGAGAAAGTGCGGATTACTCCCGTGTAAAAATTGAAATTGGCATACATCTCTTATGAAAAAAATGGAGTCAAATTAATATTATTTGTTTTTTGGAACTGTCACCATACCCCTTGATGGGGGTCATACGCTGAGTCTGTAGGTAGGAATAGTATTTTTGCCTATCAATTGTCCAGAATGCCCTCCGAGTAGTTGGCCCCTTTTTAATCAGAATTTTAAAAACTCTCTTTTTAACTTTATCTTTTTTCATTTCTTTTTGAAAAAATTTCCTCCCCCTCTTCTTTCACTCCTCTCTCTCTGTGTCTTTTCTATCCAAAGTATTAGCGATGGAAAATTAGGGTTGGAAAAGGTGCTGAATACTCCCCTGTGTTATTTGTTTAACTTATGTTTTGTGGTACTTTTTTGCCCTTTTTTCTAGTATAGTTTCAGTGTAATTTTAGTTTCATTTGATAATGTATTCCTTAATGTTTAATATATGTTTTGTTTTTGTTTTTGATGAATTACATATATATTCAAACCAAAAAGTAATATGTATTTCCCCCAAAAGCCTGGAAGTGTGCATTAAAAAAAAGAAAGACCCAAAAACACCCAATGTGAACTTTGATATATACTGATTCACTCCTCTATTAAAAAAAATGGGCCATCAAACCCCCTTAACTTTAGAAAGAGGGCCATGAGACCACACTATGTGTAAATAGAATTTATACTTTCAGACCTTATGCAAATACCATACAACTGTAAGGTAGATTTTACAAAATATAGTATACAATAATTAATGTACATTACCCGTTGGAAAGAACAAGAGGAAAGGAGACATTGGAGATACAACTTGTACCACCTTACAAACTTAATATATAACCATTCCTTCATTTGATAATGTGGTGTTTTACATACAAAAATAAAAGCATCAATGACTGCCTCCCTATAAATACCCATCAACCTATTTTCAACATCCACCAAAAATAAAAAATAAAAGCATCAATGGATGATCCTTCTTGGGCCGCCAATGTCTTCGAGTAAGGATGGCTACTCACAGAGTGATTAAATGCATAAAATGTTGCAAACAAACCTGTCTCTGACTTTGTTTGTTGTGGATGAAATTTTTTCTTTTTTCTGGGAGTGGGAGAGTGCAGGAGAGAGAGGTTTTTGGGATGATTGTTATGATTTTGTGCATTTTTAATCTTTCAATATGCCAAAGATAAGAAGAAGCGATGGAGGGAAAATTGTAACATTGACTAAAAATCTTCCACAGCACGTATAAGGGCATTTTGGGTATTGTTTTTAACTAAAAGTGGACATGAGGGAGTGAGGCAATTTCAAAGAATTCCATTTTTTTCATAGGGAGTTTTGTGGTCATATGGGGTAATCCGCATTTAGCTCCATTCAGAGGAGACACCAAGCACCAGTAGCTAGGATGTTGCAAAAGGGGTCTGCGTCGCTCTAAATTCTAAGTGCCAGCAGCTTTCTCTTATCTGTAATTGGTCAATCGTATTCCCTTGTAAACTACCTTGTAACATTACTTGCAAAGCTAATGTCGAGAGTTCTTCCATCCCCATAATTAGTCTTTTGAAACTATAGAGATCAAGAATATGAAAATATCATTTTTTTTTAATTATTAGAAAAGCTTTGGATTATGGAAATTAACTTCTTTTGTACACTGTGATAAACATAGTTCTTAGATATTCAAATTGGCCTAAGGATCTTGTTGGCTCTGAGAATTAATTTCATAGTTTTATGTTGGAAGGTAGCAAAATCATATTAGAATTTTTGTCTTCGAACATAGATGCTCATTAGCCTATGTCCTCAGTCATGGGCTATGTATGGTCCTAGGTTTTATCGGAGTTAATTAAAAGAATAATCATTTTGTGTATATTGATTTCTAACGAAGGATAAATGGTACTTTACTTTCTAAAATTTAATTGTTTTTGACATATTATCTCTCCAAAATAATTTAAATTTATTTTACCCCCTCAACTTAGAGTTGTTGGAACACTTTGTTCTCCAAATGCAATTCATGGCGGATTATTTAGTTGGAGCAAAGATTACTCATTAAAACACTTGTCGAATAATTTATTAGTTGGGGACACTTGAACATATGGAGTACATCCTCTACATAAATCGCTTATCTATTCACATTCAAAATTTTGAAAATATTAGCGCCCATGAATAAAATTATTATTAAAATATACTATAATTTTATTTCAAATTTCACTTATCATTTTAAGTGAAACAATAATGTTTTTACAAATTTAATTAATGATGATAAAAAACTATATTTACTTTATCATTATTAATATTTACAGACACATCTACAGTGTTTGTAAAAATTTTATTACAAATTATAGTGAATTTTATTGTTGTTGTACGCATATCACTAATTATTAATAATAACAATTTAAAACACTAATTGTTGTCAATATTACTTCATATCATGATAAGAAAAAAATATATTGACACATAGAAGTCTTATACTGACAAAATGAAAAACATTATGACTGGCTAATTCATGTCATTGTTCATAATTCTCACATTTTCACTTGTTTGTTACTAATATAATCTATTTTTTTAGTGGTATTTTTCTGTTACTATTTCTTAATGCATAAATGATTGAAGTTAATAATGACTAATGTTCCTTACGTGATGATGTATCATTTATAAATTCAATTTACTGAAAAACAAAAATAAATACTAAAAGTGTTGACAAAACTTTTTATGCTTTGGGAAAAGTTTTAGAAAAACTAAGAAGAAAATGCGACAATGATTTAATTTATGGGCGCAGGTGAGTCAGAGAACCGCACGGCAACACCGACAGGCGACAGATAAAGAGAGAGAGAATGGAACGGAGGACGGTTTGATGATTTGCGCACACCGCGGACAGTGGCTTCAATCTTTCAATATTGATAAATAATCCACCGACCATATTAAATAAAATTTCTGGACAAATAATAAGAACAACACATACTATTAGGTAACAACAAATTCGTTTTCACGACAGCCTAACTTAGTCCCCAAATTTTGATTTGTATTCCTCTTCCAAGAGATATTCTAACTTTTAAAATCAAATTCCAATTTAACTTTTGCATGTCTAAATTTTTACATGATTGAAAAGGTAAAAGTTTTGTGCATTTTTATGTTATTGTCAGCGACAAGCAATGGGTGAAGATCAAAAGTTAATCGAATTATATTATTATTATTATTATTCTAAATGAGATAATATTTTGATTAATTATTTTTTAAGGAAATAAAATTTTACTATTAGATTTTTTTCAGAAAGAAAACATGAATAATGCATTTGCCAACAAAAACAATATTGCTCTTGACTTATACTTTTCTTAATATTACAAATTCAACTGTAAGTAGGGCTGTAAATGGATATTTAAAAATTTGTTTACGGTTCATATTTGTATTTATTTAGATAAAATTTATTCACACCCATTTAAAGTGGTTATTATCTGCATTCGATTAGTAGATATCTGATTATAAATTGATACAGATATGATAAATGAGTATCCGATTCGTTTAATATCTGTTCTGAATATATATTTATTAAATAATATATTATTTATATTTTTTAATAAAAATCTCATTATCCATATGTATATATATATATATATATAAATTATAATTGAAGAATTAAAAAAAATTAAAAATTATTGTAATATAGAGAAAAAAATTGAAGAATAAAGTTAATCAACATAATTATTGTTAGTTGACTTTATAATTAATATACTTCAATGCCATTATTATTATTATAAAATACTAATGATCAATTATGAAGTTAATTATTAATGCAAAATTATGTTATTTGTTTGATTGCTTTCTTTTTAATGAAATTATATAGTTCTTTTTATTAATTAAAATATGTATTCGTTATAGATTCATTGATTCATGTATTTAGATATTTGTAAATAGATATCTAAATAATTATCATCGAATATAAATATAAAAAAATAATTCTAATATGTATAAGTTTAATGACATATGAATAATTATAATTGATTACAGATATATCCGAATTCAATCGATATCCAACAAATATGGATTCGGGTATTATTTTTTAAATATCAGTAAAATTCGTATCCGTATCCAACTATTTAAAAAGTTAAATGAATACAAATATGAAAATAATATCTATTTAATATCCATTTACACCTTAACTGTAAGAACTTATAACGCCTTGTTTATTTGCATGATAGGATGTCCAGTGATTAGATGAAGTGTGTAATAATTATAAAGATTGTATTAAAATCATAATTTAAATATTATATCTACTTGCTAGGATGAAATAAGAGATGATGAATGATAAGTTAGCCCCTTTTATTTACATGGATTAAATTTATTCAAAAGTTTTATTTTTTCCAAAATGCCCTCAACGCAATTTCACAACCTGTGGACAATTGAGGATGGATTTGTAATATTATCACTTCGTCTCACTTTGGGCCCTTGATGGAATCTCCCATTCATCCCAAATTTGAATTCATAGTGGCGGGCCAGCCCACACAATTTAGACTCACATCATCCAATTAGTTAAGATTGTTAATGGATAGGATTTTAATTTGAATTTGATATGAATTTGATTTGAATTTAAAATTTTTATCTAACTAAAATATCTAATAGATCAAATTTGATTATAAATATTCATAATTTGGTATAAGTGGATCTATTGTGGAATTAAGCAATCTGATCCAAATTTTAATATTTTTTATTAAATTAATATTGTGGATGGCTTAATTTTTGAGCCAATTAAAAAATGGCATGTGTAAATAATATATTAGTTATTATTTAAAATTTTCTATTTATATATTAAAATTTATTAAATTAAAATTTAAATAATAAATAGTTAATTTTAATTAATACTCTAATATTTATGTTATACAAATCAAATGTTGACAAGTGTTAAGATGGAGATGTATTATGTCAATCAAATCAAGTCTGGTGGTCTAGCAATCTCAAGCTAATCACATTGGGACACGTGGCTCATTCATGTACGTGGATCAATCAAATCAAAAATATTTGATCTTATCTTTTAATATGTGTATCAAAGAAATAATTATCAAATGTGTTCAAGTTATTTCGAGACCTTCGATTGAACGCCTATATAAAGGAGTGTTTGAAGACTCATTTTCTCATATTCACATATTCTCAAGTTAAAGACTCAAGTCTTCAAGTTTTTGTTGCAACGACGTATTGCTACCGGAAGGTCCTGTACCTCTTCAAAGCATCAAGTCATATAGCTCTTTGATCTCGGAGTCAAGGTTTGAGTTTCAAAGAAATTTTATAGTATCTTTTATCAAGTCAAAGGATACTACACCATATACCTAAGAACAAGCTTCAAGCCCTTGGATCATATATATTAGGATAAGAATCAGGGAATTAGTTTTGTTAGGGAATTTATATTTTTTCTTTGATAAATTGTAATTCTCATATATTCTTTAATATAAATTTAATTTGTTTATTATTTTTCTTTGCCTTGTGATTTAATTTTGCAAATAATGAAATTTGTGTGAACAAATTTCTGGCACGCCCAGTGGAACACGAATCTACCCCTCATCTTTTTCTCCCGTTTGAATTTTGAAGATATTTGCAACTACTCAATGGCAAAGATGCTGCTGACCCTACTGCTGAATCTATTAATCAACCTATGATTGGGGGCAAGAATACTGATTTCATTCCATTTGATGATTTTGACACTGGAAGTCTAAGGGAAACGAATCCTAAGGTATTATCTTTTGCTAAACTACCGGCTACAGCCATTGGAGTGGCAAGAATAGATGAACAACTTACTCAGATGGCTCAAGCTATAGCTGACCTCTAAAAGATTGTGGAAGAAAAAGATCAACAAATCGTGCAACTCATGAACAAGCAGGAATATTATCATCTTAGAGGATTAGGCTATAATTATCAATCTTCCCTTGGCCATACAATGATGCAGAAACAAGTTGAGGAGATACCTTACAAGCAAGAAGCTGATCAAAAGATCAACCACTCTGCAATTTCTATTGCTACATTATCTGTTCAACAATTGCAGGACATGATTATTAATACTATTAGGGCTCAGCATGGCATGCCTTGTCAAAGTTCTATTGTGTATTCAAAGCCCTATACGAAGAGGATTGACTCGTTGAGAATGTCAATTGGATATCAACCAACAAAATTTCAGTAGTTTGATGGGAAGGGAAATCCAAAACATCATGTGGCCCATTTCATAAAGACACACAACAATGTAGAGATGTACAGTGATCTTCTTATGAAGCAATTTGTACGATCATTAAAAGAAAATGCCTTCGACTGGTACGTTGACTTAGAACTTGAATCTATTGATAGTTGGGATCAAATGAAAAAAAAAGTTTTTGAATCGCTTCTGCAGTACGCACTAGATTGTGAGCATGATTGAATTTACTAATGCAAAATAATGAAAAGACAAGCCAATAGTAGACTACATCAATCATTGGCGTGCATTAAGTCTAAATTGCAAAGATAGACTCTCAGAGACATCTACAGTAGAGATGTGTATTCAAGGTATGCACTGGAGACTTCTCTACATTCTTCAAGGAATCAAGCCTTACACTTTTGAAGAATTAGCCACTCGTGCCCATAACATGGAGCTTAGCATTGCTAATCGCAAGGTTGGAATTCCTATTGAAGACCGTAAGAAAGAAAGGAAAGATTCAAAGAAGAGTGAAAATATGGTAAAATTGCTACTAAGGAATCAATGACTATCAGGACAGCCTCCATAAAAATTCCTACAAGTGACAAAAAGGTTATTCAGAAAACTAAAGATCAACGCATCTGAGCAGGTAAGAAAATACTGAAAGAAATGTAGGAGAAGGAGTATCCATTTCCTGATTTTGATGTTTCTCATATTTTTGATGAATTATTGACAAGGAAGTTGATTGAACTGCCAAAATCAAAACATCCAGAAGAAGCTGGAAAGGTAAATGATCCAAAATATTGCAAGTATCATTGAGTTGTTGGGCATCTAATAGAGAAATACTTTATCTTCAAGGATAAGATAATGGCATTGGCAAGAGACAGAAAGATAATTCTTGATATAGAAGATGTTGTTGAGTTAAACCTTGCTAGCGCTATAACTGTAGCAAATACCACATATGTTGCCATCAAATATAGTGTTTTCTCATCTTCACTCATGGGGGCATCGACAATGCTCCAATTTAGAAGCTTAGATCTAGTGCTAGTGGAGACCCAATTCATTGATGAGGTGACTAAGCTAGAAATAAGTTCTACTACTAAAATTGAAGATGGCGGTGAGTGGACTCTTGTGACACACTGACAAATAAAAAGACGATGTGTTAATCAATCTTGCCCATTAGCATCAAAGGTCTCACATGTGGCCAGACGCCCTCAACCAAGGATGACGAAAGGTCTAAAGGCTACAATAGCAAGCAAAAAATTCATTTGTAAGTTACAAAAGGATTCAGGTGACTCTAAAAGATTATTTTTCTATTAGATTCTCTGATCAAAGGGTTGAAGTAGTGCACGCTATATCTTGTGAAACTAAAGAGCAACACTCCACTTCATGTTGTATGGCCATTGCTTTTACAAATGAAGACTTGTTATTGGGATTAAAACCTCACATTAGGCCACTTTTGTCTTAGGATTCATGCAGGAGCAAAAGGTTAACCGCATACTCATTGATGGAAGATCTGTTGTCAATATCATGCCAAAACCCACATGAAGAATTTGGGAATTTTCATTGAGGATCTCTCACATAGTCGCTTAACTATTCAAGATTTCAATCAAGGAGGCCAATGAGCCATTGGTATGATTTGTCTAGACCTCACAATTGGGGAGTTGGAAGAAAGTACTTTATTTCATATTATTAATGCAAGGACTTCCTACCATATACTTTTGGGATGGCCATGGCTTCATGAAAATGGAGTAATACTTTCAACTTTTCATTAATGCTTCAAGTATTCAAAAAATGGAGAAGTTATGAAAGTTGATGCAGATGTGAAGCTATTTACTAAAGCTGAATCATACTTCGCTGATGCTAAACTTTATCTGAATTCTAACTTAGTAAGTAAAGTGCAACATGCAAAGGCTCCAGGCAACCACTTCATTGAAGGGAGACAAGATTGTTCTAAAAATTTCAGTAAACTAACAATTATTGAGGTTTTAATGAGCAAAGAATGCGAGCGTAGTGGTGATTCCAACTTAGTGAAATTTTGATATACACCACAAGCATCTCAAAATAAGAAGAAAATTTCAGTTAGAGTATGTATTGAGTCAAATGATGCTACTCAAAGCCAATTAAAGGTAGTTGAATCAAGCGACTGTCAAACTCTGAAGAAGGACTTCACCATGCCTATTATTGGTATAAGCTCATCAATCTATAACAAACCGTCTATTGCAGGTTTTCCCATAAAGAATTTAAGGGGACATTTGATCCTAAAGCATATAAGTTACTTGAAAAATTCGGCTATGACTTTGTTAATCTATCCAATCTAAGTGAGCTTAAACCTGAATTAATCGGAGAAAAAGTTCATAGACTCAATGAAGCACAATAAAAATGAAAGAGACAGGGATTTTACGTTGAACAGTTAATGGTTGGCTTGGGATTCAAAGTTATAGAACCAATCAAGATACATGTAATGAAGAAAGATAAATGTGCTGATGCCTAGCATATTTCTGTAGAAGATCATGTGAAACAAGAAGAGCAAAAATAAAATAATCATCGAGTTTTTGTATTTGATCGTCTCAGTACTCCGATTACTTGTTCTTCTATCTTTAAAAGACTTGGTGTTAAAGATCAAAGCAGGTTTAATAAGGTCCACGTTTGAGAGGTTCTGTGTTTAATAGACTTGGAAATAATGCTGCAAAAGAAAGTGTTGATGATAAAACTAATATGTTGGAGTCAAAAAATGAGAGTCAAACTCTTCACTTATTCCAATCGAATAGAGCTAAATCTATAATCTTAGTCATCAATATGGACAAATCTATAAAAATAAAGCAGCGCATCATAAAACATCTATGCAGAAAGAGTGATACAAATGAAGATGAAGTGGAAATCACCATCAGCTCCAATTACATAAGTGTTAAAGAGGAGCTAAATCTTACATCACACGATCCGTGTCTTGAAGAATTCAATAGATTGGTGGCAAGTGATTTTATACAAGCTACAAACTACCCAGCATGGATAATGGTGCTTGTCCCAGTTTCAAAAGTAAATGGAGCATTAAAATGAAGTATCACATTCTAGAGAATGAGAGTTATTGAGATCGAATAGCCATATAATGAAGAAAATGATGAGTTACACGCATGTAATCATATCGCTGCTGATGAAGAACCTGATTCAGAAAGTCCTAAAAATGAAGTCCTAAAAGCTCCTCCACAATTTGAAGATGGTAGACAGGCGACTGTTGATAAACTCAAAGAGTTGAATCTTGGCACGATAGAAAAGCCCCATCCCATATTTGTTAGCAAGCTTCTAAATCCTGAAGAAGAAAAACAATATGTCAAAATCTTGAGTGAGTACAAGGATTTATTTGCTTGTACATACAAAGAAATGCCAGGATTAGATCCAAAAGTTGCAATCCATTACTTTAGCATAAAACATAGGGCTCGTCTAGTAAAACAGTCACATCTAGTGCTTCGCTTAGATCTCATCCCTCTAATTGAAGCTGAAGTCAACAAGCTCATTGATGCAGAATTTATCAGAAAAGTTAAATATTCAACTTGAATCTCTAGCATCATGCCAGTCAAGAAGAAAAATGGTCAGATACGTATTTGCATTAATTTTTGAGATCTGAATAAGGCATGTCCAAAGAATGATTTTCCATTACCTATTATTGAACTCATGGTGGATGCAACTACTAGACATGAAGTTTTATCTTTAATGGATGGATCATCTGGGTACAATCAAATCAGAATGTCACCACAAGATGATGAGTGTACGGCTTTTTGCACGCTAAAGGGTATTTGCTGTTACAAAGTGATGCCTTTTAGGTTGAAAAATACAGGTGCGACTTATCAATGAGCTATGCAAAATATTTTTGATGACATGTTACACATAAGAATAGAATGCTACGTTGATGATCTTGTGGTCAAGACTAAAAATAGAGATAATCACTTAGAAGATCTCCGTATGGTATTTGATCCACTGAGGAAATACAACTTGAAGATGAACCTGCTCAAGTATGTGTTTGGTGTCACCTCTGGCCAGTTACTTAGCTTCACAGTTTGACATCATGGAATTGAAGTTGATCATGCCAAAATTGATGCTATCCAAAAGATGCCACCACTAAGGAATCTTAAAGAATTGCATAGTTTACAAGGCAATCTCGTATTTATAAGAAGGTTTATATCAAATTTGGCTGGAAGATGCTAACTATTTAATCACCTGATGAAGTGAGATGCTCCTTTTGTATGGGATAAAGGGTGTGAAAATGCTTTTGAGAGCATAAAAAAATATCTCATGAATCCACTAGTTTTGGGAGCTATTACACTTGAAAAACCATTGATATTGTACATTGCAGCACAAGAACGGTCAATTAGCGCTCTAATGGCTTAAGAAAATGATGAAGAAAAGGAGAAAGTTTTATATTATTTGAGTAGAGCCTTAACTGAAAATGAGTTGAAATACTCCCTTCTTGAGAAAATTTATCTTGCCTTGTTTTATGCAATCAGAAAGTTGAAGCATTATTTTAAGCTATATTCTACCCAACTCATTTCACGTGTTGATCCTGCCAAGTTTGTAACGTCAAGACAAGTGCTTTCAAGAAGATTGGCTAAGTGGTCAGTTATATTCAATCAGTATGAAATCACATATGTTCCTCAAAAAGCGATTAAAGGACAAGCTCTTGTTAATTTCCTGGTAGATCACCCAATTCTTGCAGATTGGGAAGTATCTAATAAATTACCTGATGAAGATGCCCTTTTCGTTGAAATCTTGCTAACATGGATAATGTTATTTGATGGAGCAGCTCGATCTGATGGAGCGGTGGTAGGGATCGTTTTTGTTTCGCCAGAAAGATAAGTTTTGACATATTCTGTAGTGTTAAATGAATTGTGTTCTAACAATGTTGCAGAATATCAAACGTTGATTATTAAACTTCAAATGGCACTGGAAATGAAAATTTTTGAAATTGAAGTCTATGGTGATTCAAAACTAGTCATCAATCAGCTTTTTAAATATCTATGAGGTTAAAAAGGAAGATTTGATTCCTTATTTTCAACTAGCCTCATGCTTGCTAAAAAAGTTTGAGAGTATTGTCTTACGTCACCCCAAGGAAAGAAAATAGGATGGAAGATGCATTAGCTAACCTGGCCACCACTTTAGCCCTTTCTAAAGAAGAAATAACAAATATCCTAGTGTGCAATAGATAGATTTTGCCTTCAGCGATTCAGCTTGATCGTGAGGAATCAAATGCCATATCAGTCTTAGTTGGTGAAGATAAAGCTTGGAGGACATCACTGATTGAGTATCTTAAGCATGGGAAATTGCTGTAAGACCATCGCAATAGGATGGAGGTGCGTTGGAGGTCATCTCACTTCATTTTGTACAAAGATATTTTGTATCGTTGATCTTATAAAGGTACTTATTAATGTTGTTTGAGTGGTGAAGAAGCAATTGAAGCTATAGCTGAGGCACATTCTGGAGTTTGTGGAGCTCACCAATCAGTTCCCAAACTTCATTTTCAAATTAAAAGATAGGATACTATTGGCCTACTATGGTTAAAGATTGTATGAATTGCACAAAGAGGTGTGAAGCTTGTCATATGCATGCTAACTTTACATATCAGTCTCTTGAACCCTTACATCCTACAGTTGCTTCATGGCCATCTGATGCATGGGGTCTTGATGTTGTAGGTCCTATTACTCCTAAGTCACCGGTTGGTCATGCTTACAAATTGGCAGCTACAAACTATTTCTCCAAGTGGGCAAAGATGATCCCCCTCAAGGAAGTAAAGAAAGAAATTGTTGTGGAGTTCATTCGATGTAATTTAATTTTCAAGTATAGAGTGGCGTGTTACATCATTATTGATAATGGGAAGCCTTTCTACAATAAGTTGATGGATAAAATCTATGCACAATTTGGATTCACACAATATAATTCCTTGATGTACAATGTGATTGCAAATAGTTTAGTAGAAGTCTTTAATAAAACTTTATGCAATCTGCTAAAAAAAGTAGTGTCAAAATCTAAAAGGGATTGTCATGAAAACGTTGGAGAAACTCTTTAGGCATATCAAACAACTCATCGAACTACTACTCAGGCTACTCCATATTCATTGGTTTATGGGATTGAAGTTGTTCTCCCTCTTGAAAGTCAAATATCTTCATTTCGTATAGCAATTCAAAAAAGACTCACTGTTGAAGACAATGTTCGTCTTTGACTTGAGGAATTGGAAGCATTGGATGAGAAAAGACTTGAAGCACAACAACAACTTGAATGTTATCAAGCACGTATAACAAGAGCATTCAATAAGAAAATTTGTCCTCAATCTTTTCAAGTTGGAGATTTGGTGTTGGTAGTAAGTAGGTCCATTACCATCACCCAGTGAATGGAAAGTAAATTCATGTCAAAATGGGATAGTTCATATGTGATAAAAGAAGTCTATACCAATGATGTTTACAAGTTAGTTGACAAAGATGGATTGCACATAGGCCCTATAAATGGCAAGTTTTTGAAGCGATATTATCCATGAGAAGAAGTTTGCTCCTTGATGCACGAGCCTAAACTGCATGTTGCTCCTTGACGCATGAGCCTAAGCTACATGTTACTCCTGACCCGCATGAGTATAAATTGTGTACGGTAACCACCAAAAGTAGTACATGTGGTTAAACTGCTAACTTTCCCTACTAAAGGTATTTTATATGGTTAAAATATTAAATAACCCACCTAGTCCAAGGTGGTTAAGCAATGGATATTCCTGACCCGCATGAGTATAAACTATGAATGGTACCCTATTAAAAAAATATTTACTTTGAACTACATAATGACTTGATCCCCTTGTTGGGGTATGTAGGCAACTTGAGAGTTATCTCCCAAGTTCAGTCACATCACTAAAAAAAGAGAGGGAGGTTTGTTTGGATGGCTTCCTAAGTTCAAACATATCATTAGAACAAATTTGGATGACTTACTTTCTAAAGTTCAATCACATCACTGGAATGAGTTTGGATGACTTGCTAAGTTTAATTACATCACTGGAACAAGTTTTAAGAATTTTCCGAGTTCAATCGTATCATTGGAGCAAATTAGGATGATTTACTTCTCTAGTTCGATCAAATCATTGGAGTAATTGTGGATGATTTATCAAGTTCGAGCATATCATTAGAAGAAGTTTTGATTGCTTTCAAGTTTAATTTATTAAGATAGCCAGTTTTACTCATGAGTTTAAGTAAGTTTATTCCACTCAATTGTTGGGGACATTTAATATAATTTTTTCTTTGAAGTTGGCATTAATTTCAAGAATAGAAAAAAACAGAGAATGCACAAGGAGAATTCATGAAAGAACAACTTTTTATTACATATGTAGTAGTCAAGTGTTCTTTTATATCAATTGTGCAAAAAAGGAGAAAAAAAAATAGCTAAGTAGCTAAGTACTCATGCAAGTATATTAAAAGCTACTAGTTTCTTGCGAGATTTTTCAAATAGTGCTTCCATCCTCTTTAAAGCCTCAATCTCTTGATCAGTCAAAAATGGAGTGTCTTCAAGCTTTGAAACTTTATCTCTCTTGGTGGCCACTTCTTTCTGGATAATGGACAAGTTTTCTTTAGCCTTGTGGAGTGATGAGTTTGCGAATTCTTCATTACCGCTTAACTTAGCAAGTTGTGTTCTCAATTCCTTTTGTTGCTTGGTGATTTGAAGAAGCTTATTCTTGAGACCATGTACCTCTTCAACTCTCTCACTTTCTATCGCCTTGGCCTCAAAAAGATCTTGTTGTGCAAAAAGTAGTGCTTTCTCTGGGTTTCTTGTGTCTCTTTTTTAATTGAATTTGACTTAATCTTTGTGTAGTTGGATGCACCCTCAAAGAAAGATCTCAAGTGGTCCTCCAAAGATGATGTATTTTTTATGTATGATTTTATCTTTGCAATCAAATAATCAATTATAGGCTTTATCTCAGAGAGTTGCTCAAATGGAGTTTTCATTATTTTTTGACATATCCATTCCCAATAGAATTTGAGTAACATCTGCTTTGCTTCAGTCTTTATAATTTGAGGACAAAATTCAGAAATTTCAGCAGCTGGAAGTGCCCAAGATAGAGCTTCAAATATTGTTTTAGACTTGTCTTTCCCAGCTAAAGCCTTATCATTTGTAATTTTAGGGAATGTTACCTTTAGCCACTTATTTGAATCAGCAGTATGATGGGAAGCTTGCATGCCACCATCAAGAGGTTGATAAATATTTGTTTCAAGTAAGTTAAAAGGATTAGCCCCATTTATCGAACCAACACCACCTTTGAAAGTAATTGGGACTGGCATCTCGAGATCTGCAAGTTACATAAAAAAAGAAAAGAAAAGAAAAGAAGAAGAAATTAGTGTAAAGAATTGGTAAATATATATATATATATATATATATGCAAAAAAAGAGGGGGAGTTTTACATGATATTAAAAATAAATAAATAAATAACTTTACATATTTTGCTATTTCACCCAAAGTTAAAAAAGAATTTGGAACATTTGCAAAGAAATTTGAATTAATACTGATATTATCTAAATCCAAAACCTTTGGCTTCTTCTTAAGTATGCATTGGTTACTGGAATTGTCATTTGAGCGAGAAAGTACAGAAATTATTTCATTTTCTTCCATTGGAGCATTAGTAGGGAATGAAATCTCAAGTAAATCCCGGCACCTTTTAGACAGCACTTGAGTATATTCAGCAAGGTTGTAATCGTTAGGCTCCAAATTCCTTTCTCTAACTTACCCTAAAACAATAGAATTTTAAAGAAGTGAGGCCACTAGATTATTTTTGGGATCTTTGATTAAAGCTTGTTTAGGACAAGATGGATTCTTACTAGGATACCCAAACTCAGATGCATGCTGTTTAATTCTATTCCCAAGTTGATTAAGTTGACTAGAATTTGATTCTACATCTCTTTGATTGACTTTGAGAACAATCTTAGCACCTTTTGTTTGCGAAACTTTCCAATGTTTGTCCCACTAATCTGCATATGCCTTTGTGGCCAATGGAAATGAAGAAGTATTGTCAGGAATAATAAGTTTGTAAAATATGTTCAATAAGGTATATGATTGTTAAAGTTGAACAAGCTCATACAAATCATAAGTAAGAATCTCTTTCGTTAAGTTACCCAGGACATGTTGACAAAATCCACATCGCCGGTTGAATCGATAAGGGCTATAACCTTCAATGATATACTCTTTTCCACATCAAAATGTCAAATAACTAGAACGAAGAGCTACAAAAAGATCCTTATAAGTATTTGATATGTAGGGGCCATCTATTACTGTGAACTGCTTGTGTGGAAATAAGCATAAATTTTGAATAGCTGAAGGGTTGATATTGAGGAATAAATCTCGCGCTTCTGAAAGATCAAAATATTTGGCCATGTTCTCCCCCGCATATTTGACCATCCCAGCTCCTCCTATATCAATCTTGGATGAAAAATGAGTGCCAAGGTAATGCCCTATCCAACTGTGAACATCATGAATGGAAAATATAAAAGAAGATTCCTGAAAACTTGATGAAGTTGATATATTTCTTAAACCATGGTAGATGCCCACCAATACAAGACTGTAAGAGAAAAGCAATCACCGTTTGCCATTCTACTAGCAACCTTGAAGGCCTTAGCACAAATCAGATTTACTTAGCGATATGGTAGAACAAAATTGCATAACCAGCATGAAAGAAAAGCAGCCAAGTAGGTCTCCCCTTTAACATCTTCAACCTCCAACCTCCAACATCATAAAAGGCTCATTATATTCCTTAATGCGAGACAAAAGTGATACATCGATTCTTCTATATGGATTGTGAGAGATCTTTGGCTTAGTATACCTCTTTCGAGAATACCTCAAAGGGGACTCTGCATATGTCGATGATCTTTTAACCTAAAGCCAATCCAATCAGAAATAGGAATGCCATCAAAGTCCTTTAGGAGCACATGATAAGCCAAGAATAAATATTTGCAGCTTCGTGGTAGAGAAGGGTCATGTCTGTCATCACCAAGCAGTTTTTTTTTGCAGTGGGGATAGATTGATCATAGAAACATCCACAATAAGTAATTCATCAAGTACATGAAGATCCCATAAAGAAACTAAAAATTCAATAGTAGCAGTATGCAAAGACTGTTGCATAGACCTTAGCTTAATGAAGAACATCCACATTATGGCCTAGCACATCCTCTGTCCATTCCCAATAACCTATATGAAAAGATACTTCACTAAACCTTGATGCGGGAATTGCCAATGAGCATCCATTAGTGTTTGGATGATAACCTGCAAATAAAAATTCCTAGCTAGTGGCTTTGGCATCGTGAAGAAAAGACCTCAAGAGAAGTATCCTGGAATGAGATGTAATGCCAAAATGTAGATCAATCACTTCCCTGGTTGCCTTTTCAGACCACTCTTGGATATGCATAAAGTTACTTAGAGGTCAATTTATGGAACAAAGAACATCATTGGCCAATTTATGGATAACCAATTTAGTACTTTTAACTTTAAGGTTGTCTTTGTCACTCCCGATGATGATGCATAAAGATGGCTCTGTGTAATCCATAATATACATCCTCACAAGTTGATTAGGTATGAACTACGTTTCTTAATCTGCAAAAGAAAAGAGATGAGAAGAAAAAGGAAAACTTAAGAGTGTGTGCGTGCATGTGTGTAAAGGGATGAAGAAGAAAGTGAAAGAGATGATTGGAACATCCCTCAATTTGATGACTCACCTGAAGTTTCCAAATTTTGTGTTTTTTACTATGTGTTGATGCCCTTAAGGAATGAAAATTTTCCATCAATGAATGCTCTTTTTTAATGATGCTAATTAATCGTTGGAATGGAGGAGATAATTGTCAAGAGGACTCTATGAATATTTTCTTCGAACAATTGATGTGCAAGAATTAAGAGGAAGAAGATGCCCCTTATTGGATGGATGAATATGCCATAACAATTCCAAATCAATTTTCAACAATGCTTGGAGTAATCGTCATCCTATTTATAGCTTTCTTCTCAAGAATTTCAATCCAATGCAATTAGGAGATTAAGTCCTAATCAATCTAATATCACAAACCAAATTTCTTTTAATGGTAGTAGCAATTTGAATTCCAGTTGAAGTCAGCCTCTGTGAAGTTTAACATGCTGAGGATAAGTTGGTTCGCTTCTGCAAGCTTCCCTTTAAATAATAATTAAAAGAAAAAAGAACAAAAAAAGAAAGGCAGCAATTGTGAAATGGAAATAACAGCAGCAATAGCATCCAGCAACTGATTTTAAGCCCTTAGTCAAAGAGTTAATTTAAAGATTGATTTCATGTGGGACCGACGTCTGTGGCTTGTTTGCTGTGGGAAGAAATGGAAATTAGAATAAAAAGCATGCTGCACTTGGCTACAGCAACGTGATTTTGGAAGATGTTTGGAATTGCAAGACTTTCAAGATATTGGAAACCAAATTGATTTTGTGTGAGAACATGTGGGCTGTTGGCTGTAGGAAGAAATGGGAATTGGAATGGAAGGCAAGCAGTTTCAAGTGGCTTCTGTAAAAAAAAAAAATATTTTAGAAGCTCCTATGTTACATATATATACGTTAAAGTTTATATGTTATATATATATATATATTATACAAGCTCATATGTTATGTATATATTTAAATTTGTACATATATAAAATAATTATCATGACTTATTCACTCAGACATGTATTTAAAGACATTGTTCGTGAACAAGTCTCGAGGGGCATTTGTAGACGGCTTAATTTTTGAGCCAATTAAAAAATGCCATATGTAAATAATATATTAGTTATTATTTAAAATTTTTTATTTATATATTAAAATTTATTAAATTAAATTTCAAATAATAAATAGTTAATTTTAATTAATATTCTAATATTTATGTCATACAAATCAAATGTTGACTAGTGTTCAGATGAAGATGTATTATGTCAATCAAATCAAGTCTGGTTGTCAGCAATCTCAAGCTAATCAAGTTGGGACACGTGGCGCATCCATATACGTGGACCAATCAAATCAAAAATATTTGATATTATCTTTTAATATGTGCATCAAATAGATAATTATCAAATGTGTTTAAGTTATTTCGGGGTCTTCTATTGAACGCCTATATAAAGGAGTGTTTAGAGACTCATATTCTCATATACACATATTCTCATATTCACATATTCTCAAGTCAAATATTCAAGTCTTCAAGTTTTTGCTGCGACGATGTATTATTACCACGAAGGTCCTATACCTCTTCAAAGCATCAAGTCATTTGATCTCGAAGTCAAGGTTCAAGTTTCAAAAAAAATTCATAGTATCTTTTATCAAGTCAAAGGATACTACACTATATATCCAAGAACAAGCTTCAAGCCCTTGGATCATATGTATTAGGAGAAGAATCAAGGGATTAGTTTTGTTAGGAAATTTATATTTTTGCTCTGATAAATTGTAATTCTCATATTTTCTTTAATATAAATTTAATTTGTCCATTATTTGTCTTTGTCCTGTGATTTAATTTTACAGGCAACGAAATTTGTATGAGCAAATACTATTACATATAATATTAATAAAAAATTTAAAATAAAATCTATATATTATGTTAACCTAATATTTATATTAACGTTTACATTATATTATTAATATTGAGTCTTTTACCCGAAAAATATGAAGGATATTGATAAAATGTCAAATATAATAATATATCATAGTTCATCTATGCATTAATATAATGAGAAATAAAAATTTAGTATTCAAATATTTAACTTTTGAACTAATATATAATAACAAGTTTTTAAAAATTCAAATATGACATATATTATCTTTATAAATATAATATTTTTATAAAATTCAAAAGAAAACAAAATAAATAAATCAGGTCAAAATTTTTAATCGGATTCGGATATGGTATTGACTAACAAAGATCCTATAGGATTTCATATTGAATTCGAATATGAATTTTGATAATCAGATTTAAATCCGAATATAATAAATTCGATCTAAATTTGACCCGTTAATAGCCCTACAATTACGTAATGAATGAATTACTATGTATGTTAGTAAACTAGCCTTAGTGAATTAGTAGTGGACTCTAAATGTTGTAATTAGAGCTAGAAATATCTTATCACCCTTAATTGTGAACCAGAATAAGAAATTTAAGCTCAATTGTACGGTCATATTTAGATTTGTCTCATCGGAATTTAATCTTGACAGTGTGTGAACTCATTGTTAGTCAATAACCTTTGCAACACTTTTATATTAACCTAAAGTTGTATTGAATTATATATCTTTGTGTGGCTAACTAAATTGGGATTTGCTCCCACTATGGCTTTGTTTGGAATCGAATTTACTGGAGTACAATTTTTTTATAATATGTAGAACCTGTGAGAAAACAGAGATAGTGCCAATGAGTTAGCATTATTGAATTGAACAGGAACAGAAAGAAAGGGACCTTTAAATTTAATTAAGGGATGTCGGCTTCAAATTTCTCCATAGCTGCAGGAGCTAAAAATCTAGAGCCAGAATTTATGATAATTAAACAGTTGCAGTGAAAAAGATGATCCCAAGATTAACTTTATGTGGTAGGAGGAAGGGAAAAGTGGATGGAGTGGCAAATGGGAGAAGCAGGGCGGAAATGGTGGGCAATGAATTTCAAGTGTGGCTTGCAGAAGATTTAATTAATAGCTGGCTCATTGGTTCCATCCTCTCTAGACAACGCAAAAATTTTATTCACTTATTTTTCATCCATCATTTCCGTTTCCTCCTCTATCCACCATCCCAAACACATTCAAACATCTCACCAAACCTTTTGCCTAATCAACTGCTTCGAATCTGCCTGTCAGCTGAGCAGTTCTAACTGCTCACATGCTTATGGCATCTTACTGCTTAATTGTCTCAGAGGAATCTGAAATTTCACAAAAGGAGTAAGTTTTCAATACACTATACAAAGTGCTACAATGACGAGAATCATTTTTAGAAAAGTTTAAATGGTCAAAAAAGTAGATTGTTGATGAGTTTTGGTTCTAAAGAGACTTGGTAATAACTCTGTACTGAAAGCCCAAAACCGACCTAAATTATTCTTCATATGCATCTGCTAGAAGCATCCACAAATTTCACAATATTAATGTTAAGCAACCAGTTTTTTGTAGATAACAACCCGTTATCTTCTATAACCTACAAGAATTCAAACTTTGGCTTCATTTTATACCATCTACATAGATACAGAAGCATTCTAGCTAAAATTACACCAATTGCACTTTGGTTTAACTTGCGAATAAATCAAACAATTGGTGGAGGTCTGGTCTCCCATATGTCAAACACATTTTCTTCACTGTGTAGGGCAAAAAGCCTATCACCCCCTATCGAAAAATCACAAATGGAACCACCGTAACTGTTCCGTAGCCTTGATGTCAGTACCCAATCAGGACCACAGAACACAGAGATGCTGTCATTCATCGATGAAAATAGCTGTCCTTCATGCAAAGCCAGTTTTGGATAACACGGCTCATCAGGCATCTTGCCTTTCATCAGCCGACTTCTTGAGCTCCACCTGACCATCCCAGAAGAACTCCTCAAGTCAATAAACCCCAAATCCTCATACTCGTTCACAACACATATAGAATTCGTCTCCTCCATAGCTATTGCATCCCTAACTCTTCGCTTGTCTGTTATAGGTGCCCCTTTGTCAGACCAAGACCAAACCATGCTTTTATCCCTAAAATCCAACAAGCTAATGTAACAATTATCTTTTCTTGGGAACAAAGTCGCAACCAACAAACAGTTGGTACTGTGCAGCCATTGCAGCTTGTCAGCATCACCAAGAGACCACCCAGGTGGCTCGTAGAAAAAATCTATCTGCTTTCCAGTCACTTGGTCCCAAACACCAATTCCATATTCATTGCTCCTACCTTTACAACTAGAGAACAACCTGTAGTTAGAATTGAAGCTCAATGCACCACCTGTGTAACTCTTGACCTGATTTTCATGACTGACATGAAACTTATACCTTAATTCTCCTGTTGATGCACTGAACAACCCCATGCCCCCATCATCCCGGCCTAACCTTTCACAAGCACTGATCACGATGCTTTCTGAATCAACCCAAATAGCATCATTCACCCTCTGGTAATCAAGATTAATAGGGGGGTGTTCTTCAAGCATCCAGTCATACACATGAACCATACTGCCATGAGCCACACAGCAGCCGCCACCTGGGCCAGCCCGGATGGCAGTGCCATCACCAGGAGCTCGGCCAATTATTGACCGGGCCAAATGGAGCCTGTTACCATCAAATGGGCCCCACTTGGCAGCCCTGACATGGTCCAAGAGGCCATAAAACAGAGCCTCTCTGTACAGCAATTTTTCAGGAATGTTTGAAGGAATGTAGAGCTCTCCTGTTCTAAGGAGGTCAAGAAGAACTGCAAAGCAATCAGGGTTTCTATCAATGAAGTGTTCATTGCTGGTCACATTGGGTTGAAGATCCCAATTCTCATCAAACATAGCTCCAAAGATCGAATCCCCACCGGCAATTGCAAGAGTTGTGGCCGTGGTCTCAAAGATTCTACCACCAACATTAAACCTCACCCTATCTTTCTGAATTCCCATGATTCAAGAGAAAAGAAATTAAAAGATCCGAGCCAGTGAAAACAGAGGAATCACAACAAAGAGTTGAAATTTTTTGACTAAACCCTCACTATAAAATGAAAAACCATGACTCATTGAGTAGAGAAGAATTTTGGAATAATCCGCATAAGCTTTTGAATTGAAAGACAAGAAAACAAGCTGCCCAAGGAAATCCGTATTCAGAGTATGAAGCTTTGAATGCCAACCCTAAAGAATTTCTACCAAATCTCAACTAAATTATAATTTTAAAAAAAAAATCCGAAGAAGATTTAAAATCCCGGATTCTTTGAAGAGCAACTTCAATCTAATGCGGAAACGTTCCGGTTAAAAAAAACAAAGGCTAAATCATTTAAAGAAAGTGATGTTACCAAGTGAAGAGTTTACGGCGACAAAACTTGTGTAAGCCCGGATTCTTAAAAATTTGGCCCAAATAGGAAACGCGATGAAATCCCTTTGCAGAACAGAGAGAAAACAGGGAAGTGGACCAGATACATCAAACCAATGTCAGAAATTGCTAAATCTCAAGTCTACTCCGTATATTGCAAAGATTTCATAGCGGGTATTTAATCTTGTAGGATTTGGTCAAGCGAATTGGGAGGATTCGAGCAGTTGGGCATCAATATCGACTCTCTCTCTCTCTCTCCCCGCATTTGATCGTCTGAAACATAACTAATCTTTAAGCTTTCATAAAAATCAAAAAGACCCTGCCGTGGGGTCCCTCCAGCCCTTTGGCAGCAGTGTTTTTCTTTCGTGTGAAACCGTTGAGCTTTTTGGTGATCAATCCAACGGTTAATGGCCTCACAAGAAGGATACTAGGTTACTAGTTCAAATTAATATTATTTGGCAATGGTTGTTAAGTCCACTCCACCCATGAAATCAGCTCCATTGCTCCGAAACCGAAAGAGTGCTTGTTTTATGGGGTGGATTTTCTCAATCTTATCGGTTTCCTTCGCTTTCTTTTTCATTTATATCGTTGTATGTAGTGCCCAATAATTTCTTGAATGCGTCGTATCAATTTTTTATTATTATTAAATGTTAAAGCTGGGTCTTAATCTTTAAAGGATGAGCTGGCGGCGACAACGTCAATAAAATGCTAATCAAACTAAAATTTCCACCTCAAGGATTAGTTCATAAAATATTATAATAAATTACTTGAGATCCGAAGTACTGACACAGAGGGTGAAGAAAGGAGCCACAGAGACATGAACGAGGGGCAAAATGCTTTTGAACTCAAAGCAAGATTGTCTGCAAAGTAGAGGAAAGGGGCGAAATTTACAGTTGAATTGAGACCTTTGAGAAGATTCATAATAGAAGTTTGTCACTTCTATTGGGGAAAGTGATGGTTCCTAGGACAAAAACAATGTTTGGTGGGAGGACTATTTTGAAGGGGTGACATCCAAAAACACAATAGGATTTACTTGCACATAGTTGATGATAAAACCAACTTAAGACTTAAGGCACTCAAGAAGTGACACTCTGCATAGTGTGATGAAGGATGAAGCTACCCTCATGTTTACAATCAGCTGAAAGCAAGAGAATATGATTCAGCAGAAGTCCAGCTAAATTATCATGACCATATATTGAAACTTGAAACACAGACCAGTTCTGAAATCCAAGAAATGATAATTCTGCATGCAATAATATGTTCTTGTTAACAGGAGAATGGACACAAGGCAAGTAATAAAGAAACAACTTTCAATTAATAAACCATTGCTCGGAGCATGTACAGATCCATGTCACAATTAAGAGAGAGTTTTGGAACCAGATAACAGAATGAATCAATCTGCACACACTATAAATTGAAAGAGTAAAGCAATGAATCGGTCTAAATCACTTTCTGTCAGCATCTGCTGAAGTGTTTCTTGAAGTTTCACTAATTTATGGCAGTTCTTTACAATTACCTGTCTGAGGTTCGGTATTCCTCCTGCTTGGGCTGTCTATTTTCTCCTCCAAATGCCATAGCAGTTCAACTTGCAAAACTTCGAGCTGAGGTAGGCTATCAACTCTAGTTTTCTTCCCATGTAAAGATCAGAGAGAGAACCTGTTCAGACATCAGAAATTATTCAAAATCCTGAGCCCCCAACCTCATAAAATCCCAAAAAATAACAATATACTTAGCGATCCTCCCATACCATACTGAGAAAAAATGTTGGCTTCATCCTGCTGTCCTTTAAGTATCCCTCAAAATAACCTTTAGATATTCAACATTTGTAGAGTTGGTACCTGTTCTCAAGATAGAAACAAGATAAGGCTTAGGAATAGTCTAGCATTGATAATGGCATTGCTGTCAGAAAATCTGAACTTTGATTTGTCCACAACTATAATTCCAGTCTGCATTTTGTCGAATCTTTCCTATTTATTTTCCATCACAATTTATGAAATATCAAACACTATAAGTCCATGAGATGATGTGCTACAGACAGAAAATAAAGCCAAAAGTACTATATGACGGCCATTACACCCTCTATCCGTCGAAAAGCTTAAAAATTTCTTGTATTAATCAACAAAACGCATTATACTAAGTTTACCCGAGTGACATTAACCTCAGAATTCGAAATTACCAACAAGATTTCAGATGTCTGTCTCAACCATCCACACAAGGGTTTTCTGTTTTGCGCCGCCGCAGCTCCTGCAGCAAAGGTCGGCCTTCCAGCACCCACCATGGCTTACTTCTTCTCTGTACATTATAATGCTAGAAACATCAAAAAGACTACATCAGCGAAACAAGACTCAACATTCAGCACAAAATCTATGAAAAGCAAAAATCTAAAGAAGGAAGAATCTTGAATCAACACTGGACTCCATTCATCACAAAATGTATAAGAAAGAAGCCTAAAATTTAAAGAACACTTCAATCCCATGGAAGAATGAAGCCCAAACCTTGAATCAGGAAATAAGAAAACTCAGGAAGAAAATGATAAAAAAAATTTGGACCATTTCTCGATTTATGCGTGTCATCCTTGCGCAGGGGCCATGCTAATCTTCTCTGTATCGTTCCAATTTTATCGGATGTCCCCGAAGGGACAAGCGTCCTCTTTGACCAGCCACTATATAAGTTAGAAAATGCTATACTTCCTGTCAATGTGGGATGGAAGAACTTGAAGGGAAATCCACATGAACGCTAGAACAGTTGGGCCACTGAGCTTTTGGGTGATGCCGTGATAGATGTTGAACCAAATGGGCTGGCTTTTCTGCTGATTTGGATCCTATTATAGGCTTCTAGTTATGGTCCATAGAAGATAGATCAGCTCTCTGTTGATGTGGGCTGAGCTCACTTAGATTAAAGGCATTAGATCTTGATTTTTGTCATTGACAATTTCTTTTTATATTTATCAAAATTCAAATTATAAAAGAAGAAGAAGAAGAAGAAGTAAGGTGGAAAATTTCAACATGATATGATAATATAATATGATACGAATTAATATGATATCATTGGGCTTAGGTTGAAGGTTACTAAGTTGAGTAGATATTGAGTTAACCTGATAAGCAACATGAAGATTATGAATTGGTTTGAGTTGAATTTCGAATCACCTAATAAATATGATAATTTTATTAGATAACCCATCAATTTGATCAAAATTAACCCAAAATCTAAAAGCAAAGGGGAAAAAATAGAAAAATTCCAAATATTGCCAAATCAAAGTGGCAATTCAAATTTATGATCATTAAAATTGAATTGTGCCCAGACTTTTAGTTCAGCATTGAAGTTTTTATAGTGTTGATGCTGTATAGGAGATCGCACACAC
>JACGDI010005312.1:17136-52553 GCA_014898725.1 Jacaranda copaia | reverse complement strand
GTGTTTGCTAAATTGTTTAACTAACAAATTCAAGTGAATAATTAAGCATATATTAGGACAAATAAGTACATATGCATATGGATATGTTTTGATGATCTTGTAATTTACTTGTCTATGACTCTACATTGGAAGTGAAAATTCAGTTCCCATTTGATAATATGGTAAGGAAATGGACTGAAAACTTTCCTAGTTCACTTTATTATTAATAATATTATTACCTCAGTGGATTGATATTCCTTTGCTTGGTGAATTATGCACAAGTAGCTTTACTTGAGGATCAATTTTCTTTCCTAGTACTATTATTTTATTTTCTTTATTTGTGTAGTGTTTGTGTACTTGGCTATAGACAATAAGCTACATATGGATATATTTTAGTTGTTGTATATCTTATATACACTTTATCTTCTCAAAGTCTCTAGTGTAATTTTTCATTCTGTTGTATATTGCAGTGATGGATGGTTCAATAGGTGAAATTTCAAACAACTATAGTGAAACTCCACAATCTCAACCTCATATTGTGATGGAACTAGGATTGGGGTTTGAGAATGAGGAAGATGTATATCTCTACTATAATGAGCATGCAAGTGCTATAGGATTTAGCATACGGAAGGAATTTGTAAACAAAAATAGAATTAATTGCTGTGTAACTTCAAGAAAATTCACATGTTGGAAAGAAGGTTATTGAGGGAAGGGACAAACACAATGCTATGGTAAAGAAGCACATGAAAGATACCAGAACTAGTTGTTTGGCTCACATTGTCATAAGCCACCAACCAAATGGAAAATATCAAGTTGTCCCTTTTGAACTTGAATATAATCATCCTCTTGCTCTTTCCAAGCTTTCTCATATGTTGCCATCACAAAGAAAGATTAAGAATGTTTAAG
The DNA here is from genome assembly GCA_014898725.1 of Jacaranda copaia. Classification (NCBI taxonomy): domain Eukaryota; kingdom Viridiplantae; phylum Streptophyta; class Magnoliopsida; order Lamiales; family Bignoniaceae; genus Jacaranda; species Jacaranda copaia. The sequence goes on along the minus strand of JACGDI010005312.1, from coordinate 51,668 downwards.
TTCATGAACTCAACATGGCTAATGATTCAAGAATATATCCTAAATTAGCTTGGGAATTTGCATGTCGACAAGTTGGTGGTCTACAATGTTTAGGTTATACGAGAAGAGATCAAAAGAATTATTTGCATGCTAAAAGGAAGATTGATCTAAAATGTGGGGAAGTTGTTGGCTTGTTGGAGTATTTTGAAAATCAAAGAATAAAAGATCCTGGCTTTCATTTTTGTATCTTACTTGATGAAGAGGATTTAATAACTTATATTTGTTGGGTAGATGCAAAGGATGATGAAGGATTATAATGTCTATGGGGATGTAGTATCATTTGACCTAACATATAGAACTAATAAAAGCTATCAACCTCTTGGCTTATTTGTGGGAATGAATAACCATGGACAAACGATTACTTTTCGTGCAACATTATTGTATGATGAGACTATTGAATCCCTTAAATGGCTTTTAATCCTTTTTTGAGAGCTATGTCTAGAAAGAAGCTAAGAACCTTTTAACATATCAAGATCCAGCTATGAGCAAGGCAATTTCATTGGTGATGCCATTGCTAGAGATGTATCATTGACTTTGCATTTGGCATTTGGAGTAGAATGCACTTAAACACTTGAGCTATGTCTATAGAGGTAATAGTTCTTTTGCTAATAATTTTAAGAATTTGATTAACAACTACGAATATGAAAAAGAGTTTCTTGATACTTGGGAACTTATGCTAGGTAAGTATGATCTAAGAGATAATGAATGGCTAAGTTACACCTTTCAATTGAGAGAAAAATGGTCAATGGTGTATGGGAGAAATATTTTTTCAACTGAAATGAAATCCACACAATTAAGTAAAAGTTTTAATGGGGATTTATAAGATTACTTGAAATCTGATTTGGATTTAATATAATTTTTAAGCATTTTGAAAGGGCTATCAACTATAAATGATATAGAGAAATGGAATCTAATTATGACATGACACACGGATTCCTATTCGAATTGTTGGCATTCCTTTGTTACAACATGTGAAGGATGTTTATACTTCAACAATATTTGATTTTTTTCAAGACCAGTGGCAAAAGTCCTTACTTGTGGAGGTAAATTACTATGAAGAAAATGGACAACTTTGCACATATCAAGTTAGCACACATGGAAATGCACAAAAACATAAAGTCATTGCAAATCGCATCGAACTTCTAGTTAATTGCAGTTGTAAGTTATTTGAGTTTATTAGCATATTGTGTCGACATGCATTGAAAGTTCTTGACTTGAGTTTGAAGATGGAAATTCCTGGTCACTATATCTTGAAGAGGTGGACAAAGGATGTGTCAATTTTGGACTTTGTCAGTAAAAAAGAGTGTGAATTAGTAGATGACCCGATCTTAGAAATCAATGATTGATATTGAAATGTGTGTTCAATTTTTGTTCAACTTGCAACAAAGGTAATTGAGTCTAAAGAAGCATATGAGTTGGCTAAAGTATGTGCTATTGAATTTGCTATGAAGTTGAAAGATATCAAGAAGACAAAGCTCACAGGTAATATGGAAAAAATGACTCATGTGGTGTTTGAAACCAGTCAAGGTACTGAAAGAAATTATCTCTTTGTGGATAATGCCAATGCTACCAAGGTGAAAGGGATTAAAAAGAAAGAGCCAACATACCGAAGAAATACTAGGCCTAAAAGTTTCTTGGAAAGAGCTACAAGAGGAAGAAAAGGTTCATCAAAATAACCTTTTTCTTCTAAGCAACCTGATAGCCAAAAAGTTGTACATTCTACTCCCAATGAGAGGGTCATTGTTCTAAATTTTTTTCATTAGTATGCCACATATATATATATATATATTTTAATTTTATTATGATAACCAATTTAAATTATGCTAATTATTTCACTCTTTGTTTCTTAATAGGGGCTTATGGATATTAGTTTAGGTTACCTCACTCAACAATCTCAAATGATTCCACAAGGAGAATTTTCTCAGCTTTTTATGTTTATTGGCTTATTATGGGTTGATGTTTATTGGCTTATTACGAACTCTAAGATTATTTATTTTTGTTAGGTATATTATATATGCATTACTTAGATGTTTTTCTCAAACTACATTTGAATTGTCTTGTAGGGATTCTCATATTTTAACTTGAGCTTTAATTCACTTTGATGATCATCCATTATGCACTAGGTGGCTCTTGGATTGATGAACTATGATGTTTGCTAGGAGTGATACTTACAGTAGTGGTTTACTATTTCTGTTTTGATCCTTCTATTTTGAAATAATGAACTTGTACAAGGACTCAAACTAGATATGTTGACTCAAGTTGATTTAAATTCACTCATAATTGAAGGTAATAAATTATTCGGATGCTATTTATGATTTCTTTTCTAAGTAATGTATATATTTAATAATTGATGTAAACATGGGGTTTGAATAAATTGCATCTCTTATTCGCCTCATTCCAACACCAGTAGTGGTTGAGCAATTTGCGTAAATGTATACATATATTAATTAACAAGGTGGTTGATAGGTGTAATATGTTTGTTTGTGTTTGCAACAGTATTCTGAAAATGAAAATGAGACATATGAGAGGTAAAAGTAAGCTGCTGATTATATATAAGATAGAGTATATAATCTATTGTATATAAGTTTTCATGGAAGATATTTAGATTAAATTTTCATCTTTGGTTGGAGTGATTGGAATGAAGTAATTGGAAGGTTGGAGTAATCTGAGGAATGAATATTGAGTTTCCTTAATTAAAAAAATCTCCACTATTTTTCAACTTGGGTTAAGATTGTCGTTAATGAAAATTCATATTTGCCATTAGATTAATTTATTGATGACATGGCAACTATCTAAGTGTGTAATGGGTGTAATAGGAGAAAAGCTATTTGGAGAGGAGCAAGATCCCAAAAACAGCTAATTGGCAAAAAGTAGCCAAGCTTGCTTTAAATTTAGGAATCAGTTCTTGTTTGCCTCCACCCCCTAATTAAAGCCTTTTTTAGTCCACTCCCCAATTAAGTTAAAAAGACAAAAATAACCCCAATTTAAAGCCAAACTTACTATCAACTTAGGAATAACTTATTGTTTGTCTCCACTCTCCAATCAAAGTTTTCTTTTAAGTTCATGCTCTAGTTGAGTTAAAAAGACAAAAACAACCCCACTTAAATTGAAAATACCAAGAGATACTCCATTCAACCACTCACAAACATGTTTGTTCAAACTAATTCCCCTATTCTCATTTTTTCTTCCTCTTCCCTTCATCTTCAAGATCGATTCTCACTCTCTCAAGCAACATTATCTTCGCCTCTTCTCATTGGTGCTACAACAGCTGGCCTTTTTCTGTCTTCTCTTCCTTATTTTTGAACTAATTTTTCTCTGTTCATTGTATTGCTCAAGCTAGAAGGGTTTATATTTTCTCTCTTGAATTGCTTAGTTTACGAGGTAAGTTTTGTAATTTTCTCTTCTATTGCTTTGTATTGAACTATTGAAAGAATTTTTCATACATTTCTTTATTTGCTTCTTGATTTTATCTTGGTTTTAATTATTTTAGGCTTGATTTTGATATACACAATCAATCTCTTCTTTTATGAAAACCTCTAATGTAAGTTTTTTCGTACTTGGATATTATAAATTTATACTTCATTTGTTGTTTTAATTGTATATTTCAATTATCAATTATTTGAATTTAATAATTATAAAATTCATATAAGGTATAGTATACATTATTTGTTTGTAATTGGATTTTAAGGATATTATCTAATTTATGGTGTATACAAAATGTATAAATCATGTTTAAGCATTTCATGGGTATCCATTCCTGCAAACTCATCATTAATATGATTAATATTATTTTCAAATAACATGATAGCAAAATTCAAACTTTCAGTATTTAAATTGTGAGTTGCAGTACAGAAACTTTTGAATTCAATATTCTATGCAATTTTTGTGGTACAAAAATTCAAATTTTCTTAGTATTTAAATTATGAGTTGTAGTTATATATGTCTCTCTTTTTTTTGCAGAAACAATGACTAAACTCTGGGGATCTCACAAAATTACCAAAGGTAATAGAGATTCTGAGTTATATTCTCAGTGCTCTTCAAAATACTTTAAAAATATTATGAAGGAGTTGGATGGTAAGATGAGCTTTAAACACATTTGAGCATATTGTTATTCAAAAAATGGGAGTCCTGGATGGTGAAGTTTATGTATGTCTCTATGGCAAAGTGTTGTGCAACAAACATCAAGGATTTCTGGAAATATGCAAATAATTGTTCAATCGATGTATATCGAACACATAGTGATGCAAAAATTTTGACTATTGAGCTTGGTTTAATGTATTCTAGGGCTTAATAATGATATTTGGATAGTTATTATCTAGATGAATTTACTTTTTGTATATGAATTTGAGGTAATTGTTTCTGTATTTCTAACATTCTTAGTGGATAATATTTATAATTTGTGTATTTGGATGATCAAAATTGATGGTGTTTACAATTCATAGTATAATTTGAAATTTTATTTATATATAGACACAAGTAAATATATACATATATATGTTGTAGGTTAGCTCAAAATAAGTACACAACTAATGATAACTCAGTACATAAATGTAGTTTCAAAATAGGAGCTTTTTTTTTTTTTTTGCAAATTTTTAATATGAGCAAGAGCACAAGTGGTTAGATGATGGTGTTTGTGTTCCCAACCATTTCAACATGTGCAATCATGAGCATTATTTGAAGAAAATATTGTTTTATTATAATGGAGTGTCTTATGTGTTGTTTCAAGTATCAAATTGAGGTTAAACTCAATATTTGGGAAAGCAAGTACAAAATCATGCAAAGTAAGTACATAAATAGGGAAAACTCAGTACTAAATCATTAATACATGAGCCAAATGAATCATTCCAACCCCAACATTTAAAACCACTGAACTTGTCATCATGACTATATGAGTTCTAGAATTAATACTTCATGGTCTTATGATCATACAATGGCCAGATTAGGTTGAATTAAACTCCGTCCCTTATGTGTTGAGATTGATATTGGAAATCCAAAAAAATGTACCTAGTTTTAGCAATTATGTACTTCGAAATTTCATTTATGTACTAAGTTTTCCCATGACTACATGAATTTCCTATAATTATTTCTAGCGCCTGGGTGATGAGAGAAGAACACAGTTAAGACAAAAGCATATATAAGAGATAATTAATAATGGGAATTGCTAATAAAGCTATGATTAAGTAAGATAAAATGACAATATATAGATAGTTATGGATGGCATATACTTACCAGTGGTCAATTGCTTTGAAAGTTGTGTAATACTTAATATTTGTAGAACCAAAAACAAAGAGATCTCATAATAGAAAGAAATGATTGTAGGTGATCATAGGATGGCTAATGAGCTATAATTTATATAAAAGAGATAGCAAGGCATCTTCCAAAAATATTTATTAATTCTCAATTCTTTTCTTGTCAAGTTGATAAAGAATAAAAAGTTGATGACTTTAAGAACTTTCAAGTGCAATGTTTTTATCAAGTTTCATATGAAGAAAATAGATATAATACCTTTTGTCACTGTATAAAGATAAAAAGATTCCTAAAACATTCTTAATCATAATGAGATAAAACATAGGTTTCATATGTACTGCTTGTCTACACACTTAATTATTGCACATTGGTGGTATTATATTAATTCACCATTAAAATGAGTACAAAAAATATTCTGCTAACTAGGGGTTAGATAGCTAAGGCTCCACTACATCGATCCAATTTTGGATCTAAAACAACAACAAGAATTTTAAGATTATTGGGTGTTACCTAGAGAAAATTTCTCGATTCTTAAAGTACTATTTGAAGGAAAATAGACATAACATTTGTATTGGGAATATAATACAAATAGTAATAGTTGCTTATATATAAATATTTATAGTATAGGGCATTTATAGAAGTCATTTGGCAAGTGGTTTGGATGATGGGGGCTAATTAACTTGGGCCTCTCAATTTGAGTACAACTCTGCAGATGCAGTTCATTGAACGAGCTAGATGGCTTTAGATTAACTCAGTCTAAATAAAAGAATGTAAATCCTAATAACACTTTTAGAATTATCCATATTTGTTACAAAAGTTGATAATAACCACTAGTACGATTACAATCAAAATAATGCACCTTAATTGTTAAATCAATATTTATTCTTTTCTTACCAAGTTAATATAGAATAATAAGTGGGCGACTTTAAGAATTTTTAGGACATAATGTATTTATCAATTTTTTTAGGAGGAAATGGATGATCCAAAGTGAAAATAGATAGTGTCTTTTATCATTGTATAAAGAGAAAAAGATTTCTAGAATAATCTTAGTCATAATGAGGTAAAAATAAATTTCATATATGCTATTACATAATTTTTCTTGGTTTTTAGGTTAATAATTAATGCACATTGATGGCATAACATTCTTTAGTAAACAAGAGGCATTGGATAGGCTCATTTGCCAATTGTCTAGTCAATTAGATGATACGATCTAACATGGACCCTTAAATATGGATATAGTATTTAATATAGATATAGTTCAACAAGTTTGGTCCAGGACAAAGCCAACAACATGAGGCCATAAGCAATGCCCTAGTCAATTGCGGTACCTGGTGAAGAACCCAAATGTAAAGTACATCAGAAAAGATAATCTTTAGGCAATAGTATCTAATCATGGACCATGGGCCTAATTCATCCCAAAAGCTATATCTAGAGGTAAGAATTGTCCAAAGTTAGATAAAGAATATACTATTATGAATGAGAGCACAAGTGGTTGGATATGAGTGTTTAAGTATTTAACCGTTTCTACACGTACTATCACCACCATTTTTTAATGAACCACGATTTTGTTGCATTAGGGTGTCTTACATATTGTTCCACGTATCGAATTGAGCCTCATCTCGACTTTTGGAAATGAAAGTATAGAAACATGCATAATAAGTACACAATATTGGCAAATTAAGTATACAAACGCAATTCTGGAGTACATAGATGCCAATATTGGGTATTTTTTTTTACGGATTTTCAATATCATTCTCAACATATAAGAGATCGAGTTCAATTTGATCTAATCTAGTCATTACATAATCATAAAATCATGGCCAAATTAAGACAAGTTAAACTTAACCTTTATGTACTAAGAATAATAGTACACATTGAGAAAAAAAGTACCATTTTTATTTATTTTATGTACTTGATTTTTAATGTTTTGCACTAAATTCACATTGTTTTGTACTTATATAATGTGTTTTTGTACTGGCTTTTCCTTTTCCCAATTTATCTCATTTTGATGTGTGAAACAACACATAAAACACTCCAATGCACTAAAATCAGGTTTTCTTTAAATAATTATTGTGATATTATGTATGCAAATGGTTGTAAACATAAATAGCCACATCCAACCATTTATGTTTTCATTTATACTAGTATGAATCATTGATGAATAAGGCAAATGTTCCTTTTGACCCCACTATTAAGAACCAATGAACCTCTCATGAATATGTGAGTCTTGTAGTTGTTTTACCATCAAATTGAGGTAAATTCAGCTAAAGAAAAATAGATTACAAAAACATTCAAAAGTTGCACTTGATTATGAAAATCTAGTATAATAATTCACATTCAAGTTCTAGATACTAGAAAAAATATATTATCTTTATGGGATGAAGTATTGAATTTGATAAATATGGTACAGTTTCAAATACATTTGAAATTATATTAAATTTAATTATTTAAGTCATTGTTGACCATCATGAAATAAATTTTCAAGTCATAGGATAAATATAGTCATGAGACCTTATTTGTACTACAAATTGATATTAATATGATACACTAACCACCTATAATGATGTTTCATACTAGTTTGAAAAGATAACATAAGTGGCACTTTGTTGCAGCATTAAAATATATTTTCTTAAGATGAAGTATCTTTTTTGAATAATCAAGTGTAATATTAAATAAATGAAGTAAATCAAGCATAATATTACATAAAACACTCTTTATTTTCCGGTAAATAAATGAAGTATTTCTTAAGATGAGTCACTCTTATGATTTGCAATGTCAATTTTTATACATTTTAAACATCATCCAATTTAAGTATTTTAGACATATTTATACTAGTATAACTATGAAACTCAATTTTTTCCTGCAATATTGACATCCCAATGAGACGTTTTATCATCAATATTGGTGCTTTACACAAATAATTGTATTTCTAACCATTTGAACACATGTTTATCCCAATCACTAATTGAAGAGTACATGATTTTGTTATTTTTGGATAGCTTTATATATTGTTTCGCAAATAAATTGTGATAAATTAGGCTATATGATGAACAGGTACTGAATTACTCCAATGTAGTACTAGATGATGAAGATGAGGTATTTATCTTCTAAACTCAAGTATTTACATACAAAAATGAAGTATTATTTTGCTGAAATGAGGTATTACATTTCTGATATACAATATTAGTTTTATACATTTTAAATATCATTCAATTTATACTTTCATTTTCTAAGTGCCATGATTTGACTTGTTACGCTAGAATTTACTTAGGTCATTCAACAAGTAAATAAAAAACACTCTTATGCATTGTTGTTTATGTAAAATAAAGTACAATTTTTCAGTTCTAAAATATGCACATATAAAAATGAAGTATTTAAACACAAATTTGAAGTACTTTTATTCGACAATTGAGTATTTGTTAACTAAACCATTAGTACTCTAGTATTAATTTATAAATTAGAACTAAAGAAGCAATTCATCCCACCCAAGCGCATGAGGAATGACATCTAAAACATAATTTAACAAATAATCCCTCGAAAAAATTGCAAAAACATTTCTGTTATGTCTGTTAGAAATCTGAAAACTCCATAATTATGAGAAATGATTTAAACAATTATGTGATCTATCAAATAACTTTTTCCCAAGTAGCTACTTCCTTGAAAATCTTGCAATTCCACTAAAATGAAACTATTTTCTAGAGCAACCCTAAAGTTCAAGACTTTATTTGCAATCGCAACTCATACAAACATTCACACTATTATAAAGATTTAAAATTCCAGAAAGCTAGTCACTCAAAAGAAGACCAAAAAAATAACAAGGAAAAAATTGGAAAGATAGGATTCCAACATATGAAGGAAACATGGAATTACCTCACTCCATTACTCAAACATTGCTTGCTTTTCTGCACCATAATTTTTTTAAGTTGAAAACACAGCTCCATGAAACTCATGTTTTCACAAATTAACATAATATAGAGGTTGCCATTATATATGCAATTCTCAAACAATTAAATTTGAAGTTCTTTCATGTTACACAATATTTTTGAAGCTCAAAAAAAATAAATAGAGAATACTGCTAAAAATAGATAAAAGGCAAAAATGTTGTTTTACTGTACGACAATGGAGAGAACTTATACTTTCTTCATGCTAATATATAAACGGTGCTGGCAAAAAAAAAGAAAGAAAGAAAGGAAAGGTATAGTGTTTCAATGAGAAAGAGAGAAGAAATGCAAGAGAGAGATGAAAGTGATGAAGAGACTATATCAACTAATGAAAATAAAAAACAAAAAGACAACTACAATGAGGGTATTTTCATCAATTTAGATGGTTGGAGAGTGAAATCAAAAGATAGATTTGATATAGAGAGTTTAAAAGAAAATGGTAATGGATGAGGACTGAACCCCAAAATGAAAGTTGGATTGGGTATTTTTAAATAAGATGCCCTATAAAAAATCAATAAATACAATTATATCAGAAATAACTATAATGTGGCTGCCATAGTAAATTGCATAAATGTTTTCAAAGAATGGGTTTTTGGGGAAAAAAAATTAGGAGAAAATGCCAAGTGTTTCTTTTTAGTTTGAGAAAGGAGGAAAAATAATTTGAAAATAAGTTGTTTATTTCTTTATGTTTTGGAAGAGACAAATTTTACCGTAAATGTCAAATCAATTGCTTTTTTATTGGGTTTATAGGGTGAAAGTGATTTTCTTATGTAATATATTATATATGTATGTATATTTATAGTTGGATGATGTGCATGCATATATATATGTAATGATTGATATGTGTATGTAATAAAATAATGTGTAATTAATTCAATTGGTGATTTATTTCAAAATTTATATTTATATAAATTTAACATGTATTAGCAAATGATATATTTTTTTGAAAAAAAATATTTAATAATAAATTCCAATTATTTATGAAATCATAATTATATTTTAATTATAAAAAATAGATCTAATATTATAATTACATCATAATTGTTAATATCGGGCTATATAAAAAAAATTTAATTATTTTACATTAACAATAAACTAATTATTTTTTATTAAACAAAATATAATTATTAATTATTTATTATTTACAATTTATTTATAAATAAAATGTAGTTATTTATTTAAATCAGATAATATATAACACTTAATAACAATTCATCAAATTGAAAAATAAATAATTTCATATTATATGAATTAAATCGTCTTAAATTTTTATTAAACAAATAAACATAATATTTAATTATTTGTGAAATATGAAACATATTTAATAAATAAATAATAATACATAAATTAATTTAATTACTTAACTCACTATTTAATTAATACATTATTTAATAAATAAATTACTTAGTAATGATGAAATAATTTTTACTTAAGTTTAATTAATTTTCTTGATAATTACTTTAAGTATATTAATATTAATGTATTACATTTAATAGATTATTAAATAAATATCACACTATATTTAAATTTTTCATTATAATTTAAAATAAATGTGAAGGATAATATTTAAAGAAGTTTATTTTTTTTTTTGAAGAAAATTAATTTGTTTATCATATCAAATTAAAACATCTTAAATTATTTATTAAATTAATACATTAAATATTAAATATAAATAATGCATTATTTAATTAATAAGTAACTTAATTAATTAATCTAATACATTATTAAGTAAATAAATTATCTATTAAATTTAATTCATTTTTTCAACAATTAGTTTAATTAAATTTGTAAATAAAAGTTTTAGAATTTTTTAAACAATAAAATTTTAATATTTTCTTATATGTATGTGTGTGTGTGTGTGTGTGTCTATTTATATGTATATTTGCATATATATGAGTTAAATGAATGAGTGATGTGAAAGATATAGTGAAAATGAGGGGTAGATGTGGTTTTTAGAGTGTAAGGTATTTTGAAATTGTTTTAGGAGGAGTTTTTTGGGTCTAAAAATTTTGTGTTTTGGGACAAAGATTGGAGAACATTTTATAATTCTTTTGGGAGTTGGAAAATATTTTGAAAAATCCAAGAGAACAAGCTGTTAACAATGAGTCAATCACATGTAAATCATGGAGGTTACCGCCTAGTTGGACGATTTGGAAAGAGAGTATGGTGGGATTAGAGAGACACAGAAAAGTGTAGAGAGAGTATGGGGGATTATTGTTTAGATAATTTACTTACCGCGAGAGCTATAATGCCCGTCACAATCCCAATCTTGATTGCTGCTGACAGACAACGTGAATCAAAGTTGAGGTCCATTATCGATGGTGGATTTCTCCCTTTCTTTAGCTGTCCAAACTGCAAAAAGTTTTTAGGGCGTCGTTGGTGATTCAAATGCAACACCATGTAAGAACAAAAAAATTAGGGATGGTAATGGTTTCGGTAAATTGAAATCTACTTGGATCTGTTGCTAATGGGACAGGTCCAGAGTTAATTAATTAAGTGGGTTTTGGAAAGGATATATGGGTTGAGTTTTTAGGAACCCAAATCCTCACTTCTAATGTCGTACACTGCCTACTTCCTTTGAGTTCATACTGCGTATATACAAAGTTTTGAAAACCGGACCAGATCGATGGGTCCGATCGGTGATCAGAGCCCAATCCGGTTTGATTGAGTCATAAAAATCGGTAGTGGTCAAAATCGGTCAAAAATCGATTGAACCGGTCAAATCGATTCAATTTTTTTTTTAATTTTTAATTTTTTAAAAAAAAGAAAAAAGAAAATTATGTTGAAGATGATGATTAAAAATTTTGAACGTGTAATTTTTTAAAACATGAATTTATTTTTTTGAAATTTAATGAAGTGGTAATTCTATATGAATATTTATATTTAATTTATTATTTTATTTTGTGTAATCTCTCTAAAATTATATCAAATATTTAGCATAAAAGAATTTATTTTTACTTGAGTTGAAGTATGAAACGAATGATTATTTAAATTAATATGAAATATTATTTTTTATTGATTTATAGTTGACTAATTTTTAAACATTATTATTTCTAAAAAATGTGCTTCAAAATAAGTAAGTTAAATTTTTTTCAAATAATATTCTTTCTATATAATTGAAAGTTTTATTTTTTTAGTAATATTAAAATATTATATATATTTATAAAATTAAATATAATTATTGCGTCATTATGACATCATACCGGTTCGACCCCTAGTGGAACCGGTTGAACCAGTAACCAATAATGTTACCGGTTCATTGTCCAATCCGATTTTGAAAAACATTGCATATATATAAAGCCAATTAGGAATAGAGTGTGTTTGGTTAAGGGCTTGTTCTTTTGTGTTTTTTATATTCTTGGGAGAATAAATTTTTGGGAGAAAATTTTGGAAAATGTGTCAAATGTTTTTTTTTTCTATTTTGAGAAAATAGAAAAAATGAATTGATAATAAGGTGCTTGTTTTTTATTGGTTTTGGGAGATGACTGATTTTATTATTGTAGGGGCCCGACGGGGGAGGTGTCTGCTCCCGTCCAAGGTGCCACTCAAGACTATTTATAGTGGATAAAATGAGCTATTTGAAACCGATAATATACAATTTTCACAAATAACAAACGATAACAGTTTAATTCAATATCAAGACAACATATGCTGCACTTCATATATTCCAAACCTACATGTCGTATCCATATCAGCAACTTAGCAATCTACAATCTATATATTTGTTCATTAATTAGGTCTATTACCTCTCGTGTTGTGTGGTCTAGTCTACCGTCCTTACTTCTCCTTGTATGAGGTAAAGAACGAAAGGAAACAACACAGAGACTGTAAGTTCGAGCGACTTTGCGAGTCATTAGCAAAGAGGTAGCATGAGAGTGCAAAATGATAGCAAACTAGTAAATACTGAATCAATGGAGAACAATAATGATTAGAGTAGGTGTCCGAGGCATAACACAGTCATGAGAGTACAACAAACTAGATAGATTAGTAAGTAGATAATATATCAATAACAATTTCGCAAAATTTGCTATTGTTAGTTCTCCTACCTTATCGCTCTAGTTTTGAAAACATAGGAAATCTTCATCCTTCCAAATTTCTAAGTGATCAACTCAGTATAGTAAATAGGCAATGGCATGACTAGCTACATGCCTTACTTACTCATAAACAATTATCTCCAACTGGCTATAAGACAGGATAATAGTAATAGGGTATTGGCTGGAGACCAGCCATCACCGATCTATTTTGCCCAGTCATCTTTCAGTACCAATCCCTAGGCCCACCCCCAAGGGTATAAACAAGTCAGTGTAATCATAGTATCAGTATGATCCGCTAATAGTAGTAAAGTATCTAACAACATTACAATAAACAGGTCAACTCGCCATGACAAACAGTTAATCAATAAGTTCATGTCGAGTATATAATAGGATATTAATCATGGCAATAAAACAATAAATACATTTCAAAATTAATTTCCAATTCTCCCAACACAATTGCCAATTTTAGGTAAAATAACATATATCAAAATCAAGCATGGGTCATAAGCAGTGTAAAAGGCGCTGTGTGGTATAATTTCACAAATAGTTTTATTTTATCAAAACTCGTGTAAACAGGATACTTGGTTCTAGGATTCAATAAGTTCCAGACCGATAGGAAGTTCACTCAAGTATAGTTTAGGAATCCCATAATATGAGACCAACTAGGTTATCAAAAGTATCATAGAAATCAAAGGTCACTATGGCATAAGCGAACAAGTACTTTAGCAAAAGCATGAGCACACAATAGTAGTACATTTACTAATACGTATGTATATAAGATAAGAACCCACATCAGGCTTGATTAATATCGACTTAAGAATTACAAGCAAGCAAAATAGCTCGGACAGATTGTCAAATCCAACACAATAGTCAAGAGATAGCATAGAATAAACAAATAGCACTGTTAAATCAGAGCACAACAAGATCAAGCAACAGGAATATATTAACAAATATATAGGTTGTTTCCCCAACAATGAAATTTGATACAAACTCACCTGACAACTGTCGAGAATCCCTAGTTGTATCAATGCTCAGGTTTGGGTTTCCTAGTCAATTCAAATTTCAGAATAAAACAACCTGAACCAATAATATATCAACTTTTGATCTATAAATCTAAATGTACTCAAATGTCCTTATCGGGTTCCCTAGTTTATTCACTTTGTTTAGTCATAATTTCTTCAATTTTCATATTAAACTCAAATTTTCAAGATAATACATATAACTATTCCTAACTCAATGAGTTGATACTCAATTTGTTAGATAATTATACCTAAATCCCAACATAGCTAAAGTTCCACTTAAGATTCTAACGACAATTTAACAATCACTTATCAATTTATTGAGCTCAACCTATCACATAATTCCATTCAATCAATTGTATCATCCTACGGCTAATGTTTAAACCCGTAACAAGATCTTGATTTATCATTTATGTCATTTAATATTATGCATCTATTTTTATCACAATACAACTCAATTGTATCAAATTAGGGCTAATAATTTGATAAAATCACAACGTACCAAATTAAACTGGATCTGGGTCCAAATTACATCCTGAAATTAGTCCCACTATGTTTGAAATTAAGTTTCAAGTACACTGTCCAATCACCACTAGAACCATCGCTGAAGTGCCGTCGCCTGCTGCCTGGGTGGAAACCGCCTAGACTAGAAGATACACCTCGTCGAGCTCGCCAAAACCCCTCAGTCAATTTCTCCATCTATTGCCTCCTCATCGATGAATTGGATGAAAATCACTGCTAAACCCTAACGCCATCGCCAACTTTCCACTTCAATTACTCCACCATCGGTGGTCAAAATTTTTAATTGAGCATACCAATATGTTCCTCTCCTCAAGCCTGTGAAAACCCACCTAATCTTTCACCATTTCCATTGCCGAAAGTTAGGAACCCACTACCTCTGCCGTTGAGCTCCGTCATCTTTGAATTTTTTGGCAGTTCACCAGTTAGTTTGGGAAGTTCTCGATATGGTTGTGATCTTTGAGCTAAGAGGAGTCTAACCATGATTTTAGTTTTTGATTTGGAGTTGAATTGAGAGAGGACCGAGCTTAGGAAAGGTTGGGGTCTCCCTTTGAAAATTTGATAAATTTTTGTCCTCAATTATATATATAGAATTATTTTTGGTACTTGTTCAATTTGACCCCCACAACTTCTAACCGACTCCAATTGACCCTAGGACTATTGACCGCCTTTCAATTTAATACCCAGTCTCCAATTGAGTCCTTCAATTTTTAATTCTTGCACATTAACCCCTAATACTTCTTATTTTTGGTCAATCATGTCCAATATGATTTATTTTAAGGTCCTTAAGCTTTCAATTATCTCATATTGACCCCCCAAATTTATAATTGTATGCAATCAAATCCTTTTCTTATTCACAATTAAATCCTTCAATTCCCACATTTCTACCTAAACTTTTATCCATTTAATTTGATCAACTTAAATTTATAATCCCAAAAATTGGGATGTTACAATCCTCCCCCCTTAAGAGAATCTAGTCCCCAAATTCCTCTCTAATATATGAAAGATCTCATGATGTCATTACATACTATTTAGCTAACCCCAAGAAGATTTGTTTCTCTTATAATTCAATTAGCTCCACATATTCTCTTCTCCTATTTCAAGTATCTCGTACTTATCATAGAAAAATGGGACTCCTTCTTAGTAGAAATCATTCCTGTGGATTTCTCGGTTGCTCATACTCACTTGAGCATTCTATATTTTATCAAGTATCTAGGTTATTTTCGATGCCTAAAGTCCAACAAGATTATCTGCCTTATGTCTTATCTCTCGAGTCTTTTCAATACCTATGAGATTGCTTCCTTATGATCCCATGTTCATCTTAAGCATAAGTATACTTGATATGTCCTAAAGTTTCCCAAAGCAAGATAAATTAATGCCAAAATCAATCTACCTCTTTGGTTCTCAACACTTTTCACACATCTCGATGTATCCAAAAATTAGCCCCTTTTTAACCACTTTGATCAATAGATCTATAGCCTTAAGAAGATCACATTTGATGCAAATTGTCAAAGTCTAAGAAACCTTTATGTTGAACTTATTCTTTAGTCTTCTTTAGGTTATTCAAGCCCTTACTTGGCATGATTAACTTCTATTTCTTCTGAAGGAGTCATGTGTGCTGCAATACTTCAATTCCAAATACAACTTTGCATTTGCAATTCGGGTATACAATTCTATTTCTCTCGTTCTTTTGATTCGGATGCTTTATGCTTAGACAACATGCTATAATCCGTAGTTTCTAGGAAGTTCCATTAGGTTACAATGGTAATTTTTTGTTTTAGTGAGACAATTCAAAGTGACAAGTCACATTTTCTTAAGGAATATAAACACGAAATTATGTCAATTTGCAAAAGAAAATTTTGAAAAGTTATGGTTTTCAAACAGAAATTGTAGAATTTTTGTGTGGAATATTTCAGATTTTGTGTTCTAAATATCGACACATAACATTAAAAAAAGAAAAAAAAATGATTTGTACGTATGTATATATAGCCGTTAGGGACGTTGGAAAAAAAAATAGAACAGAACAATAAATGATGAAAAAACAAAATAGATTAATATTATGGGCCTTTTTTTTTTCTTTTTTTTCTTTTAATAAATTGGGAGTGAAAAGTATGCGAGGGGCTATCTTTCGTGCACGTTTCAAGCAATCGTTCTCAACTGCGCTGGCACTAAGCTTTTGAGGGACAGTCAAGAATTATGAGCCATTTGAATGTGACAAATATTCAATGTACTATAGGTTTTGGGAAGATTTTATGCTATTTATTTTAATATATATTAAAATATATTATGAAGTATTAAATAAAAAAAATAAGGGTATTCACCATATAAAAGATTGAAGAAAAAAGAAGTAGCATCTTCAAGTACTATAGATTTAGAATGCTAAAGAGCAACAAACAAATGTTTTGAAATATGTCCTCGTTGCTTCATCTAAAACTTCATTTCTCACTTTCTTAGTTGTTTTATAAGAAAATATTTTGGAAGATGGTATTTTGAAAGTAGAGTTGGGAAACATGATGGATGCTTAGTTTGATTTTGGGATGAAAACATTTCCTGGTGTAAATGTGGAATCAACAAAATTTATATTCTTACTACTTTGGCATTTTACTCCCTTCCAAATGGATGGTATGCTAAAACAAGGTCTAGCCTCATAATTTTTCTCTCATATTGTTTTAAATTTATGAATTTATGTAAATGGATTTTTGCGAAAAATGAATGACCTTTCATCCTTTCACAAAGACTTTTAAATTTGTTAACCTAGGACAAGTATTAACAATAAAGAAGTATAGGCAATTTGAGATACGGATTACATTTTTATGCATAGATTTTTATTGTCTGTTGAAAGAGAAGTTAAGTCACACAGCTACTGCCCTTTCTTGCTACGATAGGGAGTGAAGAAATATTTTCAAATAAAAGATATGTGAAATTATTTTTGGAGGGATTTTTTTGGTATAAAAATTTTGTGTATACATTTTGAGAGAAAGATTGAAAAATGTGCATATATTTTGTAATTGTTTTAGGAGTTGAAAAATATTTTAAAAAAATCCAAGAGAACAAGCCCTAAACAATGAGTCAACCACATGTAAATCATGGAGGTTACCGCCTAGTTGGACATGTATCATTATTTCATATAAAGAGGTTACAGGTTCAAACCTGTTTGTAGTAGTAATCTGTGAACTAATCATCTCTATCGTGGAGGGATATCGGCCGACTAATTCTTTGGTGGGGTGTGGCCACGGACTTGACCTTTGGCTTAAATCATTTTCATTTTCATTTCTATCATTTTCAAAAATGTTAAAAAGTAGTTATTTTCATTTTTAATTTTCATTTCTATTATTTTCAAAATTTTGAAAAATAGTTAGAGGAAATGAGTTGAAAATGATTTCGTATTTGAATGGATTGTTAAAAAAGTAATGACTATATTGATTTTAATAGGTTTTGGTGGAGATAGATAAAAATAATATAATAAAAAGAGAAGATACATAAGTTATTGAGAGAAGATATATAGGCTATTGGGGAATGTATTTTGAAAATAAAAATAAAAATGATGATGAGTAAAAATATGTAAAAATTAATATATTTTATTTTTAAAATAATAAAAAAAATAAAAATGATCTTTGAAAAAATGAAACCGAACGACCTTAAGTTTTACTCAAAGAAATGCTAATATAACATCATATAATTTAGCAAAGTGGGCCACTTTTTCTGAATGGTCTAATGTTGTTCCTTTTGTTAGTTTTTCCATGAACATATTTTGTGATGCATTATAGATTGAAGAATTTTTTTTTTCACTCAAAAATATATTTTATTGCTTGATTAAAAAAAATAGTATGCTTTACTTGAAAATTAAGTCATATATAAACTTGCCAACTCCTTTATTAATAATTTTAAATGAATTAATTGATGAATATAATTAAAATATTTCATGTTCCTTGCGTTAGAACGAGAATAGACCAAGCATAACAGGTCAGTTCATTTATCATTCTTCACATAAAAAGTCACAAATATAATAATATAATATTAAATAGCTAATTGTATTCGATTTCTTTAATTAACCCTTTATGGAATCTTTTATGTTGTTTAGTATTACTTTTGGTTCAAATGATGGTATTTTATACTTAGATTGGAACCTGTATAATTATGCATTTGTTATTTATCATTTCAATTTTTACCTATCAAGATTCATTATAAGTTTGAACATATTAAAATTTTAGATTTATGTGATATTTAGATTTAATTGAAATCTTAGTCGAAAATAAGCTTTTAAGTTGATTTTTAGGTCGGCCTAAAGCTTTAAAACTTATTAAAAAGATTAGACATAAGATTAAAAAAAAAAACTTGCATAGATAATAGGCTAGGCTAGGCTCGGGCTTATTATTTGCATAACAGTAACAAGCCTGACTTATTTAAGCCAAAACCTACCCTAGCCTAACCTATTTTTATACCTTCTAGCCATCAAGAATAACTAAAGGTTTAAATACACTTTGCCCCCCTAAACTATACTGATAGTAGCAAACACCCCATAAACTATCAAATTTAACAAAAAATCCCCTCAATTTAACGGCAAATGATGGAAAAGAGAAGGGAAAAAATTTATATATATATATATAGATATATATATTACTCAATATTTTGAAAATACCCTCCAACCACTTAACCTAAAAATTGTGCATTTGATAGTTTCATCCCCCGAGAAAAAATGCTTTTAGCCAAAAAAAGAAAGAAAGAAAGAAAGAAAAAGGGATTCATTAGCCGAAAAACAAAGTGCAAGAATTACAAAGGCTATGTTTGGTTATATTCTCTCAAAATAATTTTATTTTGGAAAAAGGTAATCAAACATGTGCCTTTCTTTTCTCCTATTCTTAAAATGTTTACATTGTCCTTATAATTTAATTGGCAAATGACCAAAAATCTCATATTATTTACATCAGAATCATTAGCAGCCATATATACATATATTTATATATAATAATATTTTATTATTATATCATAATAAAAAATATTACTAAAATTCATTTACACCTTCAAAATCCGACAAAAAGCTATTAATTTAACTACTACAATATTTGTCTTTTTTCAAAACATAAACAAACATATCAAATTTTTCTAAAATAATTTTCTTACTATTCTCAAATTATAAACAAATATACATACATTCCTCAATATAAATTTTATATTTCCCAATTCCACTTTTAAAATTTATTCTCTCAAAATATATAATTCAAAATACATAATTTGTAAACAAATATTAAGAAAAAATTTGTACGGGCTTGAATGCAAGTGAGGGATAGAGCGAAGATGCCGCCTTTTATACTGTAGTAGAATTGAAATACTTGTAAATCTCAGGAGAGAGGGAGGGTCAGGCCTGAATTTTTCACATTTTACTCTCTGTGTTTTCCTATTTTTGGAGGGGAAAGAGGTGAACCTCTTTATATATACACACATATATATTTATAATTTATTTTGAACTCTTAATTATTAAAAAGGTATAAGCAAAAATTAATTATCTTAATGTGGATTTTGTTAATAATAAACATAGTATTAATTTTTCGAAGTGAAAATTTAGGTTTAAGGCATAGCATATGTCATTCCATTACCATAATTAACTTTTCTAGGTGAATCAACAATAACATTATTTTCACTTTATTTAATTTAAATACAACTTATATTTTGAGAAACAACAATTATATCAAAACATTAATACTTAATATATTTATTAAAAATTATAAAGAATAACGAACTCACAGAAATAAATATATGGAAGGAATTTAAATTCAAGACCTCGTCCTTATGAACCAACCTAAGCCTTAATCAGTAATGGCCAAAAGTATTTAATTTTTTATGATAAATAAATGAATGATTGAAATGATGGGTGTCACGCGGTGTTGGGAAAAAAGACACTTAGCATAATAATTGTAGTGTCGGTCGACTTCGTCTGAGCTGGACCGATGCCGACATTTATTTTTTCCTACTCTCAAAAGCTATTTGATTAAATTTATTTAAATTATTTTATAAATTTTTATATTTTATAAAATATTTTGAGCGTTTATAAGATGTTAAATTTTATTTTTAAAATAAATTATTAAAATATTTGAATAAAATAAGATCTTGAA
Source organism: Jacaranda copaia (assembly GCA_014898725.1). Lineage (NCBI taxonomy): Eukaryota > Viridiplantae > Streptophyta > Magnoliopsida > Lamiales > Bignoniaceae > Jacaranda > Jacaranda copaia. The sequence goes on along the minus strand of JACGDI010005312.1, from coordinate 30,759 downwards.
ATTTATAAAATGTTAATAATGATAATTTGTTATTAAAATAGTTTAAAATAAATGAGTTTGTTAGGACCTTAAAAATAAGTTAGGGTCTCCTTATTTTTTTAAAAAAATTTATAAGTTCCTAATATTTTATTTTAAGATTTTATAAGTTCTCTTTTTAAAAAAATTATCAAATATTTTTTATCGATTTATAAATTTTTAAATATCTTATAAAATATTTTGTGGAGTTTATAAGTTCACTCAAAAACCCTCTTAGTAAATTATTGGGCTTGGTATCATCTAAGAGGAGATATGGAATTCAATTTAAGACTTTCAACGCCAATCTGAAGAGAAATAATTAATCTCAGTTGTGCGAGTATATGTATCCATTAATCATGTGCCTCACAACTGCATGAGAATCATTTCTTTCTTTGGAAAATCAATAAATTAACAAGTGATGACCACAGTAATATGAGCTTTTGATGTTGAATGGCTGATTATTTTATGAAAAAGCTTTAACAATAATATATTAAATGATTAATCGATCGTCATGATACCTCGTTTCTGCATATATAATTTAATAAATAACAAACACTCTGTATTTTATGATAATAACATAATTTTAATAATCATTATATTAAATAATATAGAATATTAGTTATTAGCTAATATAAATTCATATATAATAAATAACTCTTACGTTAAAAGTTTAAAAATATGGAATATATATGTCTACATATATATTCAATGAATTATTCATTATGTTTTCGTTATATTATTTGTATTTTGTAATTTTATATCGAATGATAAATACATTTTTAAAATTAAATTGAAAATTGTGAGTATAATTGACAATCTAAAATTTGGTTAATATGATGTAATAGTGATTTTAAGTGTATACGAAATATTTCTTTACATATATAGTATAGATAATGTAAAATTTATGATGAATTATATATATTAAGTGATAAATTATTGATACTTATCATAATAAATATTTTCACAAATTTTAATAATGATAAAAAATTATATTTTAATTGTCACTAACAATTAGTGATATATATACACTGTACTTTTTATTGTAATATTTTTTTATCATTACTATGCTTATCACTAATTGTTGATATGACTTCTTGAAATACTAATCTTATTATTATCAGTACAAAGGATGAGTAAAACTTTTAATAATTTAATACATATTATTAATGATAAATAAAAAATTATTTATCACTTAACACTTATTATGAATAATAATTTTTATATTGTTGATTTAATTTTTTATCATTAATATTATGTTTAATGAGAAAACTCTCTAACTAGTATTGTTTTTTAGCACGAGTTACAAATACACCCGACAAGCTCAATTATTCAAATTCTCGAGAGTTTATTTCGGATCAAATTTTATTAAAATATGAATATTATAAAATTTTGCTCAATTCAAATTTAATTGAAAAAGCACTCAGCTCAATAAACCTTAACTCAAACCCAAACTAAAAGTTTTCATATCAATCCGAACTAAACTCATTTCAACTTATGATTATTTTTTTATTAATAATTCATCTAAAAAATCTAAAATATTTTATATTCAATTTAAATTTTAATAAAAAAAAATCAATTCATGCCAAGATTTTTGAAAAAAAGTCAACTTATCCTAAAAGTTAAAAAAAGTCAACCTTATATTCTGGTAGCTCATATTTTGTATCATAAAGTAATTTGATAAATAAAATTTATGTAATTTTCTATACAACATCAATAATCGTAATATTTAATATATTACAAATCAATATAGAGTTAAATTATTTAAATTTAATATCAAGTTACTAATTAAAAATTCAAAAAGCGTAACATATTACAACTTCTAATGTCAGTTATATCTCTTTATTGCCATTTTCTTTTCCAATTGAGGTTTGGACCAACGAATAAATATACAAAAGTATTAATTCATAAAATATATGCATACATATATACTCTCTTTTTTTTCATCTCTTAAATATTTGGATTAGCTTAGGTTGGGTTGGGTTGTGTTGTATCATGTGGGTAAATTATCCGACAAAGTTATCGTATTTATCGGATAACTCGAACCAACTTAAAATTTTTGTATTACTTATCTTGTCAACATGAAATTGACTCAATCCAATAACCTTCAACCCAACTTTAATAATATCATATCGATTACATATCGTATTGCCGTATGATGTTAAAAATTACCATCTGATAAAGATGGAATTTATATGAAAAAGTGAGTGCCGACTAAAGTACTCAATTCATTATAAAAATAAACAATTAGTATATAAACTTTAATTTCTCAATTATATATAGTAACAAAAATATAATCAAACAAAGCAACTATTAATTTCTCATAAGCAACGATATGTATATATATATACATATTAAAATTTGAGAAATAAATTATTTCCAAAAAGAATCAGGGATTTTTCTTTAAGGTTTTCTTGTAAATAAAAATCCTTACAAGTCTTAGTACTCTTAATCTAGGAAAGAGTTAATAAACAACATGAGCAGCTTACTCGAAAAAAATAAGGGGAACATAAGCCTTAATCGGTGCCAAAAATCATTGAGCTTTCAGACAAGTTGATCAATCATGGTAGTAGTAGTAGTAGTAGTAGTAGTACTACTACTACTACTACTACTAATAATAATAATAATAAAATTTTATAATAATTATGATATTAATATAAAATATTAATAAATTATTGATACTTATCATAATAAAAATTTAATATATAAAAAATTATTATGATATTAATATAAAATTATATTAATTCTTTGTTTGTAACTCTCTATCTTTTAACAGGTAGAGGCTTTCAAACAGCATATCAATCAAGAGAGTATATTCCCTAAATTACAAATTGCATTCAATAAAATTTTCATTAATTTTTAAATTAGTGTATTTTGTGTCATATTTGTAATACTAGCATGTGCCCAATGCGATATATCAAAAATAATTATATGATTGAATAATATAATAATATTCATTTTACTTTCTATGATTAAAACATGATTGTAATTATTTTTATCATTTAATAAAAGAAAATTTATTACTAATTAAATAAAATAATATGAATATTTCAATTAAAAAGATAATATGTAATTAAATAAGTTGTGGAATATTAAAAATTGTTCACTCTAAGTTTATTTTTTGTGTAATTTCTTAATAATATGGAAGTTATAGTAACAATTTTCATGACATTTGAGAATTTTAAATGTTAAATATTTTTTGTTAGGGTAAAAATAGCTTACATTAGATTATTAATTATTTGATAACTAATTCAATAAGTAGTTTGTAATATACAATTTTTATAAGGTAAAACATCTTTTAATATTTTATATAATTCTATACAAGTACAATTTATTTATTTTTATTTATATATGTTGTTATTTTATTATTTTTGAAATTATTGATTAAAATATATTATGTACATGAATAAAATAATAAGTAAATTTTTAACATTTAATTTAAAATAAAATATCAATCTCTTATAAGTTTCTTTTATAATTAGTGCGAATAATTAAATGGATACTCACTTTCACTCAATTTTTTTTTTATCTCACATCATTAATTCATGTGAAAATATTTTTATGAATTATTATATGTAAAAATATTAAATTAAATGTATGCAATATAATTATAAAATAGTGTAATTAAACAAATTAAAAATATAAAATTGATATAATTTGCTATTTAAGTGGTCATTTACCAAACTTTTGAAAAAATTTCAACTATGTCAATTGTACTTATATCTCATATAAAAGAATTTATTTCAAATAATTGAAAATGAGTTCTCTGTTATTATATTGCTAAAAAATTAAAATGATTTAAATTAATAATATAAAAATAAAGTTTAGAGTTTATAGTTGTTGTAAGAAGTAACTGTTTATATTTGAAACAAATTATTCAATGCCATTATTTGTTGTATTATATATAATTTTATCTAAAAATATTTCACATATTGATGAAGGTTAAATTTGCTTATGATTGAGTAGGGCTAGAATCCAAGTAAATCGACCTAGGAATGGTTGACATATGATCTCAAAGGTGATTGGGGTCGAGTCACACAATCAACAACAAAAGTTAGGCTACCTAAGATCAGGCACTCTGACACTCAAGTCAATATATTATTGACTAGATAGTTGAGCAATATAGTGAGGACTTTTAGAAATAGAACACCATACCTCCTAAGAGGCTAACTGCGGACTATTTATAATCTTTCCAAGAGAGTTGATATGTCTAAAATGTCCATATCGCTTGGAGTGGGCAATTTGTTATCCAATAGGAATGTTTAAGTCTTCCCCTATTATTGTACTATTCCAGGTGGCGCCGCTAGGGTTGTAAATGGATATTCAAAAATTCATTTACCATTCGCAATCGTATCCATTTATACAAAATTTATCCACATTCGTCTAACGCGGATATTTTTCATTTTTAATTAGTAGATATCCGATTATAAATGGATACAGATATGGTAAATACATATTCAATTTGCTTAATATCCACTCCAAAAATATATTTATTAAATAATTATTTTTTATATTTTTTTAATAAAAATCTCATAATCCATATATGTATATATATAAATTATATATAATTGAAGAATTGGGAACAAAAAGAATAAATTTAAAAAATTATTGTAACATAGAGAAGAAAATTGAAGAATAAAATTAATCAACCCATTATTGTTGGTTGACTTTATAATTAATATACTTAAATGCCATTATTATTAACTACTAATAATCAATTATAAAATCAATTATGAATTAGAAATTATGCTATTTGTTTGATTTATTTTTTAAAAAATTTTTATAGCTCATGCTATTAATTAAAATATGTATGCATTATAAGTTCACAGATTTATGTATTTGGATATTTGTAAATAGATATTTAAATAATTATCATTGAATATGAATATAAAAAAAATTGAATATGGATAAATTTAATAAAATATGAATAAATCTGAATAATTATAATCAGATACAAATATATCTGAATTCGATCAATATTCAATAAATAAGAATTCGGATATTATTTTTTAATATCCGTCAAATTTGTATTCGTATCCAAATATTACAAAAGTTAAATGAATACGAATATGAAAACAGCGTATCCAATCCATTTAACATCCATTTACACCCCTAGGCGTCACCTCCCACTTCTCAGGACATGGGGTACATTGGGGGCGTGCCAACCTGCAGGAGGTTGTAAAAGAGGCACGCACCATTAATGCAAAGGCGTGCCACTTGATAGATCATTTAATGTGGCAGGGAAGTTGTCACCTTTTCTCAACCATGGAGATCGAGGGGCTAAATCAACTAGAAATGCTATGTTAGGTCGACGTCCCACTGGTCGAGTATGGAAGGCTAGCCATCGTGCGCTAAAAACAATCAACCAACTCGATCGAGCCTTAACTAGTGATGCTCGACCAGGATGGTCGAGTTTTGATGATTGTTAAAATTAGTCCTGTACAGCTCATGGGTCTAAAGGTCGAACACTGGTTGATCGCTATCTTAGGCCGTGATAGATTGTGCTGGTTTATACTCTTTTAGGTCACCCTAGGCTTGGGCTTGTTGGGCCATCCTATATCACAAGTTTCCCTATTTCCTAGTCCTAATTAAGGAACTTAATGAGAAGAAGTGGGAAGTAGTCATCTTACAAGGCCTTCCATGGAGAATGCTTCCATTCAATTATGGTTTTCAAAATTGACTGGGGTTTTCCAGAATTGACCATGGTTTGTGCATTTAATGCAGTGGTTACATTGCGCCAATCGAAGAAACAAATGGCGGTTATGTAATAATTGCAGTCGTGTCAATTACTATGCTTGGGTGGCTATAAATAACCACAATGAAAAAGAATTCATTTTCACTTTTACAGCATTCCGGCATGTTAATTGAGGTATTCTAGAGCGCTATCAATCAGTCGTCTTTCTACTTTAGTGCTTTTAAACACATAAGTCTTTTCTTTATATCTTTTGATCATAATATATAAACATGATGCTGAGAGTATTCGACGAGGGCTATAGTAAAGGTAGTAGCAGTGAAGTGACGAGGTCTAATTCGGATGCCCTTTGGGTCAGGGGTGACTTGACTAGCAAGTCTGATAGCTCTTCGAGCAGTAGTTCAACCTTAAGCAGCTCTAGTGATGAGCACATCGTTGTTGAGGATAAGGCTAGTCCAAGCTAAGAACCTATTTCTTGAGGTCGGCTGTTCACACCTATTATTATAGCGAGATAGTGTTTAAGATTACACCCGCCGACCTCGCCCTTATAAGACAAAATTACCATGTTCTTTGAAGTATGAGTTGATTGTGCCCAAATCTTCTGATAAAATGCACTGACCTTTGAATAGATGCATAACCGTATTTAAGAAAACTTTTAAGTGTGGGCTTAGGTTCCCCATTGCTTGACCTTTAATCGACTTACTAAGTGGTTTGCGTGTGTGTGTAAGTCTATTTCTCCCAAATTGCTCCTCAACCATATATAGTTTTGCTGTCCTCATGCATATACATAACCAACCCGCCACCTTTGCAAACTTTTCTAATCTTTTCCACCTTTCGATGTCCCAAAAATTAGAAAGTACAAAGGAGTTAGGTTTTTACTACCTCATACCCCATCCTTAATGAAAATTTCTGGTGACCCCAGCATCATCTCATGGCCAGGAGTGGAAAAAATGTTATCTTTACATTCGATGACCAGGGGGTTTTGACATTCCTAAAGGATAGTATAAGGGGCATGTCGAGATGCTTGGGAACGAAATCCCAACCTAGCCCAACACCTTTGTACGAGACTTAGTAGAGTTTGGACAAATGGAAGCCTCGGGTTATATCGAGGAGAGAAACTTGGTTCTTGCTGGCTTATTGCCTGTTAATTTAGGATTGCCTACTGGTGATCGATTAGGTAGAAACCTTTAGTTTTTGTTTGCAATATTGCATCTATTTTAACATTGTGGTCGAGAATAACACCTATTCATTTATTGCCTTCGTAGATTGATAAGAAATAATGAATCAAACCATAGCTCAAACTATGGCCTACACCCAAAGAAACTAAGATTAACACCAAGGTATATGTGGTCTACAAGTAGGTGGTACTCAAGTAGCCTAATAGCCATGTGTTGCGATACCTATGTCGACGGCTACGTCAGCTAGACCTCCAACTGTCCCTACCCCTAATCTATCTCCATAGTATAGGAGATTACCCTCTGAGTAGGGTGGGCCTGCCCCAAAAAGAATAGTTATTTACAAAGAAAAGGTCCAGTTAGGTCGATGGGCCTGCCGATGGGTTATGATATTTTTGGTTATCGGGACGACGACAAGTTGTTCCAATTAGTCGACCTTTCTTCACCTCAATTTAGGACCAACATAGCTATTCATAATTCCATGTCAGTGCTTACTGTAAGGTTGAGCAGCATGCTGCCACTAAAGGTAATGATGGTTGGTCTATTCGCCCCCAACCAACAAAAAATGATGGAGATGACGCAAGGAGGCATACTAAGAGCAATGGTCTACCACTCAAATATAGTATGTATTTAGTCAAGCATTGTATGAAAATTATGTGTTTTCTCATTTATTTTTGTTCTTCTGTGTGTCACGATCTTATTTACATCAATCTAAATGGCATTGCAAGTGAGCCAACTTGACTACCACCTTCATTGAAGGTCAGAGCTTGCCCTCGATGAGCGTGATAGGCTCTGGGGTGATCAGGCTAAAGTGGTGATAACTAAGGCTTAGGTCGAGTTTGCCTAAACTCAAATTAGGCAGTTACAAAGGCACTAGAGGACACCCAAACATAGCTCGAGGCGAAGAATGCCCATCTAGTCACCGTGGTCACCTCTATCTTTTTAAGAATGAGATCTATAACTTTAAAACTTTGCAGTCGAACCCCCTTATTGTAATATTCTGCCATCTTTGATTTGTGTCACTGCCTTATGGTGTAAACTTCTATTGGAGCTCATCGATAATTTCCAAGTCAAGCTCTCCTTCGAAGGTGTTTTTTATCAGATTAAAATGGATCACTCAAGCTGTGTATTATATTAATTCTATTAGGACGACTACCTCAGACCCATAAACCAAACTATAGATGCTATGACTTATAGTTGTTTGAAGAGTTGTTTTATATGCCCATAACAGGCCGAGTAGGTCATCTGCCTAGCTAACGCTAGTCTCTTCCGGTTGAGCTTTAAGGTGGTCAATTATAATTCTATTCGTGACCTTGGTTTGGCTATTGGTTTGGGGGTTCCCGATTGAGGTAAAATGCTGGTGGATCCCAAGGATTTCGCACTAGTTCCTCGTGCCTACTCTGGAACTAGGTTCCATTATCTGAAATCAAGACTTTAGGGAAACCAAAGTCATAAATTATGTTTTTCTATATAAAACTCTTAATAAGCACATCGATTATTTTGGGGACCGCCTTCACTTCGACCCACTTAATAAAGTATTTAACTGCAACAATGATGAATGTTCTTTAACCTATTGTCTTTGGGAAGGATCCAACTATGTTGATCCCCTACTGGTCGAATGACTACATGACTTGGATGTTAACCATCAATACTGCGGGCTAGTGTAGTACATTTGAGTAGACTTGGCAGGATCTGTATATCCTGAAAAAGTCAATGACGTCTTTCAAGAAGGTAAGCCAGAAATACCTATATCAGATGATTTTATGGCCCAAGGAACATCCTCTGGAATGATTCCCACAATTGCCTACATGAACTTTCCATAGGACCTCGTGGGCTTGGTCTGGTGTTAAGCACCTTAAAGGTGGTCCACAAATCGACCTCTTGTAAAGTTGTTCATTTTCGTCAAAGACAAACTTGGCCGCTTGACCTCTTAGTCGCCGCGTCTCGCCTTTGTTCCCAGGGATTGATCTTTGTCTTAAGTAAAGTTTGATCGCATCTTGCCAGGAAATAGGTACTTCTTTGACATTCATTTTCGAGGTCTGATCGAGGATGTTTATGGTAAGCTTGTCTATGATTAGAAATGTGATTGTTTTGTCTCTGGTCCTTTTCGTTGAGCTTGCAAACTTAGATAAGGTGTTGGTTTATTCATTCTCTGATCAAGGTACTTAGCTGAGGGTGAATTTTTTGAATAGCTGTTGTAGTTTTTTCACCTCAACTAGGTATTAGCCCATCGTAAATTCCTTAGCTTCAAAGTTTCCTTCGACTCACTTTTTGACAAATTGGGAGTCAATGATTATTGCTAGTTGCTCGACTCCACGATCTATTACCATCCTCATGTTAGCGAGGAAGGCTTCATACTCTGCCTCCTTATTTGTCACTGGGTAGTCGAGCTTGATTGCAAAATCATACTTTTTCGTGAGTGGAGAATGAAGTTAAATGCCTATCCTAATCAAGTAGGTTGAGTCTCTTGGCCACGAAGTTAGCTAAGACTTGTGCCTTGATAGCGGTTCGATGTTGGAAGGTAATGTTGAATTTGCCCAACTCGATCGCCCATTTGATCAGTCTTTTGGACGTATCTGATTTGATAGCATTTGCTTCAATTGTTGGTTAGTCAACACTATGATCATGTGGAATTGGAAATAGGGGTGTAAATGAGTTGAGCTCGAGTCGAACCTGACAAAAATTACAGGTTCAAGCTTGAGCCGGCTTATTAGAAAATTTTAAATTAAATAAAAACATTAAATTATTAATATATTATAATTATTTAATAATAATTAAAAAATAATTTAAATTATAATTATAAATAATATATATATATATATATTAAGGTATAATATATTATAATAATTACTATAATGATTTAAATTATAATATATTATAATTATTGATAAAACATTAAATTATTAAAATATATACTAATTAATATATAATAAATATTTAAAATTAGAAAAAAAAGTAAATTATTAATATATATATATTAATTATTTAATTGATATATAAAAAATATTTAAAAATAGACAAAAAATTCATGAGCTGGCTCGTGAGCTTTCAAACTGTCACGAATGAGCTCGAGCTCGGTTCATATAAATGTTCGAGCTGGGGAAGCTCGAGCTCAACTCAAGTTGGCTCATGAAGCTTATGAGCTGACTTAACTCATTTTTCAACCCTAATTAGAAGTATGGCTTTAGCTTTCTAGCTACTGTGATAAGGGCAATGGCTACATAGTAGCAAGTCGATTAGTTCTATCCTTGGTTAAGACTGAGACAGAGCTGATGGAGGCCGATGATACTGCTAAATCTAAGTGCAAAACCTCTCTAAGATTAGGTTTGGCCAACATGGGCACTAATGAGAGGTATTGTTTAAGTTCGACTAGAGCCTAGTTGCATTGGCTTGACTATTGAAAATCGAATTTCTTGACGTTCCTAAGAATATTGAAGAAAGATAGATTTTTGTTTGCTAATCGAGCAATGAACCTACCCAGGGCTATGATCTGCCCAACTAGATGTTGTACGTCCCTAACTATCTTGAATTTTTTGTGGGTTTGCTTCAATGCCCCTTTGGCTAACCATATATCTCAAGAACTTGCCTTCTCAAACCCTAAAAGTGCACTTATTAGGGTCAAGCTTCATGCCGAATGCTCCTAGTATTGAGAATGTATGATTTAGGTCGACCAGATGCTAGTTTGCTTTTTTAATTTTTACGATCATGTCGTTGACATACACCCCCATGGATTTTTTGATCTCATTTTTTAATATAAAATTCACTAATCTTTGATAAGTTGCACTTATATTTTTGAGCTCAAAAGGCATGACCAAGAAACAACACACCCTATTGAGGATGACAAAAGATGTCTTGTTCCTATCTTCGAGTGTCATGAAAATTTGATAGTATCCTTAGAAGACATCCATCATATTCAATAATTTGCAACCAGCGGTGGAATCAACTGATAAATCCGTATAAGGCGAGAGTAAGGACCTTTAGGGCAAAGCTTTATTCAAATCAATAAAATCACTACACATGCGCCATTTTTCCTCATTCTTAGGGACAATCACAACATTACAAAGCTAACTGGGGTATTAAATTTCTACTATATATTCTACCTCTAAAAGTTTATTGACCTCCTTCTCGATGATTCGATATCTTTTAACATTGAAGTTCCTAGTCTTCTACTTCACTAACTTGTATGAGGGGTCCATATTTAGGCGGTGGACGATGACACTAGGGTCAATTTCATGGAAATTTGAGGCTTTCCATGCAAACACATTGAAATTTCTACGAAGGAAATCTACCATGAGGCACTCCATATTGCTGCCCATGTCACTTCCAATCTTAGTTGTCTTATTAGAGTTCCTCAATTCTAGTTTGATTATTTTAAATTCCCCATCAAGCTCGACCCTAATCTTTTTGAGCTTATGTTTCTTGGTTTGTTGTCCCTCATTGGGTTTTGCTATTGGGGCGTCCCTCAAGGGATTCAGTTTTAGTCAAATCTTCTACTTATTGGCCTTGACCAAAATGGTGTAGCAACACCATGTTTCCTTGATATTACATAAGAGTTCACCTGTGCTAGCAACAGTTGGGAATTTAACTTTAATGTGGTAGGTCGACACGATGGCACGAAAGTCGTTCAATGCTGGTCTTTTGATTATGGCATTGTAGGCAAAAGAAGCATCGATGACCAGATAGTTGATCATGAGGGTTCTGCTTCGGGGGGCTTCCCCGAATGATGTGGATAGGTTGATAGATCTCTCGGGTATGATTTTCAACCCACCAAACCTGACTAGTAGTGTATGAATGGGCTCAAACTTAAACTTTCCTAACTTCATTCTTTGCAAGGTCGACAAAAATATGATGTTCGCCGAGCTGCCATTGTCGATGAAGACTTTCATGACCTCAAAGTTGGCAATTTCAACAAAAATGACCAAGGGGCAGTCTAAGTTGTTGTCTGCTTCATGACTTTTAATGTGTAAAAGGGTTGCATCAGAAAACGAGATTGGCTACACTAGTTGACGATTGAAAAATGATTTTAACTTATGAGAATTTGGTTAACTCTAGCCTGTGCTGATGTTGTCTTTTGGTTGACTTGGAATTCCCCCCAATTTAGCCCCTTGCGATAGTGTCAATAATTCCTCTGATTGGTAGGCGAGGATCTTGGGCAAGTTTCTTTCCTTTGTTTTCCTTCCTTGGGCTAATCGATCTTTCCCTTCAGAGAGTTTAGTCAATTTTTCCTACTTCTTGTAGGGCACTCTCATCGATGAATTTCTTAATGTGGCCTTATTAGATCAACATCTCAATCTCATCATGCAAATTGAAGTAATCTTCGGTGTCATGGCCTGTCTGCTTGTGAAAATGATAATATTTCTTAGACTTTCTCATGGCTTCTATTTCGACCAGTTTCCTAGGGTCTTCAGGAGGCTGTTATGTTAGATGGCAAACAACACCTTTTTTCTCAGAAGATTAAGCAGAGTATAGTCAAGGAATCGCTTGATAGGAGATCAACAACTATCTCTAGGCTACTGATCATCTTTTTCTTTTGGCTTCTTCTTGTCAACCTCAAGGTTATCATACTTGAGCCTGTTCATGTCTTCCTGAGTCATGTACCTCTTAGAAAGATCAAGTAGTTCCTCCATGGATCTGGGCCATTCTTTGACCAATGCATTGGCACATTCCTTATGTTGAACACCCACGAACAGTACATCAATCAGAAACTTGATTATCAAACTATCAATCTTTAAGACTTCAATGTTAAACCTGGTAAAAAAGTTGCGAAGGGATTCCTTCTCATTCTATTTAATAGTATGCATATGGGTATGGGAGAGCTTCGCCCTCCTTTAACTAGCAAATTGATGCAAGAACTTATCGCATATCTGGTTATATGAATAGATTGACGCTGGCTCCAACTCATGAACCAATCGAGCGCAATTCCCTGAAACGTGGTTACTAACATTGTTGCATGGATGTGCTCGTTATGATCGTGCAACTATATCATGCGCTCGAATTATAGTAGATGTTTGTTCTGATCCAACGAGCCACCATACCAGGGAAGTCCAGTTAGGACCTTAGCATCGATAATGATGCACTCATCGATGATCTCTTAGATGAATGACAACTCTCTTTTTTGACGAAACCTCTGCGCTCCCTCATAATAAAGGTTCCTTTTAGAATTCTTCCTTGAGATCTCCTCTAGCTGTCTATTCAACTATTAGACTTGGCAAGATACTTCTTTCCATTCTTCTCGATCAGCCTGCGACATGTTCCTATTTATCTAGGGCCTTGGGTGCTTAACCTTATTGTGCTGCTGGGTTCAAATAGGTCCAATACAATGATCAATGGAGTCCACAACCTCTTCACGAGGAGCCAGTCACCTTTTTCCTCTTAAGAAATGCTCGGGGCTAACTTCTTACCTAGAAGATGGTGGCCTAGAGTTTGGTCAACTCTGGTTCCCTTTGCATAGTCTTTTCTCAAGCGGTACAGGTTATGGTGTAGCACTGGCTGCCAGCTTAAGTTGGGTACCGGTTCAGGGCCGCAAAAAGTTGGGCAGATATTTGCTTGCTAATAAGTTGCTTCAACTAGGCAATAGTCAAGGTGATCACTTGCTCAGGTGAGGCACTAGGCCTTAGAAAATTTGGTTCTTTTAAGATCGAGGAAAGGGGATTGGTGATCTCCTGTTCTTCTCTCGTTCTGAAGTAGCTCACCTAGTGTTAATTATTTTCTTGATTATAGACTCAAGTTCCCATGTGTCAAGGG
>JACGDI010005312.1:0-10274 GCA_014898725.1 Jacaranda copaia | reverse complement strand
GATTGGGTTCGTTTGGTTCAGGTTCAGGTATTAAAAATTATAAGACCTGAACTAAACCAAACCAATTAAAAATGATTGGTTCATATTCATTTTTCCCCTAAGCCTGACCTAACCCAACCTGTGAACACCCATATCCTTCTTACTAACCTTTGGACCTCATTCACAGTTTTGGGAGGGCTCATCTCCAAGATAACTCAAATTTTCTCCAAGTTGGCTTTAATCCCCCTTTATGTCACCAGATAACCTAGGAACTTGCCTCATTTGACCCCAAACTCGCACTTCTTTAGGTTCAATTTCATCTCATATTTACGTAGAGTTTTGAAAGTCTCTTCAGATCTCTTATATAATCAGCTCGACTTATACTCCTCTATACTCCTCACCAGTATATTAGCTATGTATATCTCCATATTTCAGTCGATCTGGTGCTTAAAACATTCAATCCACTAGCCTTTGATACGTGGTCCCTACATTATTATGACCAAAGAGCATGACCAGATAACAGTAAGTTGCTTGGGATGCGATGAAACTTACTCACTTGTGATCCTTCGAACTGAGGGAAATTTGATGATACCCCTGTGAGGCATCCATCATACTAAGGAGCTCACACCAAGAAATGGAATCTTCGAACAAGTTGATTCTGGGAAGAGGATAGAAATCCTTTGGACAAGCTTTGTTTAGACCCCTAAAGTCTATACACACTCTCCACTTGTGTGCATGTGTGGGCACCAAAACCACATTGGAGATCCACTCTGGAAACTAGATTTCCATAATATGCCATGCATCCAAAAGTTTCTCCATCTCCTACTGAATGATGTTATCTTTCTCAAGACCAAAATGCTTCTTCTTCTGTTTAACTAGTCTGATAATTAGGTTAACATTAAGCTTGTGCTCAGCTATCCTTAGGTCTATTCCTGTAAGGTCCTCAACAAAAAGGGCAAAAATATCTATATAATCTCTCAATGTAGTGATCAATTCTACCTTCAAGTCTGCCTCCAGCTAGAAGCCTATTGGTGTGATCTTGCTGAGGTATCCTAGAACTAATTCTATATATAAGAGCTCTCCCTCTGCTTGCACTTTTTGCTCTCTCTCCACGACCAGAGATACACTCGAATCGTGCTACCTCTGTTGATGGATGACCTCATCATCCTTATAACATCCTTTTCTTACTACCTCAATGTAATACTTTTGGGATATATACTGGTCTCTCACTACTTCTCCCACCATTCATCCCACCATATACTTCAGCTTCATATGGTATGAGAAAGCCACTACCTGGAAAAGTTGCAACATAGGCCTGCTAAAAATCATATTATATACGGAAGGAGTATCAACTACCAAAACATTTACCATGTAGGTTTTTTAGTATGTTCCTATCCTCAGAGAGACAAGTAAGGAAATTTGCCCCCTAAGTCGAACTACTTCTCCCAAAAATCTAAATATCGATGTCTTTACTGGCTTTAGCATGGTGTTCTCTAAGCCCATTTATTGGAAAGCATCATAGAAAACGATATCAGCCAAGCAACCACTATCAACGAAAATACAAGTAGCTTTGAAGTTCACTATGATAGCTGTAATTACCAAAGCATCCTGGTGAGGCAGATGCAACGTTTTCAAATCATCTGGCCCAAACTGAATGACTGAAATATCTTAACACTAGAAACTGATGCTACTTTCATATTTTTGTGAGCTATAACCTAGGCCCTAGCCTTTCTAGCCCAATGGGTGTCTCCCTCAGCTGGGCCTCCCAAAATCATATGGATCATCTCTTTAACTATCCCATTCTTAATATCCTTCTCTCCATTAGGTTGTCATGCTTTCTAATGCCCCTCTTGCATAACCTATGCTTGGCGCCTTTATCTATTTCTAGACTCAGCCATATCCATGAACTTATCCAACTGTCCATCCCGCACCAGTTGCTCCAATTTATTATGTAGGTGATCACATTCTTCAATCATATACTCATACTCATTGTAAAAATGGCAAAACTTGTCTGACCTGGGATACCTCGGTGGGTTTTTATAGGAGCGTGACTATCGAAGTAGGTTAAGGTGCTCAATGGCCTGTATGACTTGTTTCCTCAACAACCATAAAAGGGTGTAGTAGTCAAACTTGGGGCCTATTATCAGTGGAGCTTTCACCTATTGTACAAGTATAGCTCTAAATCTCTCTTCCTGCCTAGGTTTTTGTTGACAGGATTTTCTCTCTTGTCCTTTCTCTTCTCTTTCAACTCCCTCTCCTTCGCCGCACAATCCTCCTCTTCATGAATGTACTTCTCTGCTAAACTCAGGAGTTATTCATAGCTTTCAGTGGGTTTTCTGCTTAGGGATCGAAAGAAAGGGCCAAGTTGCAGTCTTTGAGCAAAGGCACTGCTCAACAATTTTAGAATGGCTAACAGGACCTCCAAAGTTGCCGTGGTGAACAAATTTATAAAATGTCTTAAGCATTTAGCCTCCTCTTGCCTAAAAGAAAGCAAGCTCTGTGCACTCCTCCGATACTATTTGTTACTAATGAACTGATGTAGGAATTTTTGAGTGAATTCATTAAAAGTGTGAATAGACATAGGTGGCAATTATCCAAATCACTTCTGGTCTGCTCTCCCTAGGGTGGTGAGGAAAGTTCTGCACTTCACTACATTCGAGAATTGATACAGCAAGGATAAATTCTCAAACTCGCATAAATGATCAGCAGAGTTCGTCGTGCCTGTGTACCTAGGCATATTGAAAGACTTGTGATTTTTGGGAAATGGATCACACAATATGGCTTCAACGAACAGTGAGGCCTTGACCTCTTCTCCTGTCTTCCCTTCCATCTTATTCCTCATCTCTCCCAACTCCCTTCTCATCTCCTTCACCTCTGCTAACAAGTTTGGCTGAGGCTTTTGTTACCTATCTAACCCATGTCCCACCGATACTTGGTTTTCCGCTACTGCTTTGACATCTCTTGCTAAATGGATGGAGACCCCCATATCTGTCTCCTTAGGCATACCACAAACACTTCCACCTTTCTCAGCTCATTCGTCGCTCTTTCCACTAGCACCATCGTCGCCTCCTGACCTTCCACAATCAATCCCAGATTATTAGGGAAAGATGGCCTAGCTATAATTATACCCTGCACTAATGCTCCTGAAACAAAGACTGCCTTAGGACTCTATGTGGAGGTTCTACCCGTTAGCATGTGTGCTATCGGTGTGACTATTGCCCTCGCTGGAGGTATGGAGTTAACCAACCCTGGGCGGGAGGAAAAGGCATCGAACCATGAAGGGGCGAAATATTAGGTGCCATTCTCGGCATGAAGGGAACGACCATAGGGCCTGGTAGCATTGGCTGGGGGTTGATGCATAGCTCTAGCAGACTGGGTGAAGGCAATAACACCGAACATAGATCATAGGAAATTAGCTAACTGCTTTGTGGTCATTTCCCCACCATCGAAGATACTAGGGTGACTCTTCCTTCCATAACCATTGTTGGCGCCATGGCAGCAGGAAGTGGGACTGCGACAACCATAAGCATCTGCTCACTCTATGACATCGTCCTCGTATTTGTCTCCCTGTTATCTCCTAAATTACTCATTCTTTCATGTCTTACCTCCTAATCTCAATTTCCCACAAATGTTGCCAAATTAATGCCAAAAGATAATTTGCAAGAGCGCCAATTGAAAAAAAATAGTCTTTTATTTTTGAAAATTGTGCCTTTACACTTTTGTACAAAATCTTTTATATGATTATGAACCCTATTAACTGGAATTATAACTGCCCACTAGACCACTAATTCTTTACATGCATTAGAATTAATAGTGTGAAGCCACATGTAGCCCATGTTCCTCCTTTTTTAAGTTGTGCACTAAACTACTAGAACCAAAGCAAATCTAAGTGCAGCTCGGCTCTTACTTTGAGGGCATTTCGGTTTTCGGTTCCTAGATGTATTTTGGATCATATTGAAGTCAGCTCAGCCCTTGAGAGATTTTAGGCCCTATTGAATGGCAGCCTTTAGAGATACTTTTAGCTCGGGCTAGCAGTGCATCCACATCACTATTATATCTAAGAGACTATTTTGTTTGCTACAGTTCCAGGTCCTCGATTGGTGGACCCCACTACTACTCTACTATTCTTATAATTCTCATTTTATGACTACATTTTCTTAGAGATTATGGCGAGGTTATGGTTATGTTTGGCGCCATGGATATCAAATTGTTTGCGAATTTGAACTAAATCATTTGCGGAAGTCAAGCCTTGAATTAGAATAAAAAATCATAATAATATTAAATTTTGATTAGATTTTTCACGAAGCCTAAAATGACTGGCCGGATTTGTTTGTTAAAGAAACAAATATAGGAAACAGATGCAACAATCTTAAGAATTTTGGATTGTTGAAGGTACAGATAGGTTTTGCTCAGTCATTTGTCTATTCTATTAGTTGATAGAGTTGTACTGCAGCAATATTAGTTATGTCTTTGCTTGCCCTTCTTCTTCTTGTTTTAGGTTTTTCTTATTCTATGTTTGGATTGAGAAAATTAGTGAGCAAAAGGGAAAAAAAAATGCAATGTGCAAACATTAAACTATAGAGTTACCTGATTTGAAGTATGAGAAAAAAATTTCTTGGCATTTTTCCTTCATAAAATTCAAGATCCAAACATAAAGTTAATTTCATTAAGAGAAAAAATATTCAATTCAAATTCATGAGCGAAAGACAAGGAGTTTTTGGATATTAGTCTTCCTTTGATTTGGTTCATCTGCTTCAGAACTCTTTTCCTTATTTCTTGTCTTTCTTCTCAGCTCTCGAACTCTATTGTTGTGTTACTTGAATAAGGTATTTTTCTTTTTTGCCTTTTATCTTTCGTGAAAAATGCTAATTTTTTGTAATTTTGTGCTGTTGTGAATATTTTTTTGATTGGGGTTGGTTTTGGATACCCAGGGTCTGTTTTGAATTTCATGCATTTCCTTGTGGGTTTGTCCGGAGATGTGTGATTGAGAGTTTTCAAGGGAAACACGATATGAAAGTATTTGCCTTAATTGTTTGATTTTGATATGTTTTGAGATAGAAAAGAAAAGAAGAGAAAGAATACTGAAAACAGGTAATTGGAATACCTCAAAAAATAAAACGGAAACACATAAAAATCACACAAAACAAACTCTGCTTTTAAATGTTTTAAGTCATTATCACGGTGTCTATATAAGCTGTGATTGTTTACAAATTTATTGTGAATTGTAGTTCGGTGCAATACTTTAAATCCAGACATCTTTCGTACTCAGGAAAAAATTTGGCCTTGATCAAATTTATATTTTCTTCACCCTATGTACTAAGTGGCATTTTGTAGTAATGCCTCGCAACAGATTTTTGTTTAACGGATTCGGTAATATTTTACAATGGAAACAAAAGATTCATAGAATACCTTAATATTAACAAATAATCAATAGAAAATATACTATTGAAGCAAACAAGTAAATGATTGTCAAGAAAATCACACAAACATTAATACACAGGAGAAAGTTAACTACACAACTCATAGTGGTACAAGAATGGAACAATTTTAAGTTAGTCAGGTGGATAGAAATACATAATCATGAAATAAATAACACAAGTAATTTTTCTATTTGTAGGAATTTTTCTGATCAACTTGCAATTGACAATAGGGTATCGGGTTATATATATGTTGTCCTTTCACTGCTAGAGAAAATTAAAAACATGTAATCAACACGCGCGCGCACACACTAGGCACACTAGGCTAAATGCAAGTTTTACCCCTATGAAATTCATAATTACTTGATATTCAATTTGAACACTAACTTATGTTTTTTCATGATATAATAGATAACCGTAGGATGGATAGCACACATTTAAAATGTAACTTAAACGTTCATTTGATAATATGAATTATCTAAAATGCTCTCTTGTAGGTCAACTTGGATTCATGATATAATCAATAGCAAAAAGGAAAAAATGAACTGACCTAATCTTCAATATTAACAATGTGATTGGTGGTGACCATCATTATTCTTCGGAGTTTCTCTGGAATTTGTGATACCTGATTTGGATGAGGCTGGTAGACGAACTCACCAAGTTTTGGAATTCCTTTATCATCCGCCACAATCTCATCGACCTTGGTATTCCAAAGCATTAACGCTTGAAGTCGGGGAAAACTGTCCTCTCCAGGGAAATCCAGCTTGTCTACATTCATTTCTTCAGCTTGATAATCTCTAATTTGGAAAGTCTTTTGAAGGATTCCATGAGATCCCTATCAATATTAATCTTCTTAAGACTCATCTCCACAAGATTCGGGGGAAATTCCACCAAGCCCGGGATACTTAGTATGTGATAAGAATAAATTTGCAGCTTTACCAGATGCTGATACCGAGACATGTCAACACTCTGAATCCCCGTAAAGGCTGCGATCCGAACTTTCAACTTTAACTCCTCTGGCTTTTGTAACATTGGTGGTGTAGCAGTAGCTGCAGCGGAGATTGCTGCCAAAGTTTCCGCTTGGTAGACATGTATTTTTAACCTTTTTAAGTTGGGGAGTTTCTTGAATGAGCTGAGCGTTAAATAGTGGTCGAAGCCAAAATCAAAATCCAAAGTTACAAGATTTTGCATATCCACCTCAACCACGAATCTGGCTCCAGTATATATAAATGCACCCATCACCAATTCATTCTTAAAGCTGCTAAGTTCAGATTCAACCCTCACCAATAGATGCTTCAAGTGTTTGATCTTCAGAATACTTTTACGAAGAAGAAAAGACCGCAATGGCACTGCTATTACCTCCAAGGTCTCTAATTTTTTAAGTCTCCTTATGGCCCGGGGAATTTCAACGTCTCCGCCTTTCAACTTCAGGTAGATCAATCCGCTCAAACTAGCAATCTCATTCAGAAGAGCAATTTTATCCTCACCAACAACTTCTATAGTCAGAAGCCGCAAGAATCTTAAGTCTCAGGCATTTCTTTTAATAAGCATAGAGAGTTCCTCACCTTCAGTGAAACAGAGCAACGCACGGAGCTTTCGAGGAACTCTGAAATTTTGACTCCTTGTGCTGGACGGATTAATGATGCTGACTCTACGCACCATTGAAACAAAACCAACTAGTGATTGTAGGCTATTCCAAGTAGAAAAATAGTTGCTATCCCCTGCCTCTCTGATGCAAAGATTGTGCAGAAGATCGTGAATGCGACAACTCCTAACCCTCCCATCAGATCTTCTCCTGGAAACCTGGATTAAATTCCTGGAAATTAGCTATTCTAGTTTTGCTTCCACAATGTCGTCGGGCAGTCTAGATCCCCCAACTTAGACAAGTTTTTCAGCTATCCAGAGGTGGGTCAACTCGGAGACAAAAATTTCACGGTCTTCTGGAAAGATCCCAAAGTAAAGGAAGAAAGGCTTTAATTCTGTAGGTAAATCCTTGTAACTCAGAGCCAAGATCTTTGAATAATCAGTCTCAGCACCTTCACTCATGCTTATGAGTACCTCATTCCAAGCATGTCTACTTCTTTCCCTGGCCCGCAACATACCAACTGCAACCACAATGGCTAATGGCAAACCACCACACCTTTTCAGTATCTTCTCACCTATGTCTCTTAACACCGGCGAGAGAGCTTCTTTACTATGTGTGGGCAAGATCAAATCATAGAAGAGTTCCTTCCCTTCATTTTCATCTAATATATCCAAGGGAAGCAAAGAGCTTTCACCACTAATGTATCTACCAACATCAGTATATCGACTCGTAACAATTATGCTGCTACCATTTTCTGAATTGGTGGGCTGGAAATTACTCAAGACATCCCATGTTTTCATATCCCAAATATCATCTAGAAAGATTACGTACCTCTTCTCTTGGAGCACCAAAGGCAGCTGCTCCTGGAGCAATGAAAACAGATTTTCTGGGAGCAACTGCTCATCTTTCAAGTTTTCTTTCAGCTTATCCATGCTGAACCCTGCTTGCTTTGCTATGTCGAGTAAAAGATCCCCCACTTTCGGTTCTTGCGAGACATACACTATGGCACAACTCTGGAACTGATTTTTCACTTTGTGATAAATTCTCTTGGCAACAGTCGTCTTACCCACGCCTGCCGGCCCAACAACTGATATTATTTTGCATTGCTTGTGTTCATTAATCATTTCTACCTCTAGATTTTTCAAAGTTCTTTCACGACCAAAAATCTTCTTGGATTCATGAGCATGCAGAAACAACTTTCTGCTATCCGATGTGTCTGCATCACCGCTGGCTCCTGCATCCGATTCCACAGTGATGTTACACTTGATCCTGGACTCTTCAAGCTCTGCTGCTCTATTCTTAATTTTCTCGATTTCCAGGGAAAAATTATTGGCTGTGACACAATAACACAGAATACAAGACGCATGCTTGAGACAATGAAATGGGCCCTCAGTGTTGTGGGATTCAATTTCTGGAAGAAAAGTATCAAGAATATCCTCCACATCTTCGGCTGAAAGGTTATAGATTGATCGATGGAAGTTAGTAAAGAGGAAATTATTTTGATTTCTCTAAGAGAATTGAGAACGAAAAGTCAATGCGGCGTACACCAAGATCTGTTATACACCAAAATATGGCAGATTAAAAACATAACCTTTCACCTAAAGATGTTGCTGCTGGTTTTGAATATATATGCGCACAGATTGGACGAATTAACAATAGTAGTGACGTGCTACACAGTGTGGAATAAGGGCAGCCCTTTTTTTTTAATGAGGACTGTTGAGGAGATGTATCTGCCCTTTTGTTGCCGTTATATGGAAGTATTCTTAATTGAAATTACACCCAATTTTTTTATGTTAAAAAGATTGTAATAATTGAGCCTTTTCTGACTTCGTGTATAACATATTAATATTTGAAAAGAGGAATAATGTGAACAGATTATAATATTTTAATTCATCAAGATAGATTTATAGTTTCTTATAAGTAATTCTGATAAAGTAGATTGGTATTCTGTTTGTCTCTTCAAATTTTGGATTGAGCACTTAAAAGCTCCAATAAAAAAGATTTCATTTTCTAATTTTTCTGTTCAAACTTTGATTGAAGGACTTATATTATTTTTTCTTTTCTTTTTAAATTGAACTTGATTTTTTTCCTCAATGCATTAATATCAGACAATATATATCATTCTATTTTCCAGAGTAATTTATTTCATCAAATCACCCATCCAACTATCCGTTTGCATCATCAAAAAACATAGAATAAATATCAGAATGATAATCGAATTCATAAATCGACAGATTTGGATCGTGTAACCGTCACATGTAAAATTTTCTTTATTATTCCCACCACTCTTCTTGCTTCTCAGTGGCCTCATTGCCACTTTCCTCATCTCCGTCATCCCTTATAGTCGTTTCACACTATTTTTTTCGTCATTTTTTGTGGTTTCCAACTTAAACTTCAGCGTACATTCAACAACATAAAAAATATTATACAAGTAAAATAACAATATGTAACTATTAACAATTGGTGGCATATATATAAAGTGGTTTTTATTGTGATAATTTTTTGCTATTATTATATTTATCACTAATTATTAACGTGACTTCTTAAAATGCTAGTCTTGTTACTATTAATACATATTATTAGTAGAAAATTTAATAATTTAATACGTATTAGTAGTGATAAATAAAAAGTATGGTTACTTAATAATTATTAAAGTAATAATTTTTTATCATTAATATTATGATAACTAACAAAACTCTTCAGCTGGCAAATGTATAATTGTTGCTTGAACTCGATTTACGGACACACTTGACAAGTTCAATAACTCAAATTTGAAAGACTCTGATTTGAACCAGATGTTATTGAAGTTGGGATTGGTGCGAGAAATTCTAACTTCACTTAAGATTTTTTCTTCTAAATATAATTTATTAGGCTCGTTAATCTCTTTTGTAATTTATTATTTATTTAATTGAATCTTTTTATTTGTTTTTCAATTTTTTATTCATCTAATCTTATTTTTTCATATTAAACATTATTAAGATTAAATGACTACAAATAAATAAAGTAAAAACCTACAAGTTGGTACGTGAGGTATTGGCTTTTTAGTTTTTTTTTTTTCCTTTTAAAAATAAAATTATAAATTAAAATAATTTTTGTATAAAATAAATGAATTGAAAATATATATATATATAATAGTTAAAGATTAATAGAAATTAATTAAGCTTGGGCTTTAAAATTGATTCCTGCTTATATTAAAATATAAACCACTAAATTGGCATTAAAAATTCTCTCTTGTCTCCTTGGCAAGTCTCTTCCCATCGTGTTTTGTTTTTGTAGAATTTGACAAGTGAACC
>JACGDI010005311.1:286141-296686 GCA_014898725.1 Jacaranda copaia | reverse complement strand
CTACTGGATTATCCCATATTAATATATAATAATATTTACTTAGTAATAATTGTTTTTTAAAAATAAATAAATAATTCAAATTATATAATTATTGAATGATCAATAAATTTAATAACATAACTTTCATAGTTTTACATTTAAAATTTAAAGTCTGAACTTCACGCACGCTTAATATATGTAAATATAAAAAAGATTAGAATTCAGCTGTATAATTAAATTGAATTAGGCAAAATCGTGCCAGCCAGAATTTCCCAACAAAATGGAACATAATGGAAGTCACTAAACAAGACTAAAAAAAAAACGCACACACACACACACACACAAATATGTGGGACCCTAATCCGCTAGTTCATCCTATGAAATTGTACCCATACCATGTGATAATACAATAACTATCACGATAAGGGCATTTGGAATGAGATGTATCCAAATAAATCAGTTATAGTAACAATTATCTAAATCAAAATCAAGAAAGCCAAGAGAAAATATCATACCATGTGATATTAGAGTAAATATCATGATGAAGGCATTGGGAAGCAGATGCATCCAAATAAATTAGTTATAGTAACAATTATTTTAATCAAAATCAAGAAAGTGAAAAAATAAAAATAAAAATTAATCAGTGGTTTATAAAATTGCTTAAGAAGATTCTTGCCAACTCAGTACATAATAGAAGCACAAGGATTAGCTGGCTTGCCAGAAGGACAATGATCTGTTTACATTAAGATTTATCAGAGTACAATTGTCATATAAGAGAAGTGGAATTGTGGGCCGTGAGAATCATGAAGTAGTAAAAATTTCCATTAGCCATTAATTTATGGGCCTTTTCTCGAAGACAACTCAATCAGATACATGGTGCAGCCAACTATACTAGTAGTACATAGTTTAATAATGTCGCCAGCACTTATCTATCGAGTATTGAGCATTGTTACATAAACCTTTACAAATATAGCTTGTTCTGCAGAGAGGTGGTTGCTGAACCCTTAATCTATACTGAAACTTGTGACCATGGCTGAAAGTGACTACTTTTGGAGATTGAAATAACTTCTTGAACACTTAAATCTTCAGCACCTGCTGTTATACTTGGATTCTTGAATATGCTAAGCTAATTTCATATTGACCCCACCAGAAAGTCCTATTGGCCTCTGTAAGTTTAGATGCTTCTTTAGACACCTTTTTCTAGCAGATTAAAGACGGAGATATGTCAGTGATAGATGGTGAGTGAGAAAAATTCCAAAAAGGTTGTGGAAATGCATGTAGGAGAAGACAACGTAATTGTGTACTCGTATGTCGGTGATGATATGTATATGCATCAATGCTTCTGTCCCTTGATGAGGTCTAATTACCGTTTCTTGCATCTGCAGGACTCATGTAGGACATTTTACTAGATCACCAATCTCGCGTCCAAGTAAAGATTCCGATTCAGTTCCCTTATGGCCTTGGCTTGTTTTCTTGGGTGGAGCGATGAGCTGTTCGATTTTTAGCTCAGTATCCCATCTCTTTGCCTGCCACTCACGACACTTCTACAACTTCTTCTGGCGCTTGGACTATGCCGGCATCTCCATCATGATAGTCTGCTCCTTCTTCCCACCAGTACACTACATTTTCGCAGACCATCCAAATTGGCGCTTCTTATACCTTTCCTCAATCAGCATAGTAGGCATCCTTGTAGTTGTGACTCTGCTAGCTCCAGGTCTGTCCAGTGGTCGCTTCAGGTCCTTCAGGGCAACCCTCTTCCTCTGCATGGGGTTCTCAGGAGTTATCCCAGCTACTCATGCCATGATCCTCCATTGGGATCAACCCCAAATACTTGTGTCACTTTTATATGAGATAGCCATGGGACTTCTGTATGGCGTTGGGGCAGTTTTTTATGTAACTAGGATACCAGAGAGGTGGAAACCCGGTGCATTTGATATTGTAGGTCACAGTCATCAGATTTTCCACGTTTTTGTTGTTGCTGCTGCGCTGGCTCACAGTTACGCCACCCTCATTATTATGGACTGGAGACGAGGTTTACCTGCCAGATAATTTGCCAGTGAATTCCGGGAATTCTGGAGGCGGCTAATACACCTGCTGATTTTCTTTTCTTTGACATTCTTTCTTTTCTCTACTTGAGTAGGCGCCTGAAAATTTTCTGGATGTGATAATTAGATGTAATTTAGTGAGTTTGTTAAAAGTAAAAATGAAGCTTCTGCATATTAACAGTATCCAATTCAATCAGAGAGGAGAAGAATCAGGAAGGGTCTCAGCCCTCAAGTCATTTTAAGCTCTCATTCATGAAGGCAGCTCAATTTCAGGTGCTTTGTACCAAAAACATTACGGCATTACTTATAATGAATCATTGAGCAGGTTTGTACAACCATTTCCTAGGCTGAAATATAAACGCCTAATTATTAGATGATTAAGAGTCAATACATTACAAAAAGCAAGAAATTCATCCCAAAAATATGGCCTGATGAACAACTACAAGCTGGTTTCGTCCCTGTTTTGCATAACAAAACTGAAACATACGGCAAAAAGTATTGAAGTCATCTGGAAATTGCCATCAGTACTTCCATCTCGAAGATTAAACTACTCTCTTTCTTTGCTTGACGGTTTTTACCAAACGAGGTACAACTTTATCAAACAACTGCAGCAAGTTAGTGCCTCTTCCAGGTTTTCTGGTATTTTACAGAACTTTCTCTAAGAGGAGAGGAACTTTCCCATCATTTCAAGTTTCCACATTCCAGGTAGACCTCATTCCCTCAGTGTCACATCTAAGACCAGACTTGCCTACCAAAGACAGCCATTTAATTTGTTGCCTCTATAACAGCCTCACCTTCTCCGTCGCTGTAATCTCCCCAGCATTTGGTTTCTTCAGCAGCCATATTGTTGCCATTACCTTCTGGAGAAATGATACTGGAAAGTTCTGCACACTTTTCTCCAGATTCACCATGCGATTTCTCATTGTATTCTGTCTGACTAGAATGAATTTCTTCACCAACTCCAGGATGCTCCTGGACCTTTTCCGATGTTTGTGAGGTGATGATCGTTGAATTGATAGATGATTCATCTACACTCCCTTCTTCCATAGCATTGTGACTGGCTTCATTGGGAACTTCAATATTCACAGCCGAGGGAGACTCTATTGAACCCACTGAAGATACTGGGAATCCATTTTGAGCCTCTGGCATACCATTCAACGGTGTTGGAAAGCCATTTGGTGCTGTTGCTATTCCAATGGGAGAGATTGGATACCCATTTGAGGAGAAAGAAACACAATTTGGTGGAGCAATATAACTATTTGGAGCAACTGAATAGCCATTTGGAACCCATGGTTGGCCAGGTACAAACTCAGCTGCATGTGGATTCATTATTCTTGGTGGACTGAAGTGACTCTGATCCCCATTGTGTTCACCGTTGTGGAAAGCAGGCTTATTTCGGGGAAGACGACTTCCAGATCTGTTATACCCACCTGAAAGGCGTGGACCATACGGAACTCTAGCAGTAGCAGATTGATGTGGTGATCTACGGCCCGGATTAACAGCAAGCATTGGTGCAATATTTACTGGGGGTGGCAATATGCCTCCATGCTCTTTGTAACCAGGCACGGGAACAGAGCCAAAAACTGGAATTGTGGATGGATTAAATGGAGGTGCAGCTGCGGATAGTTTCTTGGTTGGTTCCTTTCCGGCCTCAGAATCACCTTGCTTTTCTGCTTCAGTTTCTGAAAGAGTAGCACTTGCATTAACTCGATTCTCTCCCTCATTTGTTAGTGAACAAACATTTTCACCTCCATCGGACAAATGAGTATTCCTCTCTTCCTCAGCCAGCTTTTCTTTCAAACCAGAGGCATCTTTCTCCGGCAACTGAGCAGTATTTTCTGCAGAATCAGCTGCGGATAGAAGATCAGTTGAAATAACTACACATTGTGTTTCAGATGTTTCATTTTTGGAAGTTGAAGAAATTAAAACGTCAGAGGAAACAGAATCCCCTATTCCTGAAATGGATTCATGTCCGCCATCACCTTCTGTGCTTTCAACTGCAGTTTCTAATTCAGCAGCTGTCACAGCTTCAGGTGATTTTTCAGAAGCTCCGCTTGTAACGTGCTGATCTTCCTCCTTACCAGCTCCATTTATTTCTCTGTCACCATCCACAGGGTTTTCTTCACCCATCAGTTTTTGAGTGTTCGCCTCCATTTTCTTCAATTCTGATACTACCGTTGCATCTGTGGCATTTGTGTCCTGGCTCACCAGGAGATTTTCTTCTGAAGAACTCTCCTCAGGCTGCTTCTCTGCGACAGCATTAACAATTGTACCTGGTGGAGCCAAAGCAACCTCTTTGTATGAGAAAAGCTTTCCCACTGCCTGAATGCTTACTGAACTAACAATAGAGGCTTTCGCAACTTCACTGGAAGCTGGGCTAGCTGGTGCTGATTTTGGATTTACAAATTTCTCTTTCCCATTAGCTTTTTCAGAAGTACAGTTTGGCTTTGGGCTGAAGCTAGCACTCTTGACAAATTTTTTTGGAGCATGTGGAGCAGGTCCAGAGGAAGCGGCAATCTCATTTTTAGTTGTTCTTGGAGAGGTGAGATTACTTGGTTTACCTCGGTGCCTTGATGGATGAGAAGTATTCAAAAAGTTGGTATTCAGTTTTGCAAGACTTGGCCTCCTGGAAGCAGTGGGCTTGCGGGCCATTAGTGACCGTCCTCTTGGAAAAGCTTCTTGCCATCCTTCTGCAGAGATATCATCTTTTGCGAAGTCATCACTTTGATCCGACAGTGCTTTATCTGCTAAAGATAAATCGGTACTCTCAGTGGAATCCACAAACTGAGGCTCAGATTTGTTCTCCAATTCAGATCTATTCTCTTTATCGCTGGAGTTCTCTACTACAGTTTCAGTAGCTGATGCAAATTCATCCTCTTGACAATCAGCTGTCATTGTTTCCCAATTTGGACCAACTTTTCCTTTAAGCTGCTCCAGTAAAGACAATATTTTGGTAAGGAAATTTATCAACACAAGAAATAATGATAAATATCAGAAGATGCATGAAAAATAATCTTAATATTTAAACCTTAGCACGGGCTTGCTTCTTTTGGGCATCTCTTGCTTTCATCTCTGCATCAGGGGTTATGTAGTCCAACAGGTCCGACACACTGCTCACAGCAAAAAACAAGAAAGGTGTTGCAGGTTAGTGAAAACTCATTATTGTAATAGAGACTCCTGAATAGTTGTTGTCAATAGTTTGGACTGCCCCAATTAATTAGAATGTCATGGAACAGCATAACAATATAATTTTCTGCAAATTTAAGTTCTCCACTTCTATTCATCTTTTGCGAGATTTTCAGGGTTTTGTTTCCTAACTTTCTTTGTCATGCATATATCACATCTCAGACAGTTTCGTTAATGGGAAAATTGTACAACTTGAGCCAGTTATGCCACTAATTAATTATTAACAGATTTGAAAGATCTGTTTGTCATGCCACCAGTTATGGAGTTAAGTATAATGAGAGCCAGAACACCCACTAACTATTCTAGTTGCATGATCCGTTTCTTTCAAAAACAAGCTCTAGATAACAAAGAACACAGTATTTACTCAAAAACAATACATCAGAAATTGGATGATATGAAATAGGACAGGAGTATAACCTCAAATGGCCTTTGCTAGAGATGGAAGCATCTGGTTTTGGCGTGCCATTACGTGCAGCTTCTTGCTGCTCCAGAGCCTTGGACTCAAAATATTCAAGCCATGCAGCTGCATCCTGTAGAGATTTTCAAATGAGAAAAAGAAGAGGATCATTCCCAAAAGTTCCCAACCATCAGATATAAGCATGTGTTACCTGTGTACGTAGATCATCTGATCCTAGTTTAGCCTGCAGTATCTGAAGAGTGGTCTGTTCGTGCTGAACACTCAGGGAATATGCCTCCATCAATGAGAGAGCAATTGCAATAGCATGATAGCTAGCAGCAGTCTGGAAGCACAAAATAGAAAAAGATGGATATTCAGTATTATGATTCCGAAGAAGACAGTGGCAGCATCTTAATCTCACAGTGAATGATAAAGCAGTTTGGGAGACGTTTATATAGTGTGCATATATGCATACAAGCAAATTGGCATTTGAAGCTTTCAGGATTACCAAATGCTCTAAATTTTCTTGTGAAGTAAGAAAATTCATTTGTAATGGTTTCATCTCCAACAGTATTCCTTCCAACCTCACTTTTAGTTGGTGCCACTGGTTAAAAATGAAACTCTATTTGCAAAATGGATTTTGATCAACTTTAACTGAAAGTTTAAACTAGGTCCAAATTACCCTTTCTCATTGCAATCCTCACTGACAGGACAAGAACAAAGCCCTTTTGGATAACATTACGAGGTGGAAATACTTTATTCAAGGCCACATTTGACAGTGGAAACATTTGCTTTCTAACCATCCAAATTCGGAATTTACAACCTCATCATTCCAATTGACAGGATATTTCTAAAGCTTTATAATTTTCACAGTCAAAAACAAAAAGTCCACAAGAATTACATTTAATATATAATACGTCACACACACACACACGCAGATACTACCTGTATATGATCAGCTCCCAAAAGTCTCTGGTTACACTTGAGAGCCTCATGGAGATACCTAAGAGCAATATGGACATTCCCCAGACCTTCTTCCATCATAGCTACATTAATATAGGTGGCAGCAGTATTTGGGTGAGAAGGTCCACATGTTAGATGCAAGAGATACAGTGCACGGTTGACATACCTAATTGTTTTGACAATTCAGTTAGAAGAAATGAGGAAATATACATATTGGATGATTTGATAATTCAGAGAAATTTTCTTGCATATTAGATGCTTGACCAAGATCTTTTACACTAACTTATGGTGATATTTTTGAGTTATGTGATGAAAGGCTACATTGAAATTACATTACTACTGTATGCAGAAATAGGGATGCAAGAGATCTGCCATCTATTATACCTTTTTGTTTCAGTTAAAAAGAAAAGGAATCATAGAGAAGGGAATACAATTATAAGATACAACTGTTACATCAGTAATGAAGAGGTCCTTTGCAACTTAGGAAGCCCAGTAATCTGTATCGTGTATTCCCAAAAGCTAGGGAACTCTTCATGGTCTAATTAATTTGTAAGATGGACAACCACTGGTCCCCTTGTTCATGACATTCACTATTTTCCAACACAGACTTACACGACATTAAAATGCCAACCAGACAAAAGCCCAGGTTTTTTAAGCATAGAGACTACAGAATCAAACTTGTAACAGATAATTTTGTAAGGTTGGTATGGATTTGGTGTTATGAGGTTTTTACATTTTTTAGTTCAATGATTTAAGAACCTCCTGAAGAATATGGTACACTAGATATTGATAGATCTAATGTTTTAAACTTTGCTGATACTGGATTCTAGATAATAATACAGTACTAAAAATAAATGAAGATCCAATGTTTATGAACATACCATTTGGTCAAGTTCTATGTGTGAAATCTGCGGAGAAGGAAGAGTTGGATGTAACATTTGTTGTGGGAAAAAGCATTTGAGGACAGTGTGAATCAAATTTTCAGCTTTCACCAGTGTAGAGGATATATTTATGTTGGTGGGTTTTCTTTTCAAGATTAACTAACAATTGTGAAATGGAAAACTTTTTAAAATCCATGAAACGTGCCATGCCAGGAAATACCAGTAAGATGCTCTTATATACAAGAAAAAGATACAGAGAACATCTAAACATACTTTAAAGCCAGCTCTGTATGTTGGAGTCTATAGTAGAAGACAGCTAAATCTCCATAGCTTTTCATTGTGTCTGGGTGATCAAGGCCAAGTTCTCTCTCATTGATATCTAAAGCTTTTTGCTGATAGATGGTAGCCTGCTTACATTAACATAAAACAAAGGATGAGATTTGGAGATAAATCATGAGGCATCTTGAAGTAGTAAAACACATTCTACATGCTCAATGACAGTTCGAATTAAACACCGCGAAACATAAGTCAGCAAAAGAAGGAGGATTTTTTACTTTTAAGCTGCTAATATTTAATAGAGAAGGCTGTGTCTATGTTATGCTGTGAAATGTTTGTATTAGTTTTGAACTACTTCTGCAATGGGTTGTTACTGATTGGCCCAACAATTTGATTGCATAGCACTATACCTTGAATTTAAGATTTATCAACACCAAGTATACAGACTGAAAGCACTTATGTCATTAGCAACCTAGTATCTTATACACATATCAAATAGAGTGTCAATGTGCAAGCTCATGGTAGCTTGCTTTCAGATGTAGGATTTAGCCCCACCAAGGAGCTTCGTGGTTTTGTTTTCCTCTGACTCTCAAAATTAAGAAACAGGCTATACCATGCCAGCAAAAACAGAATATTACCTGTTGGACCATATTGGTCAAACAACACAACCTATTCCAGTTTTTGGATTTTTAGCACATGTAAATAGGGATCTCCAGTGGTTTGTTTAAATAAATTGTTCCACAGTATCACACAATCTAAGGAAGCAAAACACTGATCTCAAAGCTTAGATCCTCATACCTGATTGAAATCCCCAGTATGGTAGAGCACCACAGCCAACAGGCTATATGCCCCTGCTGTCATTCGATGGTAAGGACCACAGACTGAAACCAATTTTGAGAGTGCCTTCAAAAGTTAAAATGAATTTTCATCATGCTTCCCAGCATAAATTTAACCATTGCATAAAGTCACCTCAGAGAGGGAGGGGGCAACCAATCAGGGGTACTGACTAACCTTAGTTCCATAATTAACAGCATCCTCCAACTTGCCCTTATCCAAGGAAGTCTTAGATGATTCCAAAAGCGTACGTCCATCTGCAGATGAGCAAGCAACATGCTGCATGGAAGATAAATTTTGTCAAAACTACTTAAAAAAAGATAATCAAAACTACTTGAGAAAATATTCTAAAGTAACATTTCCAATTTCTTTAATAATCAGTAGTAGCATACTTTATAAACAGGCACCATGCTGATTATGTCTGATTTCTTGAAAGGGAAGGGGGACTCCATATCATAGTCCCTAGGAACAAGTTCAAGGCCCACCTGGAAACGAAATCAAGTAAATAAAGTTAGCCACTTCATCAAGCCATATAATTCATCTGCATGAATTAGCTAACCTTGTGGCAAAGCCCACGAAGAATAGCGAACTTTCGAATCTCGTGGCATAATTCATCCTTCCATTGCCAGTCAAACCTCTTGCAGAGGAATTTCTCAACCCACTTCCATTTTAATTCATCATCATTACTTGCATCTGCATCACCATTTTCTTTAGCTGGTGTTCCTAGCAACACATTCAAACATGAAGCAACGGATGAAGCCATATTAGCAATATCATCCACCGCTGCTACAACAGCCTGCAGAATGTGTTTGTAAGCTCGAACAACCATCTCATGAATACAGAGGGACTGAACATGAGGGAGCTTGTCCGAAAGTTCAACCTGTGAGGATGAAGGATGAACCAAAAAGATATGAGTTTTGTAAGATTTATATCCATCTTTAGGAGCACCATTCATGT
The DNA here is from genome assembly GCA_014898725.1 of Jacaranda copaia. Lineage (NCBI taxonomy): Eukaryota > Viridiplantae > Streptophyta > Magnoliopsida > Lamiales > Bignoniaceae > Jacaranda > Jacaranda copaia. The sequence goes on along the minus strand of JACGDI010005311.1, from coordinate 287,168 downwards.
GAACCTACTTAAAAAAGAAGTCACCCAAAAGGGAAACCCATGTTGATATATTTGGGGAAAAAGTTATCTCTAGGTTAGAGTTCATGAAACTTGTTATAGATGTGGGCCTAAACATTTTTGATGCAGAATTGGACTCCGGATAGGTAAGAGAAAATTGGAAACTGTACAAATATCATATGATTTTTTTGTGCAGTGTCGGGACAGACACTTTCTTTAAATACATTCTTCATCAAATTAGATTGAAGCCCCTCAAAAAGCTCAAGTTTGTAATCACTGACTGAATGAATAGCTTATGGCATTAAGTATGTTAAGAATTTTTAGAAGTTTAGAATTCACATATAATCCGCTACATCTCCTCCATTTTTTAGAGAAAGATCTCCTGTTCCTCATTTAACCAAAAAGCCCTGATGGTGATGCCATTAATTTGAGGTTATCCCTTTCAACACTTCTCTAGGTTAGTGGCTTTTTCAAAGTAGAAATTTTAGTGCCCTTTCTGGTACCTCACTGGATGCAAGTCTATGTCTAGTTCACCTTAAAACTCTACCATCATTGATGTACATACAGTTTACCATTTTAGTTGCTTTTTCTGGACATCTCAAATAGGCTCTTTGATTTTCCTCGCTGTCCTCTTTTCTTGTACCATGCTCCCATTGATACCTTCTATACTTTTCCATTTCTTCCTATAATTACATCATGTGCATATTTTCAAAATACTAATTTCCAGTGGTATGCCGTGCTAAGTACCAATTTTATTAACTCTAAGGATAGACTTTGCAGTCCTACCAAAATCATCCAACAAAAATTTCCTCTAGCTATGCTGAACAAGCATGTCATTCTGAATATCAAAAACATGAAATTAGCAGAAAGCAGGTGTGAAGTTTCGTGACATCAAGCAATAATAATTATCAGTGCTGAAAGCTGAATCTGATCTCATTCACCAGAATTGCTTTCTACAAGGTAGATGTCCCCAAGTGAATCATCATCTTGGTGCATGCAACACTTTAAACTAAGGGATATTCATATTATC
>JACGDI010005311.1:271001-285981 GCA_014898725.1 Jacaranda copaia | reverse complement strand
GAAAAAGAAAAAGTGGGGGAAAGTAATAAAATCAAAGAAAAAATATAAACATATTTTTTTCATTTAAATTTTTAGTTTAATTAGTAATTATGCATTTAAAATAATTAATGGGTTTTCTTTAGTTACTAGTTGATTATCACATTTTTAATTGACTAAATTTGACTCATAAATAAAGAATAGCTGGATTGTACAATAGAATAATTAATTTGACTGTTTTCTAAGTAAACTAATAAAATTTAGTCAAATTTTTAAGAAAATCAATTATTTGATTATTTAAATAATTATTTGATTAATTAACTAGTCCAATCAAATTTTTAAAAAAATCAGTTATTTGATTATTTAAATAATTATTTGATTAATTAATTAGTCCAATTAAATAATTGTTAACTATTTGATAAGTTCAAAACTAATTACTCCTTTTTAATTCCTTGAAATTTTAGGTTAAAATCAGTTATTTAATTATTTAAATAATTATTTGATTGTTTGACTTTGAGGTGTTAAAAATAAATAATTTTATTTTATCATATGCATTCGCAAGCTCAGTGATATATAGTAAGATCATTGAGGTATGCAAAGCACATGCAACACATGCGCAAGGTGTAGAGCATTTTGGCTACCAGATCTAAGGGAATGTCCATGTAATTATCTCTTAAACTAATGCACACGCATGCATGCAACATAAAACTAATGCACGTGAAACACATTTTTATAGTTATCTCAGTATCCAGATTCCACGGCTAAATGGCAAGAAATAGATCAATAAAAATAAACGGTGAAGAATCAGGTCATGAAAGATCAAATATACTACAGAACTAAGCATATTACCACTTGGCCCAAGGAGCACATTTGCAAACCCCTGGTATGCATGAAATCTGTCAGCGTCCTTCCATCAACTGGTGAAAGCTCAAGAGAGCCAAAATCAGCAACCTGCCAAGCAATTAAAAAGAAGTATTGAGCCATCATACCAGAAGGTTTCAACGATTGGTTAAAGATGAGCAGTGAACGAGGGACTTACAAGTTTTGGCAGGGCAGTGTCAGCATAATATTTGTGTGCCATCTCAATCAACTCATCAGGTGACTGCAAATATGGATGGAACCAGAGAAATTATGTGTCAAGATGAGTACAAGCCACGAATCAAAAGAATTTGCTTCTTTGTCATCCAAATTTGCAAGCAAAAGATTATTGACCCTAATATATATCATCGCCTGGAATACTAATTTTTCATGTCACCTCTAGCAGATATGCAACCCACATGAGGTATAATAGGACATTGGAGCAAATATATAATTCATTACAAAAGCAGCAGGGTGACCTTAAGGTGAAGACCAGTTTCTGATTCTTTAAGGTGCACATATGATGCTTCAGGAAGCAACTTTCTCCACATAATTTCCTTTTCCTCATGTTTCTCTTTCTCAAGTTCCTTCTTTTTGGCATCAGAGCAGTTGTTAGCAAGCAATTCCTTGTTTGGATCAGTTTTATAGCTTTGATCATCCGCTTTCTTTTTAATATCCTTCAGGAGCCCACCATGCTTTCCAAGACCCTTTACAGCAGGCTCAACTTTCTTTTCTTCATTCTTTTTTGACTCATTTTTCCCTGAAGCCTGATTTTGCAGGTGTTGCACCCAACAGGCACCAAGCTCCCATCTAATTGACTTTGTTGGTTTAGATTCTTCCACCTGCAGCCTCTGTAAACTTTCACTTAGCACCTGCCTTACCAAAGGCCTAGCAGCACATAGTTCTTCTACATCCGCATTCTGGATTCTCTGAACTGGGCTGGATGATTGGGGTGTGGTTGACTTGTGCAACAGCATTCTCAAGCTGGAAATTCAGATCAAAGAAAACAGTGATCGATTGTTCCAAGATGAAAATAATTAAATAATGACATTTACCAGTAACTACAGTTCTTCATGAACCTAACATACAAATGGCATGAATTCCTTTCCTTAAAGTAAGAAGCATTTGTTAAGTAAACCAATACAAAGTAGGGCCGGCTAAGGACCTATTAATGTTCAGTGCATTTGCTCCTCCCTCAGGATGATCCTCAATGTCAATGTTCTGAGGAATGGAATTGCCCTCCCAATTGACCTCAGCTGAAACTTTCACAATGGCCGTGTGCCCCCAGTGTCTAACAACTACAACACCTAAAGTAGAAGTATCCTGCATGGGAAGATGAGTTCTACATGAAGAATGAATGACTTCATACATTAACAAGAACCGATGGAGAATAGAAAAAGAAGATGAACAAGTTACTAGACGAACATGTACAGTTGCATTCTCATCTGCAGTTATGCCTTTAAGCAAGTTTCTCTTAGTTAGTTCTTCATGTGAAATTCCAAGAACCTCGCTCCCATCATTTTTGCTATCCAATTTTATGCTTGCATCTGGCATATCTTTTGAGATGCGAATAAGTAGATCTCCAATTCTTTCTTCATGTAAAAATGATGAACCAGAATTGTTTGCAGACTGATGATTGTTGTCTATGAGATGCTTTATTGCAGCAACTGCTCTAAATACCGAAACATCAACGAATAGACTGTGAAGGAGAAAGGCTTTCCTATCTCGTAGCTGCCTCTCTTCTGTTGTTTTACATGGCATTGCTGCCAAAATAGAAAATTCCTTTGCCCATGGCCTATAGTCGTGCTTTCCATCTCTTCCTTGTCCACCACCATTTCCTCCCCAACTTTCATCCTCAGTGGGAAGTGGAGGGAATGCAGATGGGTTCTCAGCAACAACAGGAGGCACCAGCCAAGTGTTTGCTCGGAAACCATATGGAAGATTCCCAAACTGAGATAACATGGATACCATCAGTTAATCTCTTCCAGAATCCATTACAGGTGCAAATACTAAATACTCACTTTATTGTGCTCGGCAAAAGCTTTCATGAGAGCCTTGTATGCCTGAGGATATAAATAAACATCATGAATTTAAAAGAACTTTAGATGAAGGCGACATGAAACTTACAAGCAGCCTCATATGAATAGCTGCATTTGAACAGACAAGACAGAAAGAATACAGGAGACAATTAGCATGGTACGATAATTCTCGGGGAAAAGGCTGAAAAGGCAAAGGGAGCAATACAACAGAATCAGCCTTCACTTACAGAATCAAAAATTCTGCTTATCTGCTGCAAAAGGCCAACTAAGGAATGCCTCAAAAGAATTCGTTTCCCAGCGGGATAAAAACCTTTTCGAGAAGCAACGATTGTTGTTGGCTTTCCACTGCAAATCCGTACCTGAATTCAAGTTTGATAATAGAAAGTCCATCAAAGACCATGTCTGCATGGTGACTTAAAAGAAAAGAACAAAAGCATTGTTGCCAGGAGTTTAAGAAGCTAACATCAATTTGAAATAAGTCCTCATCTGTTTTATCCTCAACATATGGTCGAGTGGATCTCCTGATGTCTGCAAAAGTATGGAGTATCTCATTAGCAAACAAATATTCCAACTAGTCATGATATCTACAGCTGCAACTATTGCACAGGTAATAAAAGTCAAGCATAATGAATCTCTACTCAATAAAGAAATGAAATTTCAAATAAAACTTGTTCTTTGTTTATATTTCTTCACAACATTTTAGGGCCTGTCCTTCTATGTTTTGGCCATTTCCTAAAAAAAATGTCGGGGGAATGGGTTTTTGGGAGAAAATTTGGATAATGTGTCAAGTATTTCTTTTTGTTTTAGGAAAATTTGGAAAATGATTTTAAATGAGTTATTTGTTTCTTTATGTTTTGGGAAAAGACAAATTTTACTGTAGATGTCAAATTAGTTGCTGTTTTATTGGATATGTAGGGTGGAAGTGATTTTTTATGTATTATATGTATGTATATTTACAGTTGGATGATGTGTGTGCGTATATATATATTTATAATGATTGAAATATGAGTCTAATTAATTTAATTGGTTATTTATTTTGAAACTTATATTTTTATAAATTTAACATTAATAAATGATGTATTATTTGGAATAAAATAAGTATTAATAAATATTAATTATTCAAGAAATCATAATAATTATATCTTAATTACAAAAAAATTAGCCTATATCATAATTATATTATAATTGTTAATATCGATTTATAAAAAAAATAATTACTATACATTAACTATAAACTAATTGCTGTTTATTAATTAAAATATAATTATTTAACTATTTATTACTTATGATTTATGTATAAATAAAAATTAGTTATTTATTTAAATAAAATAACTTTTTAATAATTTATATATAAAACTTAATAACAATTCATCGAATTAAAAAGATAAATAATATTATATAATATGAAATTACATCATCCTAAATTATTTATTAAATAAATAAATGTAATATTTAATTATATGTAAAATATGAGCATAATTAATATATAACTAACAAGTTATTTAAATAAATTAATTTAATAAGCTATTTAATTATTTTAACTCATTATTTAACTAATACATTATTTAGAAAACAAATTACTTATTAATAATCAAATAATTTTACTTAAATTTAATTAATTCTCTCAATAATTACTTTAAGCACATCAATATTAATTTATCAAACTTAATAAATTATTAAATAATCCTCACCTTGAAATCAAATTTTTTATTATAATTTTAAATTAGTGCGAAGATTAATATTTAGTGAAGAATTTTTTTGAAGAAAATTAATTTATTTATTATATCTAATTAAAACATGTTAAGTTATTTATTAAATGAATAAATGTAATATTTTATTTAATATATTAAATATTAAATATAGTATGCATTATTTAATTAAAGTAAATTTGATTAATTTAATATGTTATTCAATAAATAAATTATTTAGTAATAACAAAAATAATATGTAATTAAATTTAATTTATTTTTTTAATAATTAGTTTAATTAAATTTATAAATATAAGTTTTAGAATTTTTAAATTAGTAAAATTTTAATATTTTCTCATACGAAATATATATATAAATGAATGGATGTAGGGTTTTTTTTGAGTGAATTAGGAGGAATTTTTTAAAGATAAAATTTGAATAATTTTAAACAAAATTTAGAAAATGTGCTGCATGAATAATATTTTTGAAAAACATAACAGAACAGAACCTTCGAATTTAGTTTTTGATGAATATCGAAATTTCAGTCCTCCAAAACAAAAAGAAAACACAATTACATTATGAAATTTCGAGCAGAAAAAACTCACATTGAATGGGCGGAGTAAGGTGAGACAATGAGAAGAAGTCGTAGAACTGCCCAAGCCTCGGAGGAGGGCACAACATCGTCGCCAAGGCTTCGCCTTTCTCCAGTGAATCCGAACCGGCGGCCAATGCGGGAAGCTCCGGCTTCCCGGGCTTGGTCTTCGGTGAAACGGCGGGCTTTCTGTCAGGGGCTTTGGTCTTGGCAGGGGAATCTGGAGCTGCATATTCAGAACCGGTGCCGGCGTCCGCTGAACCAGGTTCTTTTGAAACTGAATCCTTGCTTCCGGTGCGTGCTCCGGGTTTGGGAGAATTAGATGAACCGCCGAAGGACGTTGTGCAAGCAACTATGTCTAAGAGCCGTCGTATGTGGGACACGGCTTGCTCTTCCGTGTACTCCTCTGCAGGGGATAGGATTTTACAGAAGTCATTTTTCAATTTTACCCCTTTATATTTTGATGAATTACATAGACACCTCCAGGTTACAGCACGTTTATTTTCTTCTTAAAGTTTCTTTTTCGTTTCCAACAATATTTAAAAGCAAAAAATCATCAACTTCGTACTGTTGCCATACAAAATATTTTTATTTTTATATTTTATTTCTCACAAATATATTTTATCATTTTATTGTCAGATAAATTAAATTTAAATTCAATTTGACATAAATTATTCACTATCATTTAAAATTAATAAAATATACATCTAGTTTAAAAGATAAATTTTTGTAAACATAAAAATATATAAATTACCTAAATTTTCGACATACAATCTCATTTTTATTTTTACAACTAGCTTTTCAACTTTTAAAAATACTAAAAATAGAAAGTGAAAATGAAAAAAATCCAAATGGGTAATGTTTTGATGTAGATTTAAAATTTTTTAGCACAATTAATATTTATTAAATTTAATTATAGATATGTTGTAATAATATGAATATGAAAAATGCATTAAATTCCACAATATTAATAAATGATAACACAACATAAGACTCAATATTGTGCATAATACAAAAATATAAAATATTTTTCCCTTTTCAAGAATGCTTGACTTTTAGTAGCTCTAATTAACAACAATCATTGTAAAATGTGAGCAATTAAGCATTAATATATTGCACACACCATCAAATGAAATTATGTAAGTTTTCACATATTATAATTCTTAATTAAGGATATAATGAAAGTATAAATAAAATATTAATTCAAAAATTTTAATTACAATTCCATGAATATGTATGCTGGATGAATATAAGTAAATGTTTTATATACCTTCGATAATGGTGAGGTGGCATGGCTTGAGAGACACAATTTCCACTGTATCTTTTAATCTCAGCCCTCGAACCTGATCCAGAAAATAGTCACTAGTTAATTATATTATTTATTTTTAAAATTTAAATTTTTGTGATTATAATTATCTTAGTGACAAATTTAATATTGATTAAAGTTTATTCAGAATATATTATTTTGATAATTAATTAGTTAATATTTCAAATATACGATAACACGATAACTATCCATGATATGTTTTATCTATGTTATTTTTATTTTGTTTTGGTAATAATATGTGACGAGGGCAAAAAATTTGTTACTTATTTTATAATGGATTATTCTTTTTGCTTGAAAGCTCCACATTCTAATTAGGGTACTTTTTATTGAAATTCATCAAAATATTTTTTAATGATATTAAAGATCGTGTTGATTTATTGAAATCAAGTTTTTTTAATTTTAAAAAATACGTATTTGTATCAATATTGAATTCTGAAATCAACAAATCATGTGTATAAGGATAATTTTTTCACAAATATCATGCTCTTTTTTTCTTTTTCTTTTTCTTGAGGAAGCAAATATCATACTCAAAATAATAAAAAATAAAATTCAATTGGTCAAACAAAGCAATGAAGACATTTCATGGTCCAAATGCCAATAGTTTTATTCTATCTCCCCAACCACCCCCCACCCACTCCCCACAAGGAAAAAGAAAAAAACATTTTAATACGACAACATGCATCTCATGGAAAACATAGGCTAGAAAACAATTACCAAATTAAAGACAAAGAAACCCACATTAATTCTAATTAAGTTTCTCAGCAAACTACAATGCCTACCATACGTATGAATGTCTATCTTCAACTCTATTAAAAACAAATTCAAGAAAAAAAATTAATATCTTGTCCTTGGAAAACCCCACAAGGTATCTTTAACATGTATCATGTGATTTAAATAAATAATGGGATGCCTTTCATAAACCAAAAGAAAAAGGGTACTTGAGTCTTTTCACATCTTCTTTGCAACCTTTTTCTTACTTTCTTATTGCTACATTGTGGACTAGTATTTGTCCCATGTAACATCATGCGTGTTGTAAAAACACTAATTCTCATCGTGCAATGATATTGAAAAATACAGTGCCCATCACCATTTCCATTATAAAGGGCTTCATCGCACTGTAAACATGCCAAAATTTTTAATAACATCAAATTTTTGTATGCTCATATCACATTGATTATAGACTATCTAATCAGCCTAAATTATGAGATGATCGTAAGAAAAATTTAAAATAATATAAAATTTTATTAAAATGCCCGACACATAATTTCTTTTATTATCGGCACAAAATTAATTGCACAGAATTATCAAAATAAATTATAGAGACAACATCAAAATTAGTACGAATTAATAGATAGTGGGCCCATATGACACTCTTGGTCAATTTTCAATATCATTAGAGCATGTTATAATTTTTAAATTGAAAAATCAGTAGCAAATCATTTGATATTAAAAGAGAATGAAATTAATATTATGAAAGTTGAATTAGTTGATTCAGTGGACATTTTTCCAACAACTTAGAGATTGTACCAGCGGAAGCCATTCGGCCCGGAAGTACGAAAATGACGTGACAATATTATTACAATGTCTTGTAGTAAGATTTGGTCCGGGCCAAATAATATGCAACGAAAGCACCAACTGTATGAAATTGTAATAGTGGGGGGTTACCTCATGGGACAAAGAATAGTTAGTCAGGTGACACGTGTCGATGTGGACGGCCAAAAGTTTCCTCACATCTAAGATCCTGTCCGTTGATATTCCCTGCAATTTGATACATTTGCAATAGCTTCAAACTGACATAATTTTTGATAAAAAGCCACACCTAAAAAAAGAAATTTTATTTTATATATTTGCTTCACAAATTACATATAGAATTTTTTATATTGTTATATGTATTATTGTTTTAGTGAAGCAACAATCAAAAAATAAATTTTTATAGTAAAAATAACAACAAGAAGATATAAATATACAGTTTAATCTAATTATTTAAAATGATTGAAGAGTTTTAATTAATAATATTTAAAGACAGAAGAAAATGTACTTCAAGTAAAATGTTTTGTTTTGTTTTGGTGTGACAATAGAAAGGAAACCAAACATCTTAAATCAAGTGGAGCAATGATACATAGAAGACAGACAGTACTTAGTTTCAAACTAAAATCATGGTTGATGGTCCCAAATCCCAATGGGTGGGAATGCAATTATGATGATGCATATATAGCACATACCTTAAGTGTCACTTGGGAGTCCTCAGGCGTCTCCACGGTTGCTTCTATTACAGTGGGCAACACTGTGAAACAATTCAAGAAAAGAAATGATTTTGTTACCGATGTAGATTTTTTGTCAGCTACCGTTTTGTTGGGTTCTACAGAAAAATGAAACAGCAACATTGACAAACAACAAAGGGCCTCCCAATGGAACCTGCAGCTATTACATTATCAACTATAGCATAACACATTGAATTCATTTTTCATGTTTCAGGTTTCATGTTTCTCTCAAAAAACAAATTTTTCTGATATAAAACTCTTACATGTATATATGTATGTGCGTGTGGGTGTGTGTATTTTGCAACACTAAAGCAGTTTGTATCCAGTGAAGATGATAAGATGAATAATTGAGGTCCTTTTTCCAGGGGTGGGATAATATTTGAAGAAAATGTGAAAACTGTTAATAAAAAGGATAAGAAGATATCAGACCTTTCTCTTCTTTCTTCTTCTTCTCTCCTTTGGCTTTGTGGGGTTTAGTCTTTCCATTTTTAGGAGCCATTTTTCTGTGCTTCAAACAGTGGGATTGAATTATCTAGTCTTTTCAACTCCCAAGAACAAGGATATAATGGTGATAACTATACTCACAAAGAACAATTTACTTAATGAAAGAACAACTTGCAATCCAGACTTTCACAAGAACAAAGCTAAGTGTTCGCTATAGCACAAGTAGAAACTGGTAAACTCAGCCAATAAAGAATTTTACAAATGCATGAAATGTGAGCTAGAATGAATGGAACTAAAGATTGGAGGAGTGAAAGGAAAAATGGAGTGAAAAAAGGAGGAAATTTGGGTATATTTTTCACATAATAGAGAAGTTTGAATGCATGAGTATCAAGTCAGACACAAAAATGTATACTGCTGATTGAATTTTCACATAGCAAAAAGTAGCTAGCCAGGCAGGGAAGGAGGGGTCAAGAGGGAGAGGTTTCCACAGAGAGAGAGCGAGAGAGAGAGTTGTAAATTCTTGTGAAATTTTGAGAGGATATTGAAAATCAGATGACGGATAGGATAAGGCAACACATATCGCACACGCCTTTTCTTCTGTTAATATTTGTACTCACTCAACAGGAATATAAGGCTGGCAATTTGTGACCTCTCATTTCTCTCCTTCTTCCAAAACTGTTCTATCTCTCTTTCTCTTTCTCAATCTTCATTTCGTTCCATTTGGGAGTTTGCCATTAGGGGCTAGAAAGAGCTGATGACCAAGAAACGCTGTCATTAAGGAATTTTGGCCTTTTTTACCCAAATTATTATTGTGGGGACGAAAATAAAGGAAATATATACCATGTTTGGCTTTGTCCATAAGATAAGATTGTCCTTAACTGGATAAAATGATAGATTTTGCGCGCTTAAGTTTAGGCCACGTCTGTCATTTTAGATAAAGGTTGGTGCTTAAATTGTGTTATTTCTTGCTTTGACCTCTGTTTTCTGCTTTATACTATATACTAGAGACCAATGACTTTTAATACTCCACTTTTACTTTTATGTTTCCTTTAAGGAGGAGCGTCGGAAGAACGAACTTGAGCCGTGCTGATATGATAAGTCTGGCCATAAGCAGACGCATAAAACAAGTACAGTAAGAAAACTAATAAGAATTGCTGTCTTGAACTCATGACAATTCTGGTTTTATTGTTAGCCTCATATGCATTGGGTTCCCCTTCTCTCTTCCTAGTTATTACATTCAATTTACAATAGTATTTTGATGTTTCTTTCCTGTTCTCATTTGGACAAACTAATAAAATTTTGAGTTAATTAATACTTGTCTGATTCCGATAGTTGTCGTAGAATAGACAAATGCCCAAAAAGAGTTATGTTTCCGTATTAGTTATTGCGTTAAAGGGGTATCCTTATCAGAGGGGAACTCTTACATTAAATGAATGAAATTAATATGTAGGAGGATAAATTTATGAAATTGCAATAGTCGGTGGCAACAGATTTCCACTTTTCAGTGATTTCTTGATGTGGAGAAAAATGATCACAACTGCATTTTTCTGCACCATAACATCATCTGCGAATATTTCTGTTATTTAAATGAGTTGTCTTTCCAACTCAAAGAAAAGGAAGCCTGTTTTAGGACAAGGTACTCAGATGTTGCAATTCTACACTCTTTAAGGTAGAGAGAGACCTTAGAAATTAGCATCATTAAATACAACGTTGAAGTTCTTTAGCGCCATCCTTCTTGCAAAAGTGAAGACAGACATAATCCCAATCTTCATGCCTCATGATCCTCCTTGGACAAGGAAAAAATCACAAAAAAGCAAAAAGGGACTACTAAAAAGGCTGCAGCTTTGAGCAAATCCTCTGTCCCTCTTGTAATCACACCAATTCTTGACCAGTCTCCACTGTACCTGAGAGTCGAACATTCTTACATCCCAACAAAAATAGACCAGAAAGTGGTCCAAGAAAAAAGGAAGAAAGCAAGTTTAAGTACCCGGCATCGATGAATCCCAAGGCAAAAACTCCTAGAGCAGACTGAAAGAGAAGTTTACCGGTAGGAAGTTTCAATGGTAACAAAGGCTTGTTTGCTGTACTTGAAATTTCTGAGAGTTCCTTTTTCTTAGCCAATGTAAGAAGAGGACTAGTCACAGATGGCTTACAGCCATTTCTGTTAGAAACCAGACAAGAAAATGTGTTGCAGCAGATAAGGTTGCTGTCTGTGATGAACATTTTCTTATCTGAGACTCAAGTCTGAGAAACTCTTATCTATATTTCATGAGTGGCTGTGGCATGTGTACACGGTATTTGAAGAACAAGGATAAGAGAGGTATCACCATAGTCATTTTTCAGGAATAATAGAAAATTGTGAATTTGTGGATACAACTGCATTTCAAGGGCTTTTTGGTAAATGTAAATTGGTCTTGCTACAAATATTTTATTTTTCAACTAAGTATAAACATTAAAAAAATAAATAATAATTTTGTATTTTGTTTCAATTTCCTTTTTGAATGCTAAGATTCAAAGTTAAGAAGGGGGATCAACACAAATGGATTGCTAATGTCCCTAAAAATCACTTAGGCTTTGTTTACTTTGTTGGGTGGAATGAAGAATAATTGATGAAAATTGAAATAAAACGAGTGATAGAACTAAATAGTCAAACGAAATATCATGTATATTTTATAAGAGTATTTAGATGATGTGTTAGTCCATTCTAGTGCTCACATGTGTCCTTTAATAAACCATTATACTTATTAAATATATTTTTTGAATATGCTATAGGACAAAAAAAAAATTCTACTGCAGGGATCATTATTTTAATACGAGTCACTAATAACTTTAAGAATTTTATAATTGATCTAATTTTAAAATTTTGTCAACTAAATTAATATTACAAATAAAAAAATATATTGAGTTTATTCAAATAAATGTCATCTATGCATGCACTTAAATAATTTGATTGAACCTTATTTCACCGTCTATAATAGTAGTTGATTTTAATTTTCATATTTAAGTAATTAAACTAATCTTTTTTCATATCTACCTACATTTTTTTATTGATAATTATCTATCAATTTAATTTTTATTTAATTATTAGAAATAAATATCTACATAGTTTTCAGAATCATACATTTGCACTCAGATTTAATAAATCAAATAATATTGTATTGACAAGATAAATTCTTACCACTTGATATTCTGTTGAGAAACCAATGATAACATTTTAGGGTTATGTGGACAACTTAGACATTTTATCTTCACTGAACTTGAATGAAAGCATCCCACCTGAAAGGTTCTCATCTTAGGGTGAAAGGTTTTTATACCGGGCCACAGTTATAATCGCGAACTTTCATCTTCCAAAGTACATGCGTTACTAAATTGAATAAAACAAAGGGAATATTTGGTTATGTTTTACTAATGCAAAGAAATAAAATTGTTTTGAAAAAATATAATTAAATATATCCTCATTTTTCTTTTAAAATTTTTTTTTTTTAAATCCTCTCATATCTTGCATTATCCCCAAAACTTCCTTATTTTTAATATATACAAATATATTATATATATCATATATATTTTTTTATTATTCTAACAATAAATAAAATCACTTAATTCAACTTTCACTCCAAAAACATAATAAAAAAGTATAGATTTGACTACTAAGGTAAAAATGTCTTCCCTAAAATATAAATAAATATACCAAAACTCTCCAAAATTAATTTTTAACTATTCTCCAAAATATAATAAAAAATTTATTATATTCCCTATCACAATTTTCACATTCTCTAATATTACTTTCAATATTTATTCTCCCAAAATATATATTAAAATCAAACAAAAAAATATATCCAAACATGGCTAGAATACTTAGCCTAATAATCTAAAGTTAACAGGTCTTGGTAACCCATTTCTGTTAAAAAAATACATTTGCTCGTGCGTCGTGATTGCCAGATTTTTTTCACTGCTTTCGCATTTGAGCCACCACGAGCTTAATTAGGCAGTCATGCCGCGGCCCAGATTATATGACCTTTTTATTATTGAATTAAATTTGGCAAAATTGTTTTTACATGCGTGTACATATTTATATTTTTGATAAAAACCTTAAATTAAATTTAATATAATTTTTATACAATCTTTTCAAAATACCTTTATTATCATACATCTCATCCTTGTAATTATTATAATTTATACATTGAGTAATTACCATAATATCATTTCACTTTATGCTAACTAACAATCAATGCATATTCGATACACTAAATAAAAAATAAAAAATAATATTATCTAAGTGGCTTGAAAATAATTGCTACAGTTAAATTTTAGATGTAATTTATTTCTTTTTTAAATCGTTAGATTGAGACTAACTTCTATAATTTACGTTGTGCCATTTAGCGCAAAAGAGTTGAAATTCAAATAAACAAATACAACAAAGGAATCAAGAGCGAAAACCATATTGTTTACTTAAATTTAAAATATCACTACAACTAAATTATGTGGATCCATAACTCCACTTCACCTCCTCACTATTTAGATAGTTTATTGGAAAATTTGTATAACAAAAATCAAATATTATATTTTAAAATTATTTATACGTGTTGGAATTACGTGCAATGATTACGGCTACCAAATATAGGTAAGCTCTTTATTAATAGTATAAATGACATAATTAATATGCGAAACAAAATGAGAATGAAGTGAACATTTCTAAGTATATTCTTAAATCCCTTTTTGGTATAATTTTAGAGATGAGAATCTTCTTTTCCATACGAATTCCTATTCCTAGAAGTATGATTTAGTTATTTCCTCCAACTTCCAGTGGATTAACCACTCAATCCATTGGAATGCACTTATATTTTTTTTGATAAAATTATTTTCAAAATTCAATAAAAGAGTTTGATATTTTCAAAACTAATAAAATTATTTTATAAATATTTAATATTATGTTCCAATATTTTTAGTTGCTACATGATTTTATGTCATTTATATATTTCACTCATGTATGTTTTAAGAACATTATAAAAAATATCAAAATATTATAAATTATTATAAAATATTTAAAAATAATAACATAATAAAATAAGATTACATATGTACCTCTCAATTTTTTAAATAAAAAAAGTGGAGGCACTACCAAGTCTAGTGAACCGTGTATTGAGACGGTAATGATACATTTCGTCTCCTCGAATTACTAAAAAAACAATAAGTAAAGAATCATGGATGTATCAATGATTATTTAAATTAAATTTTTTTAAAAATTTAATAAAGGCACCACAACTTTATCACAAAAACTTTTAACGTCATAATTATATGGTATTTTATAAGTTTTAATAATATTTTATTAAAAGTTCAAAAGAGCTTGCTACATTACCATAATAAAAACATTAATTTTGAAAAAAAAAGAATTATTGTGAGTTATAATCTTTTGCATAAATGTATATAACGTAATTTGTAAAATATAAATTACATTATTGATTAATATAATTTAAATAACATTAAAAGAGATATCAAACTATTTTATTATAAACTTATTTTTATAAATATTTTAAATAATTTTTTATGTTGTTCAAAGTTGGAGTAATGTACGTTTCTATAAACAGCAGAGTATCGGTTCATTTATTCAAGAACACATGCAAGAAGATCTTTATTTCTATTAAGAGGAACTTGACAAATAATTTCTTGTGTTCCGTTTCTTTCTAAAACTTTATGTTTATATATTTTAATCTTGATGGTAATATGGGATAACCTAAGAGGCCTAATAGGCCCAACATCAAATGAGACAGACTAGGAGACCCAACTGTAAGTCTGTT
>JACGDI010005311.1:236943-270901 GCA_014898725.1 Jacaranda copaia | reverse complement strand
CCACTCGAAGTTTGAACTGTGCATCATGAGCATTATGTTATCTAATTAAGCCCAAAAAATTTATGTGTCTATCCAGTGTGCTTCTTCAAAGGATAATGATAAATGCAGGAAAAATACTTTTTTCTCTATATGTTCCGGTGAGTATTGTTGTATGATGTTGGAACCACGATGTATCAACTGAGGGTACGAGGAATAACATTTAAGGAATGATCCCAAGCGTGTGTAGAAGGAAATCATTCCGATTAATCTCCATGGTTTGAAGTGTGAAAAAAATAAAGAAACTTCTGAATCAATTGCATAAGGTATGCCCCAGGATGATTTGTGGTGTAAACATTACTGCTAGTCTCTAGTTTCTGAAATGTGTAAGGATTTGTAGTAACAGCAGGCTGTGCCTTAAATATTGGGGTTGTATTATGGGTTGTTTTTGGAAATTATGGTGCAAAGTAATATTACCATATATTGCTGCATAGCATGTGCAAGTAAATAGTTTATGTCAACCTTATTTATTATGTTTTTTAAAGTCCTGAAAGATCATAAATTCTTAAAAACAAGATGGATGACGTTGTGGTAATGCGAAACATTGCTTAATTTGGTTTAATCTATTATACTTTGGAGATTAGGCTTCTAATGGATCTTCTTTTTCTATTCGTGGTTCCTGTGTAGGAAGATCTCTTGATCTTATCTTACTAGGTGTCATTATATGGAATAATCATATCTTATGTTATCTTATCCCTATTCTTGAGTAGGCATGAGTTTTCGGTTTCCGTCAGGATTATACATGCAAAAGACACATCCCACAAAAGGACTCCTCAAATGTTCAATTTTTGAAAAATAAAATTCTACATTTGTCAGCCATCATTGCTCAAGTTGTATTGCTTTATTTTTTATCTAGAGCTGTAGTGATGATGCTTTTCTGTCCTAGAAATTAACAAACACAATCAACAACAGCAGTGCATTGAAGGTTCTAGTGTTTTGATTAATCTCTTCCTTCCTAGGATTAATCTGCTGTTATTCCACTGAAACATGTTTTCCGTGATGATATTAACAGGACAGGAGGGGCTGCTTCTGGCATTGTACATTCCATTGATATTCATCCATCACGAAAACACACTTGCATTGTAAGATGCTTCTTTATCTTTGCTTGTTAGTTTTGTTCATGTTGATAATATAAACCCACCCTCTTATGATGGGTAGTAACATTTAGTGTGAAAGTTAATTGTTCTTTTCTTGCCTGTTTCTATATGATGGGTAGTAACATTAACAGGTAGTAACCCACCCTCTTCTGTTTCTTGCCTTAAAGTGGCTGGTAATGTAAGGAGGCTGAACTGTGTTTGGCCCTTAAGATGAGGTGCATGCGGACCTATAATGCTTTAGGGAAGAGGATTGGCCTACAGTTAGGAAAAGGGAATATGTAGATATTGCAAATCCTTTTGGAGCTTTTTCGTGCTTTGGTTCTCAAGTTATTCCCTTGCTTTAACGAGTTATCCATTAAGTTTTGCTAATATTTTTGTGTGTGAAGGCAGGAGGCTCTTCTGGTACTGTATTTGCATGGGATATTCGTTGGCCAAAACAGCCTGTTGTACTGTCTGGGCTTGGTGTTGGTGATGCACCTGCAAATTCACTAGTGGAAAGTGACATATGGGAGGTCCAGTATGACAACTATATGCATTCTTCCAAGATCATTAACTCGTCATCATCTAAGATTCTACCTGCTATGATCTGTTCAGAGGATGGAATCCTTGCTGTGGTTGAACAAGGTACACCATTCTTGCTGCCTGTATTTTCATGTGTAATGACCCTATGATTAAGAACTTTGATTTTGAACCTTCTGAATTGTTAATTGGATGATGATGCATATCAAAACATATATTTGATGGTTGAGGACTGATTTGTTTCAATTCAATTAGGTGAAGAACCAATAGAGCTTTTGGCTGAACCCTGCGCAATAAATAGCTTTGACATCGACAGACAAAACCCATCGGTGCGTGAAATCTTACTATCTAACAAATCTAAGAATTCATTTTTTCTTTCATTACCATTTGGTCAGTTTTTGCCTTCAATCTCATTGTTTGTTTGTTTTATTTTCTTTTTTTGCTTTTTGTTTGGTTCTTTACCTTTGGTTCCTTCCATGTTCAATGTTACCTTGCAGGACGTAATTTGCAGTTTGGAGTGGGAATCAATAGCCATCTTGACAAGGCCATAAGCTTGACAGTAATGGAGGTGGACAATGGGATGGAGGAATGGAATTGCATCTATATGGTCAATCTCAAATTCAGACTCAGAAGTAATCTTGCTAGTTTGTCACTACGTAAAATGTATTTGTTAGCATGAATTGGATGGCATTTAAGTGCAAATGAGGGAGTAGCTCCTTATCTTGATCTGTGTGACTATGACATTAGACTAGGTTTCTTGGATGGTTTTCTGCCCTTCCATATTGTCCTTTTGGTCAGGATAAATTAGATTGATTGTTGGTTGTACAACTGTTGTAATTCTGTTAAGGTTGTCCTCTTTTATTGAGTTTCTTTGTCTTTTGGCCTATTGGATGGATTTGCTAGTACAGGCTCTACTCATCTGCACTTGGTTTGCAGTGGTGGCAAGTTTACTTCCAATGCGGTTGCTGACTTCCACTCTGGCAAATCGATGTAGATAGAAGTGTCGCAGAAATGGTGCTTCAAAATGGTATAGTGGCTTGATTGATGATGGTTGGAACAAATTTGGTTTGGTAAAGTTGATTCAAAACATTGTCAAGATTGTTTGTCAAAAATCTGCAGACGGTCAAGTAAGTTATTCTTAACGTTTGTGAAGACCCAATGACGATGAAGAAAATAATTTTTAAAATGCGTGTGGCTTTTAAAATCCGATCAATACAAGATATTTTTATTTGTGTCTCATATAAAAAGTATGAAGTTTGTGAGATGGTTTAATACGGGGTCAAGATTATTAATGGTTGGGATTAAGTGGATCAATAAATTGGATGGAGTTCGGCCTCAATAAAAATGGACGGATCTTCGACTTATTTTGTAATTTTGTTTTAGCAATCCGGGGGCTTTTAAAGCATTTCGTTTTGGCCCACATCACCATTGCCATTTGCACATGTTTGTCCCTCCAAAGTTGATCAATGGAGAAAGCTAAAGTTTCTGAGAATTGTCAAGCGACCCCGTCATTTAAGTTGTTTTATCACTTACCTCAGAAATATTTCTCATATAATTCACAACCCTTTACCCGCATGCTCGGCTCTGTAAACTCCGAAGTCCAAACTATATTTGGTCCTTTGGGAAAACGTCGAAAACGCATAGCATCGTACATGACTGCAACAACAATGGCTACCGGTATGTTTTCTTTTGGATTGAAAGTGTTTACTTCACGCCGAACTATCCGATTGTTGAGGGTTCACTTCACACCATTCGCCAAGAAACAAACTTCATCTCTCAATCTCAGTTCCTCAAACTCCATTTCTGGGATTCGCGCCCTTCTTGTTGGCAAAGACTTCAGTGTTGCTACTCCAGTTCGGGGAAATACACAGCCGCTGGCAATAGTATGTGCGAAAGGCTACAAAATGAAGACCCACAGGGCAATTCTTTGTCTATGATGTGTGTATGTCGTCTTTAATTGGATTTGAAGTTGTATGTGAGTTTCTTTTTGTGTTTCTGTGATTTTTCGCTTTTCTTAATGTTTGAATGGAAATTTAGGCTTCTGCGAAGCGGTTTCGGGTATCCGGGAGCGGGAAGATAATGAGGAGAAGAGCAGGGAAGCAGCATTTACTCCGAAAGAAGAATGCAAAGAGGAAGCTCAGGCTCTCTAAAATGGTAGTCATTTTGACTCGTTCCTTTCATTTTTCCCCTCTCTCTATCTTATTTACAATTAACACTTAATTTTACCTTGTTTCTGATCTAATTTTCTTCTGCATGCAGTATTTGCTTCTATAGCCGGTAGACTCAATGGCAAGTTGGAAATGATTCATAACATATTGATAAACCGAAAATGTGTGTCTATGTGTCTGTATGTGTGTTCTTTATTCTTTCAATGGTTTTTGAATTTGTACCCTTGGTCTGTAAAATCTGGAACCTGGAATACAAGTATGGATGATTATTAGGGTGGGAGTGGGGGTTGCTCTTGGACCTTGTTCTTAGTTGCAACGAACATCCTCACATGTATAGACAAATTTTACCAGTGTGCCTCTTGTTGCATTTGCGAAATTCAACCATGGAATTATTTCTTCAATTTCTTGGGGCTTTTAGTACTGGCGTAAAGTTTCCATTCAAATAAGCAAGAAATCATTTTTAAATAGAGCGTGCAGGGGATGCTCTTTTAAAGAAGAGGTAAAAAGATTGATGCTACTTTGCCCCTGTAATGGGGTTAAAATAATATGTGCTGGAAACATGATCAAAAATTAATGAATAGTGGTCTTGAGTATTTCTAGCTACGTAGAAATTTCAGTATCATGTTTTCAAAGATACATGGATGTTTAGGAAGGAGGGCATATCAAATGCGGTTTCCAGAGTTTAGATTGAGAATACAATGGACTCAAGCTTGGTCCAATTATGGGGCTAGAATAGATGCATCTCCGATTGAAACTTAGCAAGGCAGGTATCATTGGGAATACAAAGAAGGTGATTCGCTTTAGTACGTTAGCCAAAAGGTATACTGAAAGCCTATATTGAAGTTCAGGTGGCATTCTATAGTAGTTGTCAACATAAATATACTGGAAAATTGGATTTGGGATCCACATGATACCCCGCAGGATTGCGTAATTGGAATAGGTTATCTAAATGGAATATCTGGAATGGACTTATGAGTTAATTAGCTTCGGCTCCAGTGGCCTAGTTCTTCTTGATCAACATTGATAGACAGGCCAAAGGTCCATCAACTTCAGTTGTTTAATGTGAAAGATTAGGCAAGTTGAATGGGAAAGGAGTTTATTTGTTCATAGTTTGAAAGAAGTCCACACAAAAAAATGAAAGAAATAAAAGAAAGTGATATAGATACTAAACATAATTCAGGTATTATCTACTGGGAAGAAAATTTGGTGTTAAGTCAGAAAGAAAGTGGTTTGTGATTGGTAAAGATTTTTATAAATAATGAAGTTTAGGTAAAAAGAACTAAGAAAATTATAGAGCTCCAGACACGGTGATAAAACTCATGATAGGGAAAAAACAGCTTCAACAAGATCACCCTTCAATTGCTTGTCTTTAACATTGTAGAAGTTGTTATGTCAACTTTGCCACAATTGCAGACTTGGTAATGACCACTGAATATATGGCTGTGTACCACTTCGGTGCAATTTGGTGGCAGTTTACCACGTGGGTGAAATAAGATAACAAGGTTAAGTGAGCTACATGCATGGAAGAAGTCAATTGATTTTCTCCTTAGATAGCAAGTGGTCTCTTTGAGAATACTTATTTTTCAAATTTTGCCATTCAACCAAAAGAAATAATAGATACATAAGTTAATATACCTCTGTTGCTTTTCTTTAATTTCTTCGGCAACTGTGAAGAGTGAGATACGTGAGCCTCAACTGTTGTATGGTCTATAAGCAAGTTGACAGGCGAGGAATCCCAAATTAAGGACCTGAAACATTGCAGAACTTATATCTTGATATTCTTGATGTCAATCCTGACTTCTCTACTTTCTATTCCACAAACGCGTACTTTCTTTGAAGGGGCAGAAATTAGGGATGTGATATTTTCCTATCTTCTTAGGCTTCATTTGATTTTCATGTTTCTGGCTTTTATTCTTGCCTGATTTTTTTATAATCTGTCCATTAACCAACAGATCTCCATGCTTGTAAGTGGAATTCCTCTTCTGACAATATAATATGTTTAATGTCTGATTGTAAATTTCGCCATCATGTCTTTTGATGATGAGAGGCTGAGCAAATATACATTTTTGTTTTTCTCAAATCTGGAGTTTTTATGAATATTGAATGCTTCAAGAGCATATAAATAAAGTTATTTTGTTCCCTATGATGAGGAGTTTGGATTGGAGTGCTTATCCATCTTCAACCTGCTATCACTGGTAAGTCAATCTGTGTCACCAAGGAAAGAGGAGAAGTGAAACGAACAGATAATATTTTATAACCGTTTCTGATATTTGCGAATAGCATGAGAAACGTATGAAACAAAAGAATTCCTACAGTCCTACTCATTAGAGTTGGCATATAATCTGTACCTTCAGATAGAGAGGAAAAAGAAAGAAATGAAAGGGACAGATAAAAATGTTAAGTATTGCAGATAAGATGTAAATGTTTCAAAAGGTCCTCAGACTTTACAGCCAACCTACTTGGGTAGATCCATTTTTCCTTAATTTGTCTTTTCCATATTCCCTAATTTATTTGCTTATGGTATTTTGCTATTCACAGGTGTAGGTTGATAGCAGTGACTATAACAATGTGATTGGTGCTCTGCCACATCTCAAAAGGGGCAAAAGCATTTTACCCTCTTGCAAAGATCCTAATTGGCTGAAAACCTCGTATATTTTTCTAATTGGCTCAAAATCCCTTGTATTTCTGAAAAAGTTGCATACTCTCCCCAATTCATTTAAACGTTTTTCAAATTTATCAAATGACTAAACTGCCCTTCTTTATATCTAGAAGGCAAGGGTTTTTTTTTCCTTCAATTAACTTTTATGAACACTTCTTTCAACACGAAAAATTCTAACCTTCAATCTTCACCAAATTTGGACCCTAATCCGACTTTACTTTTGCACATTTGATGATTTTAGGATATTTCGTTCATAAACAAAGTATTTGTCCGATTATTTTTGCATACGAAAACAAATAATCGTCAAGGAAATATTGTTCATTCCATTTCATATTGAATTTTTTGTTTTTAAAATATGTTTCCATTGTTGTTATATTAGTTTAAATAATTGTTGTTTTGTTTTTAAAACAACTTTTTCATTGTTGTTTCTAATTGACTTTTTAGGTTTGTTTACCTCATATATCCACACTTCTAATTTTTCATTTGAGTAACTGTGAAGCTATTTTAATTCTTTGTTAAAATTTAAGAATTTACTATATGTCCCAAAAGTCAATGCCAAAAATAAAATCCAATATTTTTTACCAACAGTCATTCCTTGAGAAAAAGTGGGAGTGTTGTAGACTATTCTGTGTTTTTTGGTTTTTGCTTTGCTTTGTTTTGAAATTTGATGTACAAATTATTAAACCTGTTTATTTTGTTCATGAAAAAACAACATGAGTTTTAATTATTTTATTCATGAAAATTTTTTGTTTAGATGCTAAATTGACATTTTTTAGGGGTTGATGAAAACTGTGTTTTTAATTAATTTTTAATTAGAAATTTGACCACAAAAATGAGAGTGACTAGAATACAGTAGATAAAATGCTACACACAGTGCCAAATAAACAAAAAACAGTATTGAGAGAACATCTTGGTCGAACCGGATAATGAACAATAATATAGCAAAGTGATAAATTAATATATGTCAACAAAGTGGCCTTGCAATTTGTGCCTCAAAGGACAACAACTTTAATTTGTAATTTTAAGCACAAGTTATAGGGGGTTTTCAGCCTATTAGACTTTTCACAAGGGGGTAAAATGCATTCAAAAACGTATGCAAATGGATGACATTTTTTTTTTATTGTAATGGAAGGGCAAACATATCATTGTATAGCATTAAATAGCTTCAAAAGGTAGAAAAAATTGCACTCCCGTGCTTGAATCACCAACATGATATGCAGATCCTTTTTTGTGACATTTTTAGAAATACAGGGAATTTTCAGTTAATTAGAAAAATACAGAAGGTTTTCAGCCAATTAAACTCTTTACAAGGGAGTAAATGCATTTTGCCCCATCTCAAAGTAAACCGCTCCAACTGATGTGGAGCTTGATGTTTCATTTCAGGCCCCCTCAACTTTAGGTATGTATCATCTTTGAATATTCCTCCCAAATGCAAAAATTTCTAGGAGCACTACTTTTTTTAGCCTGTTTCGGCTTGATGACTATGAAAGCGTGCATGAGCTTTATTGTATTCAAATGTTGCATGATAGACAAATGGCAGGCAGGTGGTCAAAATTATCAACTGAAACAGAAAGCCAACTAACCGAGTTGAAGAAGAAATTTGAAAACCAAAAGGGAAGGCTGAGGAAAATTTCATTGTGGAAAAATGTTACCTACCCTTTTGTTTTCCATTGTGGAAAAATTTGGTTGATTTTTGGTCAGAAGGATAATTTGGTCATTTTAGTTATGTTGGTTGATTTTATAAATTAATTCACTCCAAAAAACATTGGATATCTCTTTTTGGCTGCAAATTGTCGCAATTCATTTTGGACTACGATCACTGTTGGAAACCGACATTCTTTATCTCTGTGGATGATTCCTATGAGGGCAGAGGGAATACTGCATGATATCTAACTGACTTCCATTAGCTTTCGTAATATTCTTCTATTTTTAATTGTTCAAAAATCCTTAGATTCTCCTTTACATAGTGCTCTAACTATCCAATTAGCACTAAAAGAAAAAATAAAAGCAATATTAATAAATAATTGGTTAAAGTTGTCATCTATGATAATTGTTAATGACAATAGTTTTTGTTCTAACCGCATGATTAGTTTTTGACAGTTTAGTAATACAAATATAATATCACACAGGTGAAATGATTTAGTCAAATACAAATACGGACACATAATTGATTTTGTAATTTTTGTTGTTATTAAGTTGTAACACAAAGTATCATTAATTAACAACAATAACAACCATAAAATTAAGTAACAATAATGTTGTTAGTTGATACTATAAAATTATAATTATTATAATAAAATAGAACTTATTAATGCTTAGAGGGTGTTTGGGCGAGTTTATAAGTTTCTAAAAATATCTTATAAGATGTTTAGCAGCTCATAAGATAAGAACAAGTGTTTGGTAAATTTTTTTCAAAAAGAGCTTATAAGCTTCTAAAATAAGATGTTAAAAATTTATAATCTCTTTTTAAAAAAATAAGGAGTGCCTAACTTATTTTAATTGTGTTAATTGTAAAAATGCCATTACCAACATCTTCTAAGTTTCAAGATATTATTTTATCCAAACACTTTAAGAATTTATTTTGAAAAAAAGATCTAACATCTTCTAATCTCCAAAAACATCTTATAAGATATAAGAGCTTATGAGACTTTTTAAATAAAATTTGCCAACGGCCTCTTACTATATAATTAGAAACAACTCATCGTATTGCTAATATTCATTTTTCTTGCATTGTCAAGATACTAACAAAAGAAAATTAACCTTAAATTAAACTTAACTTGCTTGCATATCTCAACGTGCAAATTACATATCCCTAGTTGAACCTTTCCAGCAGCCACCGGCCAACTTAGGTGTCTAATTAAAGCATCTGAATAATTTGCATAATTAATTGTTAATCACCTTTTTATGAAACCTTTTTTCTCCACCGTAATGTGTCCACCAAAAACAAAGAACCTCCTTTTGGGGAGTGTACATAGGGATGGTGACATTAGAATCATATGTTACTTTGATTTTTACCTTTGTTGGAGAGGCAATTCGGGTAGAAAATAGATTTTTTTTTTTCTTAGAAAGCCTTGCATGCCCAATCTCATCCCATCTTATTGTTTTTAGTAATAATTGATAATCACTAAAAAAAATGTCATATTAATGAAAAAAATTAATATTTTCAATTATCACCATTAATAATTAATAACATTTCTATATTTACAACCTAGTGATAAAAAATTAGTCAAATAATTTGTAATAAAATTTTCATTGTCACAAGTTGTCATCATAGAGGTATTGTTAATTGTTGGTGTTAATAATTTAAATACTATTATTATCACTATTTAGTTTGTAAAAATTATTAAGGTAACAAATTTTTTTTGTCACAATTAGTAATAATTTTTATATTATCATGTGTTATTTTATCATTAATCTATTTATTTTAGTGAATTATTATTTTTTTTAATATATAATGATGAAAAATCTTTCATGACACTATTTCATGCCGACTATGCCAGGTTAGTGCACTAGGTATCATTTGAGCTCACAAAAAGTTCAAATTAAAATATTTAATTAGTGACTCATACTAATCTTGTTCTAAAAAACATATATAGAATTGGAAAAATGGGTAAAAAGAAAGTAGGAAAAGTTAAAAAATTTATTTGTCCATTCTCATCTCATCTTTTCTTTTAAAAGAAAATTCGAAACTTTCTTACTTGCTTTTGTGCCTCCCCCTAATGTTTCTTTATTGAATTAAAAATTAATTGTCTTTACCCTCTTTTTTTAATTGTATTCATCCAATGAAAATAAAATAATCCTATAGCTCACGATACTATGAAAACTTTACTGTATCGTTTTTAAACATATATTACATATTGTGATTTGTTAGCATCTAAGTACTCATGTATGATATAATATTCGATTTGTTCACAAAATAAATAAAAAAATATTTAATTGGAAACGACATTATAGATGGTGTATCCCAATTATTTAAAATAAAAAAGAGCAGAATAAAATTCTGAAATTAATTGAAAAACAGCGCAGCCTCGTCCAGAAGAGTTTATTTCTCTATAAAAGTGACTCTGTTTTTTTTTTCCACAATGCCGCGGGTAACAAGTGGGAATTAGGGCAGGAGGAGCACGTGTCTAAAACTTGGCTTGACTCCATCTGAACGTGTCGTCTGTCAAAAGTCTTTTTCCTTTTCCTTTTTCTTCTCCTCTCTTCTTCGGTAGAAAGAATCTGAACCCACACATTTATCCACTAACTTACTAAGCCACACCAGCGAATGTTGTCATGTACATGCACCGAGATTACAATTACAAAACTACCCCTTCGCAATGTGATATATCGATTGAGTGGTCTGTGTTTCAATAATATAATTTTTTTTATATAATATAAAAAATTAAGAGTTCGAATTTTAGTGAAATCCTAAATTCCTAATGTGTGCGTGTATTTAAAGATAAAAGGATCCTCCACATATTTTAAAATTTTTAATTAATCATTAATTAACAGCTAGGAGAAACATCATATTTAAGAGTTTAAAAATGTTGAAATACTGTACAGTATGTGTGTATATATATATAAATATGTCTGAGTTATATTGTTTCGATTAATGTAATTGATTGAAATTATTGTATATTAGACAAGAGGAGAAAACATCTTTGAATCCAACAGATTGTTTGTGCTACTTAAGGGAAGAAGAGGCATTTTAATTTGGAATGAAATAAAGATTTTTAAAAAAATGCCTAAAGGTTTGACAAATTAATGTTCACAAGTTGCCTCTTTTTAATGGCGTTTACGTTTCAATTTTCTATAACTTATTTAGTGGGCTGCTTTTGAATTGTTTGATGTTGAATGTACTAATGTAAATGTGCAAGGTTTTATGTGGGAAGAAGTTTTTAGTTTGAGTTATTCAATTTCTGAGTTCAATTAAGTTAAACATATTAATTAGCTAGCCTTGTACGTTACCATCATAGATTATGGTCCTTTTGATCTCTAGTATCATTAATTAAGAGTTCATCCCAATAGGACTCATTGATTATGATAAACTCGTCGGAGGAATATTATGATAATAATAAGAGTGCATGACTAAATAATTGCTGCTATATTTGGCCATAATAATGTGTGATCAAATTATTAGAAAACTTGAAGTCAAAAGATGAGCACAAATAAATAAATTTTAATTAATAAAAACCACTAACTTGATATGTTCGTTCAAGTTCAAACAATATATCTATGCTATCAATAAAATTCTTATATCCTTTTTGGTGTGTTTTCATTTACTTTTTCCAAAATATCCTTACTTTTATTTTTAACTTCATAACTGCATAGATAATTAACATCCCACTACTATTGCATTTTATATGCACCCAATTTTTTTTATTGCCGTTGTTAATGTATAATCTTAAATATATATTGTATTCATTTATATATATATATATATATACATATTGATTGTACTATCAAATGCACACACATCAAGTGTGCAACCACTGCTATTATTGAATTAATGCACATACGGAATTGATGATATTCTCCATCATCTATTGCTAATTTAAATATTAGAGGATTTTTATTTTAAAAAACTAGTGTATTTAACCCATTTCTTTAATTTTTTTTTCTCTAAAAAAAATATTTTCTTTGGAACTACAAATTCTGGGTATAAGAGATCAAATTTCTACTACCAAAACAATGTGGATGCTGGCCAAAAATTAATGATCTCAAAAATTGATAATGTTATTTTATATCTTTCTACCGTCACTTGGACGGTGATATGATGTTATTAACTTCATTTTACTTAAATATTTATTTTCTGTTGTCAGAAATGTTATTATCCCAAAATTATTATTTTCAATTTCTGTACATAAGCAACAAATAATGCTCCAAGAAAATATCATAAAAAATGGCACGGATATGCCAAGGTGGCAACAGCAACGAATGGCACGGATATATATTTCTTTTTTTCTTTTTCCTAAATAAGAAAAAAGAAAATCAACAAGAAAACCTCCAAGCAGGTCGACAGGCGACGGCTCTTTTAAAGAAAGGGTAAATTGGTCAATCCGGTGGATTGCCAGAATCCATTGAAAAGTATTTTATAAATCTTGGACTGAATCCATTTCTAACTTCCGTAAATCATTCTGCTTTCTCCTCTTTCTCTTCTGAAGAAAAACCCATAAAAATTCCGGAGAAAGAAAAAATTTGGGAGCCTGAGGAGAAAGAAGGAATTTACATTTTGTTCCCGAAATTGAAATTCCGAACTTTCGATTAGGATTTGGAGTTTCAATTTTTCACTATTGGTAGAATTTCTGTTTTTTTGATTTTCAGCTGATGGGATCGTTGCATTTCGAGAATGTTGAGGATTTTGCTGAAGAAGAGTATGGGTCTCTGGCGAAACGCTCTCGTTTGGCCGCCGCTTCTCTTAATCAGGTTATCTTTCTTTCAAGAGAATTGTTTTGGTTGTTTGAATTTTCAAGGGTTTTAATCTGTTGTTGAATCTGGGTCTTGTATTTTGAGTTCGTGGTTTTCTTTCTTTCTTTCTTTTATATATATATATATATATATTTATCTGTGTGTGTGATCTTTTTGGACTAGAATCGAGTCAAGGTTCTTTTACTCATATGAATTCTGATCATAATATTTTATTAGTTTTTAAAATTCTTTTGGATGGCTGATAAATGAGGGGCATAACGATTCAAGAAGAATGAAGCTCCTGCATTTGGTCGTTTCTATCGTTTTTTTATTTTCTCATAGTGGAGTTTGATTAGCGGCAATAGAAAGTAATTTCTTTACATTTTTGAGGAATAATTGTTACAAAATGTGTTTTCCTTAAGCTCCCTCGTCTTTTTTTTATTTTTTTAACTGGTTCAACATAATTCTTGGAGGTTTAAGAAGCATAAATATGGATCCGTACGTGCACATGCCTTTTTCTAGTACTTTCTGCGCCTGCTTGAATATATGCCCGTGAGTTTGTGTTATTAGGAGTTTTCATTTTCATTGTCGTTTATCTTGTCTTATGGGTTTGTTTCATCATAGTGAATTTATAGTCTTCCATTTGCAGCGGTTGAGCTCTGGCAACCATGTGTTTGCTGTCCCACCTTCGCAGTACAATCCGCTTGATGAGCCAAGTCCTTTGGGCTTGAGGCTCAGGAAAAGTCCATCATTATTGGATTTGATCCAGATGAGGCTCTCCCAGGGAAATAGTGCCTCTGCTTCAGTGTCTTCTAGTGAAATTTCCAACTCTGGAATCAAGAAAGATGTGAAGGGGAGTACTGCTTCAAGTGTTAATGACAAGTTGAAGGCTTCAAATTTTCCAGCTTCATTATTGAGAATTGGCAGCTGGGAGGTAGGGTTTATGAACTCTTTGCTGTACATATTCTTGAATCGGTGTGTGCACTTAAAGAATTCCTTTTTGATTTTTTAAGATTTTAGTCCGAGTGACTAATCTGAAGTCACTTTAGTGAAGCAGTTGACAATAATGAGTGTTGCAATAGTTTTGCTTTTGAATTGACACTTAATTATATCCTCAATTTATAATGCTCGAGAAGTTCCCCGCTTTTTGGGAGATTGTGATAGGGAAGTAATGTTATCCAATTTGTTTTGTAAAAGCTCGAGAGCAATTACAAGCTCTGATTGTTCTAATTCTTCCTTCTGGCTACAGTTATTCCTGATAGGAGTTGGGAATAGAATTAGTTAATTTATTAATTATTTTATTCTTATCAAGGAATGAGAACGTTTAATAGATTCATAAAACCACTTAATGAAATGTATAACTTCTTATGAAATCAACAGGAAAACCTTTTGAAGAGTCTTCTGTTATTTACACTATTTTATTGGAGCAATAATGTGAGCTAAGCTGTGAAAGAAAATAATTTGCTTAATAAAAATCTTATTATCAGATTTAAAAAGAAAAATAGGTGGAAGACAGACCTAATTATACCCTACTTCTAGAAGTTCTACACACATTGTAAATGTGTTAAATTGCCTGCCTATTGCTGACATAGAATTTTCTGGCAGTATGTCTCAAGATATGAAGGTGATCTGGTGGCTAAGTGTTATTTTGCGAAGCATAAACTGGTCTGGGAAGTTCTTGAAGGTGGTCTCAAGAGCAAGATAGAGATCCAGTGGTCCGATATTATGGCTCTGAAAGCTGACTGTCCTGATAATGGTCCTGGCACTTTAACCATAGTGGTAATCATTTTTCTATTTTGTATACTAGTGATATTTATTCAACCACCAGAAAATAGAAAGAGGAGATTCTGATAGTTTGTTATTCAAAACTCATTTTTTTAAATGTTGTGTGGTCCAGCTAGCTCGGCAACCTGTCTTTTTTCGGGAGACCAATCCACAACCCAGAAAACACACTCTATGGCAGGCAACAACTGACTTTACTGATGGGCAGGCTAGCATAAATAAGTAAGCACTTCAAGATTTCTTCATCTTTTACCTCATCATGTTAGGATCAGAACTTGTGAAAGAAGTTTTTGCTGTGTATCGAACCTTGTTTCTTTCTGGGTTTGCATGATTGTGCCTTATTGTCGACAATCACATGACAGAATGCTTTGCCAGTTTAAATGATTGCTATAGAAAAGGAGACATGGTTCAATATCCTTTAATTTGGATTTCATGTCTCACGGTTTAGTAGTGCTTTGCTTTTGACATGATGTACTCTATGAACGACAGAATGATGATGTCTGCCATGTAAGGCAAATCCTAAGGCGTAGTCATGAAAACTTGATTATCTTTTTCTGCTTGCAATTTGAACTTTTGACTGAAGAATCATTATTTTTTCATTGTAGTAATAATGGTGTTATGTAACCAATTATGGGAGGTAAACTGTTTTTGGTTAAAACATACAATAGAACTAAAAGTCTAAAACACAACCATGTGGCTTCCAAGTTATTCCGGGAATTGACCTTTTGTGAGTTACTCATTTTTCTTGTTTGCATGGGAATAGCAAGTGCCAGAACTGCTATGCCATGTGCTTGTCTCAAGATGAGTGTTTAATCTACCTTAGAATAGTGGTATTGAATGTGGATTTGATTTGATAGATGTAAAGTGAAAATTTTTACCAATATTTGTTTTATTGGAACTAGCTCTGGCTATTGACCTAATTGGATGAATGTTTTTGATGCTATTTTAATAGGCAACATTATATACAGTGTCCTCCAGGCGTGTTAAACAAGCACTATGAAAAGCTCATACAATGTGACAGGCGTCTTGATATTTTGAGCCAACAACCTGAAATAGTTATGGACTCGCCATACTTCGAATCACAAGCTTCTGTTCGTGAAACTTCAGAGGAATCTAAAGTTGATGGTTGCAATCAGTTGCCATCTAAAGGATCACCTGTCTCTGTTTTCCAGGATACAGCATCAGCAGCTGCTGCTCAGTTATCTTCCTTCAAATTTGGACAAAGTCCTCTGTCAGCTCAACATGTGTCTAAAGAAGCGCCATCACCTAGCTCAGGTATATAATGATTATTGTTGCCAACTTGTTTTTAGTTCAGATCCCCAATCATAAAAGTAATCAGTCCTTGATGAGAACACTTCAGCGAGAATATCAAGTGCTTCATCTGTGTGCTTTTGCTTCAGCCTATTCTTAACACTTGAAATCTAAATTTTTCTGCTCTTTTAAGTTCTAGCATGTCCAATAAATGCTTAGTTGTGGTTTCTTGCTGAATTGTACGGTAAAATTATTTCCTTGTTACTGTTCATGGTGGCTATAGCAAAGTTGTGGCCACAATTTTTGAGTTCATAGTCTGACTCATCATATTCTAATTCTACTAGTGATGGATACACAAGCAATTGAAGGTAACAGAATGATTGATGAGCATGATTCTGGAGGACGAAAAAGTTGGGAATCATTTAAGGTGCCTGGGCTACGCTCCTCGATGTCAATGAGTGATCTTGTGAGCCACATAGAACATCATATTTCAGAGCAAATGACTTCTGGAAGTTTACCCATTGACAAGGTTTCAGAATGCCATGAGATGCTGGAAAACATTTCCCAAGTTTTGCTAAGTGACACTAACTATGCAATGGGCTTGGACGAAAAGTCACTCATGAAAAAGGTGAATTCACTTTGCTGCCTACTGCGGGATCCTGTCACATCTTCCAGTGGTCAAGTTGATGGAGAAAACTGTTGTGAAGTTGCTGATGACGGAATAAATGTCTGCTTTGACCTTATGAATGATTCTACATATCAGAAGGCTGGCAACACCACTCAGGCCCCTGAAGGGAATTCTAAGGATGGCCCTGGTTGTAAGCAGTCACCTGCGATACCAAGAAGAGACTCATTAGGAGACTTGCTTCTCCATCTTCCGCGAATTGCTTCTCTTCCAAACGTTCCCAAGTTCTTATTTGGTATAGCAGAAGATGATGAATATGAAGCTGCATAATCTTTTCTTTAGCTGTATAAGTTTATAGCAAGTACGATAGCTGGTCTTGGTTTCTCCAATGAGAATCATAGGTTCACTAGTCTTTGATTGGTAACTGTACTTTGGGACTTGTACAGGATTCTGAAATTAAGGTTAATGAGGAATCCTGATAATATTTTAGCGCCAGAATAGGGTTGCAACTGTCCAGTCGTTTTCACAGATTAGGTGAAGATTATGTATTTGGTTCTGTAAATAGACTGCTGTTATTTTGTGTTTAGGCTGAAGTCTCCATTCTCTGCCATGTTGTTTGATAAAGAGTCAGTCTGCCGCTGCTGTGTAATTGAAGTCCCAACTCCCAACCTCTTAAGGTGCGGCCATCAATATTTATATTTTCATTTGGTGTTTCATTTTATATTTGGTATTATAGACTATACCATTGTGTTGTATTTTAGTAGAGAAATTAAAGATTATTTGTGCTGCCTCCTTATTTAACAAGTGTAAGTGTATGTCCTTTCCCTCTATTAATATGCAATGGGTAATTCACATAAATGACTTGGCGCGCCAAAATATATCCACTTGAGGGTAAACCTGACTACTAACTATATCCATTTCTAGATAGAATTATAGCTGATAAAGGCATCCAATCCCACCCAGAGGAGGGTAGCTGGCTTGCTATAGGCATACATGTATCCCATTCCTAAATGTAACACATAGCGTTTCAGAGCCTGCTTCAATTTCCAGATATGTTGCTACAAATTGCAATGGTTCATTTAGGGGGTGTTTGGTTTCATTTTCATTTCTATTTTCAGTTTTCAGCATTTTGAAATTGATGAAAATTAGTTACATTATGTGATGTGATGTGATGTGAAAATGGTTTGTGTGAAATATTTGAGAATATAATGATTATGTTAATTTTAATAGATTGTAGATTGAGATAAATAGAAATAATGGAATAGAGAGAGAAGACATAAATTATTGGAAAAAGATATATAAATTATTGGAGAATGCATTTTGAAAATAATGTTGGGTGAAAATGTGTAAAAATGATGATTTTTATTTTTGAAATAGTAAAAAAGGTGAAAAGGTGAATTGAAAATGAAACCAAACAGCCCGTAAGCTTTTTAAGCAATACAGGCAGATATAGTGTAATAAGTAGAATTATTTTGGAAGATTCCTTTTGGTAAAGGTGAAACACATTCAGAACACAAAGTTGGAATAGACGTCGAGTATGAGGTTATCGTATTATTGATAGAAATGCTAGCAAAAAGTGAATGGTTTTCGGTTTGCCAAAAATTTGTAACTAATGCATGTTGAGATTTATTTATTTAGCCAAATTCAAATATCGGTGTTTATATTATGCTTTAGTGTCTTAGGACACATATGATTTTATTTCTAACACCACTTTTCATTTGCATTACTATTTGAAAAATGAAAATTGTCATCCATTTTCACTCAAAATATTTTCATTTTAATTTTTCAATGTTTTCTAAACTTACACCATCATCTGACATCAATTAATAAAATATCCACCAACATTTTTGACATAAAGTATCCACTAATATTTTAAAATTAATAAAATATATGCTTATTTTAAAAAAAATAAGTCCTTTTAAAATTTAAACATAAAAAAAAAATATAAATTAACTAACTTTTTTAACTCTATAACTATTGTAATTATTACTTTTCAATAAGCATCCAAATACAGTCTTATTTCAACTTTTAAAAATACATAAAAACTGAAAATAACTCTGAAAATAAAATCAAATGGGTCCTTAGCATTTATTTTGAAAATCTTTTAAATCTTTCTTGAGCCCCGAGAAGGAAGAAGAGAAATGCGGTATAATTAGAACTTGAAGTAGAGTAAAAGTATATATACATATACGAAGCACAGGATATGTGAGAAATCCAATCCAAAAAATTGGGTCCAATAGGTTAGACCAATTCATGGATCAGGATCTTGAATTACGTAGAATACAGTAAAATATGTGGTCTTATTTTTAACTATATTCTAATGTATGAATTTAAATGAGGTATTATCCTACTTAGTCCCAGAAAATGGGATCCAATAAACTAGATCCAAGAAACCTTACGAAGAATAAAATAGGATATACAATTTCATTATTTAAGTATTTTCACATATAAATTTGGATGGAATTACCTTAGTTTGAGTTCTATTTCTATTGCCTTTGAAATATATTAGAATAAAAAGTCTTCTTACAGTGCGGACAGGAGCATTAGGCATTTCATAAAATTGGAGGTTCATTTAAAGGATTAGTAACGATTCGGTATCTATGATTTTTAACCAATATTCTCACCCTTTAAAAATTTAACACGTTAATAATTTTTAATTAAATTAAAAATAAAATAATTTTTAATATGAAATATTTTAAATATTTTAATAAAAAATATTAATATATAATTAAAAAAATCCAAATACAATTATCTAAAAAATAGAAAAAAGAAAAAAAAAATTTAACCAGACCAATTCAACCCACACAATTCCCAAATTCAACATACACGTCAGAACCAATTTCGGTTCTACAAACCAATTCGTTCTTCACCCTCACGCCCCCAAAACCAGCGTTCCTATTTCCGGTGAAGGCACGTATCATCCTCATACGTCAACGGAAATCAGAAGCAAAAATCCGGCCATTTTACAGCAACAACGGTATGCAGGACACTTTCTTCAGGACACTTTATCGAGATTCAATTGCTTTTGACTTCTATTGATTCAATCAGGACAAACCTGGCCATTCAATTGATTTTGAATTCTTTGTGCATGTTTTCTCCAATTCCTTCAGGACACTGGATCGAGATTCAAACTCCACCGCTGGAGAAAATTTTAGCTTCACCAAAACGGCTCACTAATCACAGGCTTCTCCGGTGGCCCAATATTCAAAGGAGGCGGCGCGTGGCATCACATATTCGTGGGAATAAGTATACTTTCTTCTCTTAATTGATTATTCTGGTATTTTCTTGTGCTTGATTTATTAATGTAATTAGGGTTCGTGTAATATCTTTATTAGGTTTTGAATCAGTGTTAGCAATCTTAAAAAAAATCCCGTCATAGCAATCTTTTGCTGTCTGTTGATGTAGAACTGTGGATAGATGGTATCCCCATGGGTAGAAAGAGTTTCATTAGTTCAAAAATACTCTCAAGGAATTATTTGTTGGCTAACAAGAAAATGGGGAATTTGTTCTTAGTTTCAATGCTCTCACGGTAGATGAGAAGTTTGAGTTGCTATTCATTCTTTCCTTATCCAACAAAGTAAAAGAAGCAAATATAGAATTCTACAATATCCTCTTGAATCCTTTTACGGCTTGTGTTCTGTAATGTATTGATGTGGTTTTGGTTGCTCTGGCTATTTTGGATCAGAATTTAGCTTCATTTCTGAGACTTGGTTTGCTTGCAATTGCTGTGGCTTACATATGGCGGTTCTATGCTAATTTCTCACAATATATTACTATCAATCATCAACAAATCAGGAAAGGAAAGAATAGTGCTAATATTCTGTGATAGTCCAATATTTCTGTCCAATATTCTGTGATAAAAGAATAGTGCTAATAGTTCTAATCTCTTAGTGCTAATACATATTGCTAAGAGAAAGAATGGTGCTAAATTGCAGCACTTGAAAATGTTAGATTGTCCAACTCAAATCAATTCAAATGAACTTCAAGGCAAATATAAGGACACACACACACACACACATATATATATAGTGTGGTGACTGAGAATTGCCTGCCTCAAGTGTAATTCCAGTGGGTTTTTTGAGAGAGATCTATGATAAAAGACATTGTGCTTCTTTATTTTTGGCCAAGATCTAATTAGTGATTTAGTTTGATAAGGTCGCTGCACCTTGGTACTTTTTGAGAAATATGCAAGTGTTTAATCTTTCTTTGATTTCTTCTTTCCGTTTATGTTTGCATCTCACTCTTGCCTGAAAACGCATTTAAGAATACCTGAAGTTTTCACCTTTCTTCATTATTTTGAGCATCTTCAGACTGATATGATCTCCTTAGGTATCTCTACTAATTTATACTAAAAGTATGTTTGACTAATAATTTATTGATAAAATAAGAGAATGATATAATTATGAGTTATAATGACAATGATACTCATTTTACTTACTTTCATCTGTGTTGTTGTGGCTAGGTTAAATCTTATCAATCACTATCATTTATTTTTGCACCAATGAGTCACTTTTGCTCATCATTCCTATTCAAGGGTACACCCATGGCTTCCCGACTGTGTAATAAATTGTTGTACTATCAAATCTGAAGTTTTAGCTGTTGGGATGCATGCGGCACCCTGCATGGCTTTCGTCATACAAACTTGGATCTAATTCTATACTGGGAAATGCCATAATTATTATGCTACTCCATTTGTATGTCCCATTTGGTTGGGCCCTGATTTTAGATAAAAGTTATATTTATTTATATAATGAAATTTACACTATTGTCCTTAAAAATATTTTTTGAGTGATAATAGTGTGAGATACCATTAATTTATGCAACAAGAGGAGTCATTTTCCATTTATGCATTTTTTGCCAACCGCTGAAGATATCTTTCCTATTCTTAATCACAGATTAGGTTGCAGTTTGCATATGCATGCCAAAATGGTTGCCCATCAGTGTGTGTATATTGGTACTGTATTGCTATTTGAATAATTGGCAGGGGGCCTATTGAGGGGTGGAATCTCGCAGTAGGAGGAGATCTAGAAGGCTCAGAGGTAGGGGGCAGCGTTCCTCTTACCACTGATGCTGGTTTCTGACATTTTCTTGTGAAATGAGACTTGATTTTCTGGCTTAATTGAAGTTTTGGTTTTGCTTAAATTGAATTCTTTTGCAACTTGTGTTCTGTATTGTATTGATGTGGTTTTGGTTGCTCTGGCTGTTTTGGATCAGAATTTAGCTTCATTTCTGAAACTTGGTTTGCTTGCAATTGCTGTTTTCTTGCTGTGGCTTACACCTGATGGGTCTATGGTTTTGTCTCTGTACTATTCTAGTTTTGCTGCTCCAATTTTGAATTCTTTGTCTCAGTTTAAGGAGTGATTCCTCAGAATTAATGAGTTTGGTTTTGGAATTTTCTGTGTTTGGTTCTGTCATCTGGTCAACTGGTTGATGAATGGTTGAGTGGGATTTGCTGCTACAGTGGCTCTGAATCTGTCCTAATGGTTGATAAATGGATGAAGGGTGTTTGCAGTTGCATAAGTTGGAGTGGTACTATTACGTTTACTCTGAACGTGTCCCAATTATTGTCAGAATTGGATGCGCTAAGACCGCGTGCCACTCTTGGCCGACCAACCAATGAATACTAGTCCGCCCCCAAACCCATCATATGCAAACAACTCAAACACGGGCCCGTCGTTATTTTCCACTTTCTTTTTGTTCTCCTTCTTGTTTTCCCTTTTTAGAACGCTTTCTTGCAATTACCTTAGGAAAAGAAAAAAGAAAAAAAATAAGAAAAAAGGTTGAAAAATTTAGGTAATGGATTTAACTCTAGTAGATCAAGAATTTGTATGTCTGATTTATCTTATTTTTGAATTGCTGTAATTTTGGGTTCTTTTTCTGTTTTCCAATTGTTCTCAATCTGTTTGGATTTAGGGATTAGAATTTAAAGCTAAGCTTCCGCTGAATGATCTGTTTGTTTGTTTGTATGTTTGTTTGTTTTTAATGGGTTTGGTGGAAATTACTGTACTGGCCTCTTTTTTTTTTTTTTTTTTTAATCTTGGATTAGAATTCTGATTTTAAGCATTTTTGTTACCTACAATTGGGGCAAATCTAAGTTGTTTGTTCCAAATAGGGTTTCCTATTTGGATCTTGTGTATTTGTGTGATTTAGTTAGCGAAAAAAGTTTATTTACGTGATTCGGCTTAGGTGCTAATAAAGAAAAACCTTGTCTTGAATTTGTTAATTTGTTTGACTTGCACCTACAAGGGAATGTTTGGGTCGTGTGTGCCTGAGATTTTCATTCAAAATTGTGGCCTTTGTAATATATCTCACAATAGAATAAGATTGGAGTTTGTAGTTGGCATATTTTGAAATTTTAATTTAACATCTCTAAGTGTAATTTTTGCTGGTGAAATAAAATTCTCGGTTTCATAATGAATCATGATGCACCAAACATAGATAATGGTATGGTAGGGACATGTTGATAGGCTCACTTGCTAGGAGGACATCTTGATGCATAAATAGAAAGTTGTGCATATACATGCTCTATGACATGTATTAACTACTTTACCTCCACTCAATTTATGTAGATGATTTTTGTGTGAATTATGACACAAGTTTTAAAATCTTTAACTATGGCTTCAAGAATTACATGCGTCTTTAGGAATAGATACAGCTTAAGTGGGTTTAGGGATACTTTCTCTTTTCATTTGATGCTCTACTTGGAATCACATGAAGTACCAATTGTCTGTTCAAATTTTCTGCTTCTGTCTTTCCCAGTGTCATGATAAATGTATTTGGAAAAAATATGAAGGAATCTATCTTTTTGCCAATTTTGTTGAGGTAATTTCCAACATATATTGGGAAACTTTTGAAACTTCAATTTTTCTTTCTAACATGAGTGTGTGCACATTACTGTCATTGATAAGTTGGTGGTTTGTGTTTTGTTATATTATCTCAATAAAATTAAATGAGCTAAATGGCATCATTCATATTGTTTCCCTAAATGTGCTGAAAACAGGTTAAGTTACTTGAAAATTCTCATCAGGATCCATTATGCAATTGTTTTTGCAGGATATAACTTTTTGAGTTCTAGAGATGTTAGAACAACTACTCATATTCACAAGAGGAGGTCTAATCCTCTGGAGTTGCAAAGAGTTTGGAAATGCTCTTAGAGGCTCTCCTATTGATACTTTGATTAGGTCCTGCCTTTTGGAGGAAAGATCAGGAGCTGCATCATATAACTATGACACGCCGGGTGCTTCATACACTCTTAAATGGACGTTTCACAATGAACTTGGGCTTGTATTTGTGGCTGTATATCAACGAATTCTCTATCTCTTGTATGTGGATGAATTGCTTTCTACGGTTAAACAAGAGTTCTCTAAGATTTATGATCCAAAGCGAACTTCATACAATGACTTTGATGACATATTTCAACAACTTAAGAAGGAAGCTGAGGCTCGTGCTGAGGAAATGAAGAAATCAAAGCAGGTGGGCAAACTTGTCAATAATAATCACCTCGGTAAGAAGCAAGGACAGGTGCAAAACGGCAGTATAGATGGAGGCAATAAAAAAAAAAGTGGAGGTGAAGGAAATGATGGTGGAGATGGTGGCAAGTTCAAAGGTCGCCCACTAGAAAATGAAAATCTTAACAAAAATCATGTTGAAAAAGGGGAAGTGCCTACAGTGGTTGATACTAATGGTAAAGAGAGTGGGACTTCCAGTGCTGGGGCTTTTGATGTAAATAAGCTACAGAAGCTTAGGTCTAAAGGTGGGAAAAAAACTGAAACTGTTGCTAACAAGGTTTCCAAAGCGGAGCCAAAGAAGAAAATAACTAAAAAGAATAGAGTTTGGGATGATTCACCGAAAGAGTCAAAGTTGGATTTTACTGATCCAGTGAGTGAGAATGGGGAAGAGAACATATCTGTTGTAGCTGCATATCAAGGTGAGAGTATGATGGACAAAGAGGAGATCATTGGCAGTGATACTGAAACTGAGGAGGAGGACATGGTGAAGGATAGTGAGGTTGCTGCAAAGAAGAAAGGCTGGTTCTCATCCATGTTCCAGAGGTATATTCTCTGTCCTGCACACAAATTCACTGAAACTTAGTTTCCCACATAACATCTAATTATTTCTTGCAATATATTCATGCTACATACTAATATACTACACATTTCGGAGATGTTATTGGACCTATGTTTTTGCTACTGCACTTTATGCACTAAAATCTGAGGCAAGTTGCATCGTCTGCAGTAAAAATTAACTAATCTTATTTCTATTAGTTGCTTTCTTTGTTTTCAAATCAATTAGCTTCCTTGGTTTACTTGAAAATGACATCTTTCTCTCAGGTATTGTATTGTTTATAGGGTTCATGCATGTTACTAATCAATATGGCTGAAGATAGTGGACCATTTTTGTTTGAGTTGACTTGCTAGAAATTAGTTGCTTTTTTGCCAAATTTACAATCACTGTTATGTGCTATCATAATATTCAGATATAATATGCTTTGCTTACCAACATTTGTTTCTAAAATTAAAACCATTGAACCTAAGTGCCTGCAGAAAGCCATTGTAGGTTATATGTTTTGAACTCATATAACTTAGTCAGTTCATTGCTGTTCTGTTTGTGGCATGTTTAGATGTTTCATTTCATTGTTGTAATGGTAATATCTTATGACTTGGATATTTATTGCCACGACATTGTAATGATGTGCATGTAAATCGCTTTTGACCGAATTTTTCTGGTT
Source organism: Jacaranda copaia (assembly GCA_014898725.1). Taxonomy (NCBI): domain Eukaryota; kingdom Viridiplantae; phylum Streptophyta; class Magnoliopsida; order Lamiales; family Bignoniaceae; genus Jacaranda; species Jacaranda copaia. The sequence continues at coordinate 245,646 of JACGDI010005311.1, read as the reverse complement.
TCAGTATTGCGGGGAAAGCAAATTTGGAGAAGGCTGACCTAGAACCAGCTCTTAAGGCCCTCAAGGACAGGCTTATGACCAAGAATGTGGTATGTTACTCTTCATCTCTTATGTGATTGTTTCTTCCCCTAGTTTTTGAATATAGGGTCGGTAATGTGACAACTGGTTTGCTAGTATTTTCCTTCACTCATAAGAAGTAGCATAGTATATATCTGTGCCTGATTGGTGAGTTCTATTGTGTCTGTTATTACTTCGCCCTGTTTACTTTTAAATGATTTGTTGAACAGGCAGAGGAAATAGCTGAAAAACTTTGTGAATCAGTAGCTGCAAGTCTTGAGGGCAAAAGGCAAGCGTCTTTTACCAGAATTTCGTCAACAGTTCAGGTACTCAACCATGCTGACCTTTTAGAAAATATGCAAAGGCGGCAAAAATGAAAAGTACCTCCTTCACAGGAAAAAATTGTCTATAATTGCGATCTCCTGCTTTTCTTGTGCTTATTTGTTACTTAAAAAAAACCATCTAATTATTCAGATTGATTCAACCAGGCTGCTATGGAAGATGCACTTGTTCGTATCTTAACTCCGAGACGCTCCATTGACATTCTAAGGGATGTTCATGCTGCCAAGGAGCAAGGGAAACCATATGTTGTGGTTTTTGTTGGAGTTAACGGAGTTGGGAAATCTACCAATCTTGCTAAGGTGAGTCCTAATTAGCATGGATTAAAAAATTTGATGCTTGGCAACTTGCCAATCCTTTTTATGATTTTTCCCACCATGTCTTCTGCAGGTTGCTTACTGGCTTCTGCAGCATAACATCAATGTCATGATGGCTGCTTGTGACACATTCAGATCGGGTGCTGTTGAGCAGCTGCGTACCCATGCACGTAGACTCCAGGTAGGTTGTACTGCCATGCTTGTGATATACTTGAGATATTAATCTCACTGGAGCAGCACTAAATTGGATGGCAAATGATCTTTGACCATCAGATTCCAATATTCGAGAAGGGTTACGAGAAAGATCCAGCAATTGTGGCAAAAGAAGCAATTCAGGAGGCCAGTCGAAATGGTTCTGATGTTGTTTTGGTGGATACAGCTGGAAGAATGCAGGTAATTGGCCTATTGTCTGCTTTTCCAATGTGATGTTGTGGCATTTATTTGTTTTGTTAACTGCCTATTTATTGTTTTATTGATAATTTGCAGGATAATGAACCATTGATGCGAGCTCTGTCAAAGCTTATCTATGTGAACAATCCAGATTTGGTTTTGTTTGTTGGTGAGGCACTTGTGGGGAATGATGCAGTAGATCAGCTGTCCAAGTTTAATCAGGTTAATTGTATTTCTATTCTGTTCGGTTTTCACATTATGTATGTATAGTTCTTATGTGCATTTTATCGATGGATTTTCTTGAATGTACTGCAGAAATTAGGTGACCTCTCACCCTCACCCAATCCCAGGTTGATTGATGGAATCCTGCTGACCAAGTTTGATACAATTGATGACAAGGCAAACATCTAATATTATTTTATCCTTTCGTTAAGCTCTTATAAGCTTGTTCAGTCAGCTGTTCTCTCCATTCTACTAATTATTTACATAATAAATGGTTTAGGTTGGAGCCGCATTGTCAATGGTTTACATATCTGGAGCACCCGTCATGTTTGTTGGATGTGGGCAGTCGTATACCGACTTGAAGAAGCTCAACGTCAAGTCCATCGTGAAGACTCTCCTTAAATAAGAATACAAAGATATATGCTGTTGTTACAACTTGAGTTTTATTTGGATGTGTTCTGATGACTAGTATCTGAATCTGTTTCTGAAATTTGCTGTGTGCGCGCACCTTCCCATCTGTGATCTCACTACTTTGCTAATAAAGGTGAATTGTTTCACTAAATGCATGCAGTTTTAGCTTGTGTGTGTCAATGTGGGGTCTGGTGCTATTTGGACAACTTGCTCATTTGAGCTGTGTCCACCGCAAATGGCTAATTGTATCAATTTTTAGCCCTAACACGGCTGTCTAATCCTATCCCAAGTAAAATGCAGTGTTTCCTCCGCTTTTTATTTTTAAAATTTGAATTTTGTGTGGCTTCTGATAATTTCTGAAAGTGTTAGCCCACAAACTATCAACAATTCAGATATAGATTGAGGTGTATGGATTAGATTGGAGATAAGGAATGAACAAAAGTTACAATAGTTTGTAAAGTATGTTATTGTGTAAAAAATAATTAAAAGAAAAAGAAAAAGAATAGCCATTACATTAGCAAAGTAGGAAAATAAAATTTTAAAATTATTAAGTTGAAACAAAGTGTTTTTGCTCATATTCAATTACCATACTAATGATATACAATAGCAATACTATATTTAAGTGTCAAGTTGTTTTCGCAGATTAGGTGAAGATTTATGTATTTGGTTCTGTAAATTGACTGCTGTTATTTTGTGTTCAAGGTTGAAGTCTTTATTCTCTACCATGTTGTTTGATAAAGAGTCATTCTCTACAGGCGAAAGCAACAGGTTACCATCATCTTCTGTTGGATTGTCCCCAAGACTTGTGTGACTTGCACGTCTGTCCATCTGGCCAACTGTTGCTGAACATTTCTCGCTCCCTTTATCTGCCGCTGCTATGGAATTGAAGTCCCAACTCCCAACCTCTTAATGTGCAGCCATCAATATTTATATTTTTTAATTTGGCGTTTCATTTTATATTTGGTCCTATAGATTATACCATTGCGTTTTTGCTAATATTTATATAACTACAAAATATACAAATTTAAATATCTTAGTTGTTAATTAATATATTACTTAAATTAATGACATCATATATTTTTTAATGCATCGACTAAATTAATCATATTTTAATTACATAGATTAAATTACTCATATTTTAATTATATATTGACCAAACCAAACCAAATCAAATCAAATACCGACTTGAATTAGTTAGATTTTTTTTTTCACTTTTAAATTAATAAAGCTTAGTCACAAGTTTAAATTAACAAATCACTAGACTTTCCTTGACATCCAATCTAAAGCTTGGTCGTACGTTGAGATTAATAAATCACTGGACTTTTTCCCCCCCAATATTCCACATTATGGCTTAAGTTTCATTATCTTTCATAATTGACAAATACTCCTCGTTTTTCTTAAATTAATATTTGAATAATAGATATATATATATATATATATATATATTCAGACACACACAATAAGATCATGCGGTTTTAGATAGTGAGACAAAAATGGTAAGCAGTAGTAGCAATTGTAATTCCTCGTTCATTATAATTAATTTTTATTTGATTAGGTCTGTAGGTTGGTCGTTATCTTTTGATTATTTAAATACATGTCACTCTTTATATAATTTTATGTAATGCATATATTTTTATTGAAATTTAAAATATTTCTTTCTTAAAAATAATAAAGTTTCTTTTCGTATAAAGGTTAAATCCTCCACTTCTGAGAAAAAAAAAATAGAAAGGTTAAATCTAATAAAAAAAGTTAAAACTAAAGAAGTGAGAAACTTGGACTTATTCACCCCTTTAGATATGCTTTCAACTTTTAGAGCCCATTTGGATCCATTTTCAAACCCCAATTTCACCAATTCTATTATTTAAAAAACAAAACACATAACTTTTTATATATTTTCAATCAACAATATTTTTATTTTTTTATTTTTTATTTTCAAAATAAATTTTCTATTATCCTATATATTTTCTCTCTTTATTCTATTATTTCTATCTCTCTCGACTTACAACCTATTAAAACTGACATAATTATTATTTTTTAAATATTTCATCCAGATAAATTTATATTTTCATATCACATCACATCACATAATTAATTTTCATCAATTTAAAAATACTGAAAATTGGAAATGAAAATAAAAATGAATCCAAACGGGGTCTTAGCTTGCTGATTCGCTAAATTACTTCTACGGTAAACAGGCAATACATATTGACATTGGAAATATTCCATTTTTATCCTTTTATGGCGTGCTAGTACATAACAATTAATGAAATTCTGATTCTCTTTCCCTAAACTCAATAACCAATCATCGTACGTAATAAATCTTTTTAAGACTAAAAAATATACATTGGAAAGAGACCACTCAAATTATTAAAGGGATGATAAAAATGAAATTGGAGGGAAGGCATAGCTTTTTCTCTAGGGTTCTCACAAATTTTAATCATACTCTAGTTTGGAGGCTTCAACTATGTTTTGAAGGTCCGAGTCTTCTCATTTGATAGTTATCTTTTCTTTTTCTGTTGTTATATCATAATGTGGCTTGGGATTAATTTGATGTTACGGTGGAAGAGAGAGTATACAAAAGTAATATGTATGTATGTATATATAAAGTTGTAAAATTTGTGAATATATATTTGATGTAATGTTGGGAATACATGGATTAGACTTATTGAGATAGGCTTTCTTCCTTATCAAGTTCTCGTTTTTTTACACATTTTGTTTACTTTAGTTGCTTTATTTTTTAATTTTTATATTTTATGTATAAAATGATTAAATATATTATTATATATAAATATTAATTAATAATAATTATTAAATTATTTATGAAATTAACCATTAACAATATTTATCAATAATTAAAAGCATTCACAAAAACATTTGCAACTTACAAGGAAAGTTTTTTCGTTAACATTGGTAAAATAATTTTTGACTAATTTTATTCAGGATTTGACCTTTGTCAAAGCCTAAAAAAATTGTCACTTGATTCAAGCATAATATTGATGGTATATTAATTTCTAGACACACTAATTATTTATTTGATTATATTTTTCATTTTTGTCATCTTCTTCACCAAAAGCTTTCGTGATATGTATTGATAGTATTAATTACAATATTTTAAGTATTGTAAAATATTAATCTTATTACATGCTTTATATAATTATGACTTCTATACAATAATGATTATTCGTTTACACTATTGTCCTACTTGTGCAGATTTCAAAGGATGTCGATCCTTGCCTTTGTGGATGATTCAAATGCTTTTTTGAAAATATATCATTTCAAGTCTTGAATTCTCATTTTTGTGGTCGATTTAGATTATTTCGAGCATCCACTAAATTTTGAAGTATATTTAAATTCTAGTCTTCAAATAGAATTATTTATTTTTGTTAAATTTAGTAAATTAGAACCATTGTGTATGTAATTTATCATTGATGTTTCTAAAAAGTTATACTTATTTAATGATTTCATGCATGTTGAGATATTTCTTTTGCTTCACTTCTTTTTGCATTAATAAACTTATTATTATTATTATTAATAAGAGTAAAGATCATTATATTATTTTATTGTTAAAAGAATTTAGTTTTTGCCTATTAAATAAACAGATACTATTAGTGCTTGAAATAAATATTATAGGTTTAGAATGACACTATAAAATGTCCATTTTTTTAGATTTTTGTGGCACATTGAAATGTCAGAAAATAATTCCTCTAGTTCTAACGTAACTAAATATAAATATTTTGACAAGTTAAAGTGTCACAAAAAAATGTTTTTGTGACATTTTGAAATGCAACAATTTATGAATATTATGACATTTCAAAGTGTGAATTAAATACATTTTTTGTTGCATTTTAATATGCCACTAATGTACAATTTTGTAGCGTGTAAATTTCTCATTTAAAATATCTTTTTGTGGCATTTTAACATATAATTTATTTCATTTTCCATGGCATGTTACTATGTCATTTAAATAACTTTTTGTGGCATTTTAATATGTCATTTAATATATTTTCTATGGCATTTTAGCATGTCATTTAAAGAAATTTTTTGTGGCATTTTGCTATGTTATTATATGTATATTTTGTTGTATATTAGAATGTCACTTTAACAAAAAATTACTTTAATAAAAAATTGTGACAATTTGAGATGTCATTTAATGCACTTGTTGTGATATTTTACTATGTCATTTGATGCATTTCCTATTGTATTTTGTTAATGCCACAATATACAGTTAAAATAATGACATTTATACCTTTACCAACACCACCATAAATGACACTTATGAAAAATACCATTAAATATAAAATTGCTACTGTAATAATATTTGAGTTGTACTTTTTAACGTCACAAAATGTAACTTTTCTTTTAGTGAGGTTTTAATTAATTCATCAGAATTGTCCCATACACTAAAGCAAATCATTATTGAGCGCTCACACTCTTCTCCTAATTGTTTGCCAAGATCACAATGGTTTATTATATATTAGGAAGTTATAAGTTATAACATTTAATAGACAGTGGAGATTTGAAACATTTAAAGTTAGGATGTGTTATCTAGAGCTTTTCAAATATATTTAATTTATATTCCTAAAAATATTTTTCTAAGATAGTTTTCTAAAAGCTTCTCTCCATACCATTACATATTTTTTTATGTACCTACAATATTCTAGAGTTTTATAAGATGTTTTCCTATATTCTATAAAAGTGTGAAATATTTTAGAAGTATTTGTTCCATTCCAAAATTCTTGGAATATTTGAAAATTTTTCAAATTCTTGTAAATAATTTTAGATTCTTCTGAAACTTTTCAATTCGTTTTTTGTTTTCTCAAATATCTACAAGTTATATTCCAATTCATTCTCTTTCTCCTTCCCCTTCTTGAGGCCATTTTACTATGCCTGAGTTCGCTAAATGCGACTATCGGATAAAAACTTTTTTAAAGGATTGGAATTTGCATTTTACTATATATGAGTTCGCTAAATGCGACTGTCGGATGAAAGCTTTTTTAAAGGATTGGAGTTCACATTCACTTATAAGGAATGCAATATGGTAGCTAAACTTTTTCCGAATTCTTGACAACCTTGTTGGAGAGAAGTTTTTAATTAAATCATCGAAATTTCCCTAGATACTAAAGCAAATCATTATTGAGGATAGGAATGGATTTAGAAATGAGAATTTGGGGGGAGGTAAAATTTTAGAATATAAAAATTCAAACATAAACTTTAAATTCCTGATTTGAATGCGTATTTTCATAGAAAGTTGAACACATATTATAAACTTTATTAATAATCAAATTCAAAACTTTTAGGGGTATCTTTTTTTGTATAAGTAACTAAACAAACACTAAAATTTTAATTTTCTATTTTATTTCTAAAGCTGTTCATAACACACTACAAGAAAAATTACATTTAATGGCATTAGAAAGTGCAACTTAAATAGTATTATAGTGGTAGTTTTATATTTAATGCATTTTTTAAAAGTGTCACTTATAGTAGTGTAGCTAAAAGTATAAATGTCATCAATTTACCTCTATTATGATATTAATAAAATATAAAAAAAATGTATTAGATGGCTCATTAAAATGTCACAAAAAATACATTACATAACATGCCAAAGTGCTATTAAAAAAAATTTAAATGGCATGCCAATATGCCACTAAAAATGTATGTAGTGACATAGTAAATTGCCATCAAAATTTCTTTAAATGACAAGATAATATGCCACAAAAAGTACAATCAATGACATGTGAAAATGTCAAAAAAAATTTCTAAATAACATGCTAACATGCCATGAAAAATGCATATAGTGATGTTAAAATATCACAAAAAATTCCTTTAAATAACATAATAACGTGCCATAAAAATTAATTAAATAACATATTACATTAAATGGCAAAAAAGATTCCTTTGAATGACATCTTAATCTACCACCAATAGCTATATTATGAGCCCTCAACATGCTCCAATTGCTCTATATAAGACTCAAACCTATAATATTTTACTTGAAAAGATATGAGTTTACCATCAAATTATCCACCAAATGTTCGTGATAAATATTCAAAAATATTATTATATTCTTATATTTTAAAAGCATATTTTCTCAATTATTCAAATATATGCTCAAAATTATTAGATTAAAAAAATACATAACCATATTTTCTCAATTATTTAAATATATACTTGAAATTATTATATTAAATAATACATTTGAAAAGTTTGAGACATTAAATTTAGAGATAGAAAATACTCAAAAATATAATTTATAGGTGAGGAGAAAAAATGACCAGAACTTAGTTTTTTATAATTCTTGAAAAATATGATTAATTTAGTTGATACGTTAAAATTATATTTAAGTAGTTAATTTAATTAATGGATTATGATAAGATATAAAATTGTATATTTTACAATTATTAATTACTATATATACTTTATCTATTTTTGTGTGATATTTATTTTATGTTACACCATAACTAAATTATGAGTTATGTTTATCTCCTTTTTTTCAGAAAAAAGAAAAGTAGTATTGCTAATTAAATGCTTTTAACATATAGTTATGTTAGTAATTTCAATAAAATTAAATTTTTATAACATTTATTAATCAATTAGTGCTAAAGTAACACTATATTGTAAAATGGCATTAAATTAGTGTTACTAAATAATTTATGGTACTTTTTATAAATAAGACCATAAATAAATATAAGTAGCATTTTTTTTTTATAAAAATTAGTGGCACTACTTAATTTGCCTTGCAAATATATCTATGTTGGCATTTTCAATCAAATGTCACTATTTTTTAGTTACTTATTAATGAAATGCCGCTAAATATTGTATTACAATGACATTTTTCAACAATTATCACCTTATTTTTAGGTGTCATTACGCTGTCGAATGTTACTAAGTTAGTGTCACTAAATATTTTGTGACATTTTTTTAGGTGCCACCATAAATAAATGAGTGATATGTTTTTAAGAAAAATTAG
>JACGDI010005311.1:203015-235583 GCA_014898725.1 Jacaranda copaia | reverse complement strand
ATTTGAAAATTTTCTTTCGCACAGTTTGTTTTGATAAAATTGATTATTATTCTGCATCAATTATTATTAATGTTCTTGGCTAAAGTATTAACTGATTTGGTTTAGATTGCCCAATCACTATGCAAAAACAAAAAGTTCTGTATTAAAATATAAAATCGGTGTAAATCCGTCCACAAATTCTGAATTGTCAATTTCCTGCCCATTACTTTTGTGGGCCTTAGTTTTGACACAAAAATTTAGTCCATAAGCCTCAAAATCTAACTCGAATAGGGAAAGTTGGGTGGGCTGGAACAATCCTATTAGGTCAACAACCCAAGAGTCAACTCAGGGTGTTTGAATGTCGACTGATTTTAATTTAACAATATAAATCTCCCACATAAAATATGAGATTAAGACTCAAACTTAGCAAATTATTAGGGGTTGGAGGTATATAAATAAAAATACATAATTAATGAATAGTGAATGTGAAGAAGTAGGCCATTATTTCTACAATAATGAATCAAGTTATTATTTGAAGTGAATCCTCCTGTTAAGTAAATTGCGATTGAAGATAAATCCATGAAGAAGCGATATCTCTTTTGGATCTACTCCAACATTTAGAAATTAGTTAATCGGTAAAGATACATATAGTTGATGCCCCGCCCCGCCCCGCCCAAGAAATAAAAGACATAATAAAACATAACACGTTGGAATACTCTGAATTGTCCAGACTCAAAAATTGACTCATTTTATTTTGAAAATAAAATCGGGAGAGTCCACTTGGTGATATGTTGTTCAATTTTCCATTTTCAAAATTTGAAACGACAAATAGAGAAAATGAATTTATATTTGCACAAGGCATTGAAATAATAATAATAATAATTATTATATAATATTTATTAGATTGTACAAGGAAGATAGTAATAATAAAAATATATAGATCGTTAAAAATTGTGTTTCTAAAATAAAAATGAGTTAAAATTTTAACAAAAATTATGAAAATTTATTGATCATTCATGTTTAAATAATAAAAATAAATTAAAATGAATGTGAAAAATATAATCAAACAGATTGGAATGGTGTTTGGATCAGCTTACAAACTCTTTAATACACTACTCATCAAGATTTTGCCTCCACACGCTAGCTAGGTCATAATATACTTCGAGAGATGAGAAGAATAACAGCCCTTGTGAAAGAATAAAAAAAATATTGACAAATTTACAGGAGATGAAGACCATCATTATTTATATACAAAGAGATGGATTGAATTAATTAGTTTGTACCTATACAAAGAGGTAGAGGAATTAGAGGACAAATGAAATTAAACTCTCATTAGAAAGAGTAGCATTCATCATTAGTAGCTAGCATGCATATCATAAAAGATGCATATATTTACACTTGGATTGGGATTGGATTTCTTCCATCACATCCATCTGCCCATTTGCAACAAGATCAGGAAGTAGTAGGCGACCGAATATTAGTACCAGCAGTATCAGGTAACATGGCCACTGTCACTGTGAAGTATTCACACCCAACAGGAAGACCATATGGATTTGAGGCTGATGAGGATGATCCTGAATTTAAGCTCAGCCGACCGCTCGTTTCATTTTCAGAGGGATCTCTAATAATACTCTGATCACCTTGATCTGATGTCGATGATTGTGGTGACAATTTCACCATCTGTCGTTCAATATGCACAACCTGCCCAACAATATGGTTCGGCCGACTCAGGAGATGTTCAGTAAATAAGGCCACAGATTCAGCAGAAAGATAATAATAAGGGCAGTTGCGATGGATAGCCTCATAATAACCAGCAGAATTGAGGACGAACGCAGCTATCTCATGAACTTCTAACCGACCAAAAGATAACTTCTCTTTGTTTGCCTGTCAACATAACAATCACTCCTTCCTTTAGTTATGGTTACTACCAGGTGATTAAATGAGAAGGAAGAGTGTTTACCTGCTTTTCCAGTTGATGCTTCATGTAGAGAGTGTTGATCAGCTCTTTTTTTTCTTCTAACTCCTTGCTAAGCTGATCATTTGCAGCTTCAGCTTTTGAGTATCTCTCGAGTAATTCTGCTCGCTGCCTTGAAAGAACGCTAATTTTATCGGCAAGTACCCGAAGACATTCACGGAGCTCAGCTGTACTATCGTCATCGTTTTCATCAGCACTGAAAAGCTTAAAAACAATTCGATCAAATGCCAACTTCCTTTAGCATAATGAATGCTGCTTAAATACTAACCGAAGCATAATGAAAAGAATAATTATGCTGCAATTCAAAAATATATTTTCCAGTATGGTTAGCATCTAAATGTTTTGCAAAATGACATTAGATCCATCAATTTAATTATTGGAAGAACTTACTCAGAAAAAATTGATCAATGGAAATAGTAGGCAAATAGGAAAAGAAGATTTGGTTTGAGATATTTAGTTCAAGTAGGAAACTTGTCCCACCGTAGTCGAGCTCAAAATGAAAACTCGAATCACTTCCCAAGTTCTTTGCTGGGCTGATGGTCAGAGAAGCAGCCGTTCTCTGCATCACCAACCAACTTGTATTCTTTCATTTTCTTGTCTTTTTTTGCCATTCTCGTTCTTTTTCTCTTTTATCATGTGTCAGCCAATTCACCAGCAATGACAGTGGGAGGCAGTGCGGCGGTGGCAGCTAAAGTTTTGGGAGGAGAGTGGGAGGATCTAGGGTTTCAAGTTGTCAAGGCATTGACCTACTGGATTGAATTCCAATTGTGTGAGTTAATTTGACACAAACAATACATCCAAGTTCACCACTAATGTCTTCGGTTCAATTAAAGGAAAGAGGAAGCAGGAGTGAAGCTCACTTTGAACAGAGGAATATATTGTTTGGCTCAATTAAGGGAAAGATGAAATGGGTGCGGGACTTACTTTAAGCAGAGGAAGCATATATTTTTCTTATACATGTATATATCCTTCCCTTCCTTCCATATGTTCACTTTATACCCCAATCAAACATAACATTAAATTCCAATTCCATGGCCTAATCGACGGACCCAAACATAAGGATAGAACTAGGGGCAAAGTTGCCATTTTCATTTTAGAAATTTTTATGCCTTACTTTCCCTCTTTGGGTTAGGTGAGGGTAAATTTGGATTTTTTAATGGTATAAACCTAATGAGATTTTCTTAAGAACACAAAAGGCAACTTAAGGTATTTCTCAAGAGTCAAGGTGGGTTGTAATTAAACCAAAGAAGAAGAGTAGCCCCATAGAACCAGGCAAAGTCATTATCAATGAATTCCAAAGTAATTCTCAACCAACATATGTAATTCATTCCCATAAAGAATATAACACTACTCATAGAGGCACCTTCTAAACCAAGGCAATAGCAAACTTGACCCACAAAGGAGCCCAATTCTTGTTTTCACTTGTACAGAGATCTGTCAGAGAGAGAATCCACAATGGGAAGCACACCAAGCCTTTTATTGCATCAGCAAGGTGCACCAACATCAAAGTTTCCATGTTCTCATTATTCTGAAATTTACCTATAGTTGGTTCTGAGGGGGGAAAGTTCATTACAGCAACAGTACCCCTAAAATGAAGGGGACCAAAAAGGCAAATGTATATAGTGTTGGATAAATTACGTATACATATTCCAGGGCACGTGCTAGAAGCTATCCATGTAGATATCATCAAATGCTAGGTGGGAAAGCAGTAGCAGTTACCTGGCTAAAGATTGAGCTAAAGCTCTCAGAGAGTCAGAAAACGTCGCCAACCCAGCAGACAAAACACAGCTACTCAGTCTTTCAAAAAGACCATGCACTTTGACAGCAGAGACACGTAATGCATTATACTCTGAAGCCCTACGGTTAGCTGCACAAAGATGGGTTTGGGCTTCCTTTCTTGCCTCATGCAGACAATTCTCTAAATGAGCACAATTCAGCTGCAATACAATAAATATCACAGTTCTAATCCATTCATACATTTTAAATACTTTATGCATAGAACTTTGGTAACAGAAAATAAATTTGGTAAAAAATGCAGAATAGTAAATGCTGCACCAAATATGTTTATAGTACCCAATCTCTTTTTTCTGAATCCCAATAGGGAAAGTTAAATGCACCTCTGATCCAAACCTAGACTATCCCTAAACCTAGGTTTGGATCTTGAATTTTGGCAAGTAAAACGTTAAGGGAAGTTTTTTCCACACTCCAAATAACATAACCTTGAGCTTTAATTTTTGTACCTTTGCATTTTCCTTGTCTTTTTCCTCACTAAATTCTTCGATGCAAGCATAGAGTAAAAGAGCTAGATGTTAATAGAAATTTTTCATAGAAGCCAAAGAAGAATAAAAATAAATAATAATTTAAAAAATTCCCTTACCACCCACATTATAGTCCTAAGTACACCATGAAAAAGTTAACCTTTTTTCCTTCGAACAGAGTATGACCAAAATTTTCTGTACATAACAAGTTTTTGAATCCTACGTATCATCCAACCAAAACTCCTCGGACACACCCTTGAATATGTTCTACAAAATCTAGATTTCTTTTTTGTATTTCTGCAAGAGAACTTCAAATGAAATATCAGCTATGGAAGAAGTATTTTTATTTGTTTGGCAGCATCTTGAATGGTCTCTCAATCTTAAGTGCACCTGATCATGATTATCTTATTATTCTCAGTGCAACACAAAATTTTCAGCCAGGAGCATCAGGCCACAGGCCAAAGAGAGACCCCAAACCTTTAAAAGTTTCATTTCTATCTATGTCCTTCAAATGGAAGTTCAAAAGCCTAATATTTGAATATAATGTTCAGTCAGAATTCTTATTTTCTTTGAATAAAAATTTTAAATAACTTGCATTACTTTGACAAGTTAAAGAGAAGTCCAATATTACCAGATAGGAACAAGATTTTACTGAATTAAACTTTTTAAACTCAAATTATCAATGTTCTTGTAGCTCTGACATTGAATAAGGAGAAAATGCAGTTGTTCATTTCATATGATGAAACTTCTTTGCTCTTACATATGACTTATCCTTCAAATCTTGAATAAATTTTATCTCATTCTCAAGAACACTTTTATCTCCCAAAAAAGTGAATATTACCAACATGCCATCTTTCTTTCCCTGAACTCCATCCTGGGAAGCAACAATTATCTCTCTAGTTATTTCTCTTTTGTTAAGTCAAAAAAATTGCAGTGGGAGATTCTTAACCCATTCCCCCTCCTCCCTCACAAAAAATATATATTTCTTGCACCAACCCTATAGCAAACCTAAACCTTGCCTCACATTACCAAGCTTTGTTCCCCTATAAAAGAATCATCCTGTTAGAATTTCTATTATATTAGGACTTCTATTATGTTTGGACTTTAGTGTGGTTGATTTTCATTAAGATTCTATTTTCTTAGTATTAGGTATCTTCTACTCCCTCTAAACAATGCTTCTATTCTATTTCTCTACATGGTATTGAAGCGGGTTTATTAAACCCCATCACCAAACCCTAGCCACGCCACATCAGCACTCCTCCTCTGCTGAATGTGTCCCCCACCCCCAACCCCCCTACCCCAAAGAAAAGGAAAGATCTAATGCTGGGTTTGCTGTTTGCCATGCTCCATTCTCATAATGTTGTTTCTTTGTTGTTCTGCTGATGTTTTGCTATTGTTTTTCTATTGATCTGCATCCTGCTTATGTTCGATTGCCTATTGGTAGTCATGAATCTGTTGTCTGCCTACTTTGTCTACTTCTGCCTACTATCTGCTTCTACCTACTGTCCGCCTACTATTTACTTCTGCCTACTGCCTATTGTTTGCGCTGTCCCATCTGCTACTGCCTACTGCTGCTTCTGCCTAGTATCTGTTGCTTATAGCTGACTACCGTCTGCTGCCTATTACTGGCTACTATCTGCTATCTACTGCTATTTACTGTTTTGAACTATGTATAACAGCCTGGGCATAGTCAATATCTATGCTCAAACTTGAGGGGAAGTGTTAGAATTTCTACTATAGTAGGACGTTAGTGTGGTTGATTTTCATTAGGATTCTATTTTCTTAGCATTAGAATTTCTGTTATCTTTAATTTGACTTATCCTGTTCTTGTATACTATTTATATATATATGAGATGGGATATCTCTTCATGAAGTACAATAAAATTATCTCCTACTGCCCCTGAACAATGCTACTATTCTATTTCTCTACACATCCAATCGTGAGTTAACTCACACTTCAACACGTTGACTGAAGCATCCTTTATGAAGTCTCTGTACTCATATTGATCTTCATAATTACAATACTTACATGATTGATGAGAAGTTAAAATGAGACGTTTAAATAATCTAATATTTTTGAACAATACCCATATGCAATATTCTCTAATCTGCATATTTTATAAAACGCCAGCCATAAAGTTATAGTTCATAATTTTAGGTTTTATATGATATTGCTTGGTTCAGATAGTGACGCAAAAATTGAAAGTGATGAACATAAATACTGAATATGAACTACACTTACAAAAGTATTAGCGAAAGCAACAATCCTAATGTCTCTATGTCCTGGAGGTGCCCAAAAAGTTTAAACTATCTTGCTCATGTGAGAGAACATTATGAGATTTACCATGGGAAAAACACATTTAACTTATCATGGGACATAAAAGATTTTCTCTTATTTACCCCTACATAATAAAATTTTACAGTTCTCTTCCATTACAATGCTTTGCATAACAACCAAAAGATGTGCCCAACCAGAGTTTGCTTCTTTCTGTCAACTATAATGCATGTTGTAATAAATAAATGAAAATACACATCAATTGGTTGCTCATGGCCAAATCAAAAGGATCTTCCATCAACAAGCCTTATAAACAATGATCATCAGATTAAATCTCCTGTGGTAAGTAAATTTCATCTTTTTTCTTTTTATTCCTCAATAGCTGATGAAGAATTAGAAGTTCAGTAGACATGGAGGAGACACTCTAGTACCAAGAATAAGCAAAAAAAGAGAAATTTTATTAAGTTCTCCGAGCCTATTAATGCAGAATCTCTCTATTGAGAATCTCCTTGTTATTATGCTTCCATGTGTTCATTGCCAAACAATTTAATGTTTTCTGGGTGAATAGCTTAGAATACACATTTCTCATCATTTATACTTTACTAGCAAAATGGGTGCATTCCCAATTATTTTTTCAGATGCTTGCATTAGACTAATTAGGAAATAGGTCATAAGACAAAAAAAACAAAAGGGTGGAACTGTTACGCAGGATGTCACTGGAGCCTCAACCCTTCCCTCTAGTGACCATAAAATAAAAGACAGATCAAAAGTTTACATTCAACTAAGTAATACCTGAGATTCGTCAAGTAGTTTCTGACTGATCTCCAACTCTCCTCCAAGCTTGGAAACCTCATTCATTAATCCTTGGATCTTCGTTTCAGCATTCTCTAATTGACTTGATTTTTCCACTAGGGCATTCTGCAATTCCAGGACAAGACTATAACTTACTTTAGCATCCAAACCTGGTTCAACAGCTGTTTTAGAGGATAGTACATCCGCCGATTGCAACATGCTAACAGCCATATTACTTGCAGCAAGTGATGTGCCTTCATCAGACAATGGTGGTTCCTTCTTATCCTTGTCACAAATATGTCCTTTATCGCCGTGCAGATCTAGCATTGATGAATCCAAGTGACGATTTAGCATGGTAGAGGAATCTGTCATATTATCATCCAATCCTTCTAGTGCTTTACTATCAGGGAGAAGGCCAGATTTTAATGAGCTAGACATGCAAGAGACTTCTTCCATTGCAAGGGGCATCATCATTTCTCCAACTCCTGATACTTCTGACTTGTTATCGTCAGACTTTGCAGTTGAAATCGCTGAATTATATTCATCCTCATTAGCTGAAAGCTTACGTCCTCTCAGATACTGATCAGACAACCTTTGCTCTAATTCTTGAATCCGTTTCTCGTAAGACTCACACTGCATCTGCTTCGCCTTTAGCATTGATTGGAGGTGTTTTTCATACTCATCTTTCAGATGCAAAGCTTCTGAAGTCTTTTCTGCAGCATTTCTCAAAAAATTCTCTAAATTACCATCATCAACAGATTCATAATTGAACTCAGCACTCATGGAACACAATAAGGCAATTTTAGAAGCAAGTTCAGCTTTCAGTTTCGCATTCTCAACCTCCATCTTGCTGGTCCCTGCAATCTCCACCAAATCTGACCCCTCAAGTAACTCCTGGAAATCATCTCTATCATGGAAGTCTGCTGCACTTTCTTCAACTTCAGCCGACTGAGAACCATCATTAGACTGCGAAAATGAAGTCTTTAGAGTCCCATGCTTTTCACTTTTAGGAGAAGGTCCTAAAAGTGACTCAGGAGCATAGCGGTCTACATCTGAAAGATCTATATCAAGCAAATTAGTATCAAAAGGGGTTACATTGACATCACACGAGTTAGGGGTGTCATACAATCCCATGGATGCTAAAACGTCCCGAGGAATATAAATACGATGTACTTTTAGAAATTCTTCACGTCTCCTAACTTCAGCATCCCTATCGGCTGCAAGTTTTTCAGCCAATTGTCCAGCCTTGCCCATATAGATCTTCATTGCTTCCTTTCTTCTCACTACTTCAGCAAGGCATGCCCTATATGCGAGACCAATCCCACGCACCACTTTTAAGTGCTCAAATTGATCATTCTGACGCTTCAAAGCCTCCTGGAACACAGAAAACTTGTAGCGCGCATCTTTAATGGTGTACTGAATATATGCAATCCTTTGCATATAATTGTGCACAAAGATATTCATCTCATTCTTTTTATCACTGCAGAAATCAAGCAAATTTGAAATTGCGCTATCACATGCCTGCATCTTCGGAAGGTAACTTTTCTCATGACTATCATACATGGGACCCAATGCCGAAACAGCATCATGAGGACGTAAGGAAGATGACAAGTCACTGGAAAGGCAATCATCCACAAGCTTCTTTACAGTATTTACATCTTTACTGCAGAAACAGACAATACTTTTAATTAATAATCACTTTCATAGCAAATCTAGAAAAAGGGAACGGCACACATGTACAGCATACAACACAAACAAAGAAAATTCAATACTATATATATAACAACATTAAAAAGAATCTATCCTTCAAGCCAAAGAAATAGAGACGTCTGAAAGTGTGATGGTGATGCCCTTTTGGTGTTCACATGCATGTTTTTCAATGCTTGGTACATAGTTTTGCAGACTACTTTCATTTTCCAACACACAGCAGCATAAGCAGGAAATTCTGTATTTCTCGAATGCTTGGTCCAACCTTTTACAGCTCTCCCACTCCAAATATATATAATAATTGCTAAGACATCTGACATGGTTCTCAAAAGCTAATTTCACCTCCCATTTCTATAATGAATTTCTTCTTTTTCTTTTTCTTTTTTCATTTTTTCTTCCTATAATGGATAACAGTAAAACAATAATTACAAAACAATTACAATTATGATAATAAATTAAGTATTACCATTGTTATTTAAGAAGCAGTTAACTTTCCTTTCATTTACTTTTGTTACAAGAGGATGACATGTGCATGCCCCACTTGCACTCTCACGTTTATGCAAGTTCAGGTGCCTGCCAACCATAAAAGTTTCATGCTTTCCACATATAACAAATCAATACCCAGATCAAGCACCAAACATAGCTACAAATACCTGAAAACATGAAAAGGATGACCCTGAAACAGTATGAAACTCATTTTCTACTCTAATTTCTGAAGAACAAAATGACCGTGGCCTAACATGGCAGAAACCCAAATATATACCAATTCCAATCTTTCAGAAATAGCTAGAATCCAGATGCAATGATCAAACATCAGCATCATTGTTGTCAATCAAACTTAGAAGAGAAGTCAAGGAATCTTGCTAATTCCCTCAACACCAAAGTCATCACAACAGCATATAGCAAATGACTGCACTAACCAGAAGTTTTTCCGTTCATCTTGAAGATAGATTTCCAATTCCCCCTACCCTGTGTATCACAAACTTTCCTAACGCAACCATAATAGAAAAACTCATTTGGAGTTCACTACAACTCCAAAAGAAAGTTAGGCAACAGTAATGAGAACTTTGGCAGATGCCCAACGCATGACATAGTTGTGGCCACACACAAATTTTCACAGCCTTAAATTCCATTAGTTTTTTATGCATCATCTTCATGTTTCTTCACTCTATAGGGGGATATAATAATTAACATGAAACCATCAATGTGCCATACCTCTCAATTGAAACACGCTTTTCAACTTCTTAAAAGTTAATACAAAGCTTCCACTAAAGCAAGTAGCTAAAAAAAATTCGAAGTACACACGATGGCACTTTAAATCAAGCTCACTTGTCAGGGCAGCGACAATTTCTACTTTTACCTGCCTTTTAAGTGGAATTAAGACAAAAATTATAGCATCAGTTAATTTCCAAACAAATATCAAGGGAAGATAGTTCCAGAAAAGTACAAGTTTGGTGGGAATCAAAGTGGTCACAAAATGGACGCAGTGGAACATCTTAGCCATCATAAAGACATTGTCTAGGCAATCCTGTCAAGAAAATCAAATCAAAGCACTGAACCCTATTGTCACAAAGCAATATATTATGTATAGTAGGTCATAATGAACAAATAGAAAGCATAAAGCAAGTGAACTGTTTCAATAATTGTCGCTAACCGCACAAGTGAAGACACAGAAGGAATGTCACACATACAGTTATTAAGGAACTGCAATAAGTTGATTACCAATTACATATACACTTTAAATAAAATTGCACAACACTGCTATTTATGAAACTTGCAGCACCAACCCAAGCAAGTAGCAGAAAGTTGGACTACAAAGCAAACTGCATACGCGCATGTCTGCTTGTGCGTACGCGCACGTGTGTGTGTGTGTGTGTGTGTGTGTGTGTGAGAGAGAGAGAGAGAGACCTTAAAGCCTGCAATATACTCTTTTGCTCATTGATAAACCTATGATGGTCTTTCATTCTCAAATCCAAGTCTTTGACAGGAAATGAGGCTTTGCTGGAAAATAAATTTTCTGTGTGGTGCTTTAGATCTCCAAACTCCTGTTTGAACTCTGAAACTTTGTTTTCAAATTGCCTGTGGGAACTGCTGCAATCCTCCACTGTCTTCCACAAGTTCTCTTCCTTCACAAAATCTAACAAGCATCTCCGGTTACTAGTTTGCAAGAATGGATGAACCCTTACAGATCTCAATTTCTCCATATCCCTCCCAAAGTTCACTAGAAAACTGGTATGACAACGATGTTGATGCGAGTAACATTTCATAAAATCTGCATAATTTTGGAGTACAATACTATAGAAATGGTCCAAATTACCCCTTGCAATCTCCAATGCCCTTTCTTGCACCTTCTGCTCTTGCAACAACCTCTCACAAGTCTCAATTTTTGCCAATGTACGACTGTAAATAGCTTGTCCACAATGATAATGATATCTAAATTGTCTCTCATATGAAGGCAAGGCCTTTAATGCAGGGTCTGAAGCATCGTCCAGTGGGTGAGGCTTGTGAGATGAGGATGGCAATGGGGGATCAGGGATATCAACAATCTCAACTTGCTCTGAAGCTGGAGGTGGTGAATTACTCCGCATCCTCGCTTTATTGAACAAAAATACTTCCCGATCATTAGATGGGAGTTTATAAGTTGAGAGGGGCCGCTGAGATTCCAATTTCATGTCCAAGCACAAAAGAAGCTGATCATTAAACGGTATCCCGCAAGCCGATTTTAGGAACTTCTGCACAGCCTCAACAAGAGTATATTCATCACAGCCAAACTCATATGAGTGCCCATTCTCAGCAATATGAACCACAAGCTTTCCCATTTGAACCACGCCTTCTGAAGCATTGGAACTCATTTTCTTGATCTCCCAGAAAATCACTCCCACCACAATAACCAAAGAATCACACTATTCTCCAGGCACAAGAGTGGTTAAACTCAGTTCCCCTTCTCCAGAAATGCCTTGACACAAAGATTCACCAATTATGATGCCCAACACTATCACAGCAGCAGAACCCAGCTAGATTCCATAACCAAAACCCAAAAGCACATACATAACCTCCAAAAGAACCCCAAATACCTCGAAACCACAAGGGATTTCACCAATTATACTTGAACTTTACCGCCGATTCCCCTGCATAAGACCCAGAAATTCCAAACCCACCTCGGAGATCTGCAGAATTAACCCGGTTTTCGCACAACCCACATAACATATTGCACTAACGAAAATTCCAATTGCCACCGACTAACCGTAGAATCCTTCTTAAAAGAAAAGGCACAATTTTCAAGACATCCCCCCGAATATAATATCAACAAAAACCAATCTTTATTGACAACTGTAATGCATCCCTGCAATCAAGCAACCGAACACGCTCCAAAGGTAAACCACATGAAAACAGAAAACAGTAACAAAGGGCTTCAGAAAAATCCACTTAACTACCCAAAAAAACACAACTTTAATAATTAAAAGAGAAAAAGCGAGGGATGGAGGTATAGAGAAAACGAGAAAACAGTTTTCCTACCCACAACTACAAGATAAAACTTTTACACGAAGCCCGTGTGGTTTTCTTATCTGCGTGTTCTGTGTGTGTTTCCGTGCTGATATATGCAAATAACTTCGTGTATCTGTAGCTGTTCCCTCCTAACAATGGCGTGGAGTGTTCGTGGAAGATGAATGATTGATTATATTATTATCAAACCCTTTCTTTTCTCCGTTTCGTACTCTATATATATATTTATTTACTTACTATATAAAAAGAGAACCTTCTGACATAAGCAACCACCACCTGGCAGCAGCCGCAGCCGATGTAGTTGTTCACTCTCTGTGTGTGCGTGTGTGTGTTTTGTGTGTAATTGCTGGGAGAGAAGAGCCTTCGAGGAGAAAGGCTAAAAATTATAAGGGAGTTTAGCTGCCCGGAGTATATATTTGCCTCATTATTGATTTCTGTTGTTTATTATTTTATTCCTTTTGCTATCTCTTTTTCTTTTTTATTTTTCAAAAATTATTTGATATATAGTATGTTAATTATTGTAGATAAAGATAATAAACATATAGGAATTTACTATGTATGCATGTATATAATGTAGCCGTGTGTCATGTGTCTCATGAACCTTGTTTAATTAATGAATTTCTTCAGTACAAATTTTGATGATTAATGATTGTGGGTCTTACAGCATTAATCACAGTCTTAACGGTATTGAATGTTTTGGAAAAATTTAGTACAAATTCAATTTATTCAAAGATGATTAATTATACAAGTTCTTCTTTGGTTCATTCAAAATATTTTTAGGTGAAAATTTCACAAATATTCGTTGTTGCTTGTGAAGTTTCCATGTCGTTTTTGAAAGTATTTCTGTGAAGCAATTTAACTAAGGCATATGTGATCAGAAGAAGGAACATATTTTGCTCATTTGCTTCTTGTTATTTAGTCCAACTTTTTTGCTTTACTTGTAAATTCAGTTGCCAAAAAAAATAATGTAATATATCTATAATTAAAATATGACTTCATATTTATCTAAAATTACAAAATTTATACAATTTTAGAATATTCACAATAACATTTATAATTTTTTTTATCTCATTTAATAAGTTCACAATATTCTTTTTGAGGAAAGCGATACAGTATATATTTGTTGAGATCACATTACAAATGACAAAGAGTATCATTTACAACCAATTTATATATTTAATTATCAAATCAAAGATATGGAAATAAAAACTCAACAAGACCACAATCAATAGGTACACATGTGTGCACACACGACGTCCATTCGGGTCGAACATAAAACCTCTCACGTAATATAGGAGACTTAGTACCACTGGACTATGAGTTCACAATATTCATAATCATACATTTTTATCTTATCATATAAAATTTGAAATTCAAAATGTATTTTATCAATACCAAGTCAAGGATTCCTATCACAAATTTTAATCCTATAGTAACTCATCTCATAATTAACATACTAGTTTGCGTTGCTCTGTACGTAAATTTTATTAAATTATAATGATTCTTTTCCAAATCACTCGTCCGGCCAGTACTCTATATTTTTATTCTTTTTTAAAAATTGTAATTATTCTTTTCCAGATCACACGTCCTACCATTATTCTATATTTTAATTCTGTTTTTATTCTTTGAATGGTAAAATCTCTTGCACCAATCAACTTAATGACATGTTTTTCTGTTCTTTTCAATTTGAAGTTCAGTGAAATTATATTTACAATATTATTTGATAAATTATTTATAAAAATCTCTAACAATTCTTTCATAACACATCTTTATATATACATTTTGTTTTCATTCTAAACAAATGTCCTTCCAATTTATTTTATTATATTTTATATAGTGTATAGAGGTGGAGATATTGACATGCTAAATAATCTTATAAAAATGTTTATCTGTATTTATTAGTTATTATTATTATTATATATATGTGTGGATAAATAGATAGACAGACATGTATTCGATAATTAGTAAAGAAAAGAATGCCCTTTTTTCTTATAATTAACGAATGTCTAATTCAGTTTGAATCTTCTGTTTTATTTTATTTTTCATTTTTTGTTTTATACATTCAATACATCTTCATAAAATAAAATAAGAAATGAAATATTAAATACAATAAAAATTTCAAAATATATTTAATCAATGACAAATAATATGTCGAATTATGTTATGGTCCGTAGCTCCAATTTAATTAGGCACAAACAATTTTTTTACTAAAAAGAAAAAAGAACAACATTATGGTAGAAAGAATCATCCTAAGAGACAATGGTTAGAGTTGACCTCTAATCTCGCATTTAACAAATATAATAATTCCACACAAGACTAAGTCTAACATATTAAGTAGAAAAATAAGAGATAAGGTTTTTCTATATTGTATGTTATATTTATGCTTATACAAAACATCAAATCTTTTTTAATGTATTTTTGAATGATTTTCTTAAAATGTACTCATTAGTAATCTTCTCCATGGCTATAAATAACAAGTTTGAAGTGTTACTTTATGAGTTAACAAAATTAATTCTATTTTAAAAGATAATGAAAAGGTAGTGTCTATATATATATATATATATGTGTGTTTTTTCTTTCTAATTATTTATTTTTTCTTTCTCCCTTTTATTATTTTATTTCATTTTAAAAAATCATATAACTTTATTGAAAATATTTAAAATTACAGTAATATATAAAAGTTAAATGAATACTTATTCTATATTATACAAATTTTAATATATACAATGAGTGTGTCAAAATTATTAACAATAAATAATTAAAGGTGTTGATCCTGGAATAAAAATTTTGGGAGGTGGGGGAGGAGAGGGGTGGTGTGGGTAGAGAGGTGAATAATTAATTAAATACTTAAATTAGAAACAACGAATTGTGAAATAGTCTATTGGTTGGTTAAATGATATCGCTCTTATTTTTATATATATAAAGTTTGAAATTTAAATTTTAATAAATTTTAAAAATATATATATATATATATATATATATGTAAATGATGATGATGATGGAACGTTGCTCAATTCATGATGAGGCTATATGTATATTTGGTTCCTGTGTATTACTTTATTTATATAATACATTGCAGGTGACATTTTCCCAACAGCCCAATCAAAGATCAATGTTTTGCAGGAAAGTTCTAAGCATTAAAGAAAATGATTTTATCAATAGCATCTGCATTGGATGAGATTTGAGATGGTGGTGATGCAGATCCATTCAACCTAACCTGCAATTTAATAATATAATAATAAAAAATTTAAAAAAGATAAAGAAAAAGAAAAAAGAATATTGCCAAATTCAAAAGAATGACCATCCACGTAGTTATCACATCAAGATACCGAACTCAATTCCTCGAATTGGTTGCTCGTCTTCCATAATGATTATTATAACTTTAGAGTCAGCCATAATGATTATAATAATTCATTCTCATGTAACCTATTCTTCATTAATTATTTGCTTGGGAAGAAATGTGAATAACGTGAAATGTTAAAGATATGAATAGGACGTTTTTTCTATGATAAAAATAAAAGAGAACTTATTTCACTTAAATGAGACCCTTAAAAAGTTTTGTGTGACTTTTTTACACATTTGAATGGAATTGAAAACTAATCTTGAGAACAAATTTGTAATATGTAAGAACAGGTTTTATTTTATGAAAAATATATATGACTACGTTTAAAAAGTACATAATTATTTTGATTATGGAATTAATTTTATACAAAAATCTATGTCACTCACTTGTAGTCCAAGTGGCGTTAATTTCTTCTATTATGTAGGAGGTCTCGCGTTCGACTCGAATAGACTTGGAATTCCCATAAACTCGTCTAAACAATCGTGCTGCATTATCCTTAAGCCAATAGAGAATATTTGAAGAGTATTGCGCTTGTCTAAGACAACATTTATCATATGTTACTTTTCACTATAGTATGCATAAAATAAAAGCAATTTTATTTTTATTTTTTGGTGATCGGAAAGAAGCAACTTAGGTTAATTATCGAACGAAAAGAAAATAATGTGCCGTCCAAAATTTTTCTTTCTTGAGTTTTACCAGCGAATGGAAATACATATTTCATTCTAAAATTATAAAACATAAAGTCATTTTTATTCAAGAAAAAGGAAATTTAAAATTTTAATGCCAAATAAATAAAAGCATGAAGTAAAATATTTTAAGAAAAAGGGATTTTGAAAAGATTAATTTCCTTGTGAAATATTAGTAACCTATATTAATATCATATAAAAAGAAAACTCAACTTGCATTTAAAGTGGAAGTTATTTCACATATTTATCCTTCACTCTCTCTAAAATTTAAAAAGACGGCGCAAATTAGAGAATAAATTTAAAAATTATAGATATTTTAAGTATTTTTTATGTCAAATTTTGTACTTTAAATTTAGCCTGATAACCACTTTTAAATACATTACTTAATCCGGTCTTAATTATAACATAAAATATATTATAAAAAATATGATTAGAAATATTATTTTTTTTATTACCATATTTATAAATGTATGTTTAATATTTCTAAAAAATATTGTTAGAGATAATATTACGAGCAATATTTTTACATTGAATTATTATGCTTATATTTAAACCTAAGTTTGAAAAATAATTATCAGAGAAAAATAATTTGTGGGAACTTATTGGCATGAAGATCTAGTAAATTAATTTTTAAAGTTTTTTAATTAATATTATAGTTTAACATAGTAATATTTTAACAAGAACAGTTTATAGATTTTTTTGTTGAATTGTTTGGTTTCCATAATTTTTTTCTTGAGTCAATCTACATTTTTATAATTTGATGATAAACTATAATTTATATATCTAAAATTAAAAAATATATATTTTTGGTATAAAGTAATTATATGGAGAATCAGAACTCATGCGCACTGTCTGATTGGCCCAATTTAAGCCATTATCTCAGTGGAAAAATGGGTCTAAATTGGGCTGGAGAACCAATCTAGCTTTCAAAGTGGGCCTAGTACAAAGGGTCTTGAACCTTGATGACATGCATCATCTAAATATCATCACACATACTTATGTGATGTGATAGCATCTTAATATTATGTGACCCTTGCTTTATTATCACACTCTACAATTCAATGGCTCACAATAAAAAATACTTAGATTAACAGCATGTTTATTTATGTTTATAAATTTATTTTTACTATTTAAAAATAAATTATTAATAATTTATCATTATTTTCACTTCAAAATACGTTTCCTAATAATCTATATATTTTCTTTCGATAACATGTACATCTTTCTTTCTATTTAACTAGTCGTCACGGCATGCCGTTCCTATATACATGTTAATTTATCATGTATACTAATGATGCTGAATTATATTAATAAATAAATTATTTAATTTTTAACAATATACATTAGCAATAATATAATTTTAACAATAATTACATTAATAGCACACAATAGTAATTATCCATTAATATAAACTCATATTTAGCAAATTATTTCTCATCAAAAAGTTTAAAATTTCAAATGTAACTACCTATGCATTCCATAAAGTTTTATTATTATGTTTTCACTATATTATTTGTATTTTTAATGTTAAATTAAGTGATATATTCACATTTAAAATTAATTAAAAATTAAAGGTATAATTGATAAAGTAAATTTTGGTGTAGCATGGCGTAACCGCCACTTTGAATGTGTAAAGAGCCTTCTTTTTTTATATAGTACAAATTATTACTATTTTTCTCTACCTATAATATACTAATCCTATATAATCATTATTTTTTAAATAAATTATCTAAATACAAATGCATTTTATCTAACTAACTTTTCAAATTTTAAAAATATTAAAAATAAGAAATAAGAAACATAACCAAATAATCTGTAACTAAAACCTTGCCCTCTTATAAAACTTTACCTGAATGTTCTTTATTTTTCGTTTTTTATTGATATTTGGTTATTGATACAAAATTATGTATATGCGTAGGAATTTTTTTTGTCCTACAATACAAAGTAGAGCTATTTAATTTTTGATATTGTTTTCTTATTATTATTATTATTATTTATTTATATACATGTACGCCAAAAGTTCAATGAGTCCAAATCTCTAACTCCACAATATATTTACGAGACTTGTGTTAATAAGCCAAATGACCGTAAGCATGAATATAGATATTATGGAATATTCAAAATTTGCTCTCTATAATAATAAATAAGAATCAATTGTTTTTAATTAAATTGGTTATTTTTTTAATAATTCTATCAAAAATTATCAAAATTACATTAAATAAAGTTAATATGTTTTTGTATGTGCAAAAATATAAACTATAAATTTTCATAACTATCCTAACAAAATCAAAAGATCCTAAAGGAAAAATTGTGAAAAAACAAATAAGAGACCAAAAAATTAATTAAATTAAATAAAAAAGAATTAACGAGCCTGATCAATTTAAGCACATTCAAGATTTACTCCCAACTCATATGGATTAAAGCCCATTAAGGATTTAATTAAAATAAATACCAATTTCTATAGTCATAGAAGTATCTACACAATTATTTTTAAAACTTGAGCTCCAATTTTACAGAAGCATATTCTAGGAGTAAAAGCTCAACACTACATTAATTTCTGAAAAGTCCCTCAATTCCAATTTTCATGCAATGTTACTCAAGTAATTAAAGTTATGTTTGGATTTTGAATTTTAATTTTTGATAATATTATTATTTTTGAATTAAAGCATCTTTGATTTAAATAACAGAAAAAACAAAAATCATTTGGGCGTTTGGACATATTTTTATTTTCTATTTTTAAAGTTCTAAAACTTAAAAAAATTAATTATAATTTTAAAAATAAAAATAATATTATATTTGAATATTTTTAGTCTTAAAATAATAATTAGGGTAGATATATGATTGAAATATAAGTGGCTCGTATTCTTTTTTTATGTTGATGTACTTTTTCAATGTATATCAATTATTTTAAAATACTAATGAGTATTTATATAAATTGAATTAATATGATAATAACATGATATAGTAAATTTTTAAAAAAATAATAATTGTAATGCCCCTAGTTAGAGCACTAGTAATCCGACAATCGTTCCATCAAAGAGTATATGAAAAATGACATCATAGTGAAAGAAAAAATTCTAAACTTCGTATTGATTACTTGTAGTCAAACATGTATGGTTATATCACATACAAAACAATACCTTCAAGGCATACTATATCACACAAAGGGTTTTAGCGCTATAACGCTATTTAGCTACAACAACCAAAACTATATGAAACATGTACAAGTATAACTAACCCCCTGAGGTTCACATCGTCTTATCTGGGAGGAGAACATAATGAACAAAGACAAATTATAAGTTCAAATGACTTAGTGAGCTATAAAACAACAAAGATTGTGCAGTTATATAGAGTAACCACCAATTGAATTAGTAACTTAATGTAAAACAACGGGTTACAGGCAATGACAACCAGACTCATTCTGGTGAACATATTACATAAGATTTCAGAGTAGTGTAGTCACAACTATCAGAATTAGTGGGAAATATAACAGTAGCGGCAAGCAAATTGAATAGCCAATGTAGACAAGGGACACAAAATGAGGTTAAATCACATTGAAAATGAAATTCATAATACTTTTACAATATATGTTGTTGGTAGTTCTTCTATCTCGTCTCTCCACTTTCATAAAAACACAAAAATCCTTATTCCTCCAGCCCGAGTGATTGGCTCAGAATCACATATACAAATGGCATGGCTAGCTACATGCTTTACCCCACTCGTAGATAGTTATCTCCAACCGACTAGGAGAAAAGATAGTCGTAATAGGGTATCGGCTGGAGACCAGTCACCGTCGGCCCATACCACCCAATCGTCTTTTGGTACCGATCCTAGGGCCCACCCTAAGGGTATTAGTCATATCCATTGATAACACAGAATATATCCAATAACAACTCATAACACAAATAAAAATGCCATGTTAACATCATTATAAACAAGTCTAGCATTATGCTTGTTTCCGGAGAGGCATGGCGTTACAACAAATATTTCAAAATCACTTTTAGCTTTTTCAACACAATCGCCAATTTCAGATAAAGCAACAATGAATAAAATCAATAAGAAAGGCTCGATGATAAGGGGCGATGTGGAGTACTATTTTCACAAGCAGTTATTTATTCAATACTTGTGCACATACGTAAAATTCAATAGCATGGGACAGGAATGAATCCCATGCGAGCATGGGTCAATAACCATTGAAGAAGGGACTATAGGCAAAATTAAGATTATCACAATAGCTAAGAGTCGATAAGTAATACATAATAACAATAGCAACGATTGGTATCAATACCAGCAGAATCATGTAATAATGATATACTCACAAGTCCCTATATTTTTTTTCCCAGCAATAAAAGCTAATATAAACCCACCTGACAGTTCTGGTCAAACATTGCCCTCTTGACTTCCTTCAATATCCACATTCCCGTTACCTAATTTTATTAAATAGGGAATTAGAGCCTGAATCCAACGTTATCACATTACTCGTTAAGTTGTCACATTTTATTGTTCAAATAAAATCTACATGGGTCCTATTCATGTGATTGACTTCAAGAATGGGTTACTCTCAACTATATACATATAACGTCATTATAGCTTTTAGCACTAGTATGATAAAATTACTTAACTCTCACGATCCAGTTCTAAAGTTAACATATCACTTCTAAACTCCCTCAACAACATCTATTGAATCTAATTATTTTATTTAAGTTTGTTCCAAGTGGAACTCGGCTGGAGCCTACAATCAGAAATTTAATAATACAAAAATTACATTCATACTATTCAGGTCAACGCTCAAATCTCAAGCTTAAATCAACCCAATCCAATTCAAATCGATTCAAGGTAAATTTAATCTGATGAATCAAAATTTACCCAAATGAACCAAATTTAATTCGATTCAATGTTCAATTTCAGCCCGGACACACTCAGGGCAAAGAGCTAAAGATTCTACTCGTTGACCACTGTTGAAGCTCATCTGCCGCCACTTGGAGCTGCACCTTGCCAAGTTGGACCAAACCTCCAAGTTAATTTTTGCTTTTGCCGCCTCCACGTCGGTCGATTTGCTCCAAAACCATCCACCGCTGCCTCTTTTTCTTCAAAATTCTCCCTCCTCTGGCCTCCAATCTTTAAACCGAAGGTACTAAGATGTTCCCCGCAATGAGTTCTACACGACTAACCCAAGACTTTGAAGCTTCAACCCGTAAATCGACAAACCCATTTCCACTGTCCACCTTCTTCACCAGTCACCGAGTTTTCATTTTTTCTTGGTTATTTTGGAGAAATTTGATATGTTCGTGTTCCTGGTGAGGTAAGGAACAAGATGGTTGGTTTAGATTACAATTTCGAGCTGAAATGGAGTAAAATCGAGTGTTGGAGGATGAGGGTATAAAGGTGAGAATTTGATAAAATTTTGTCCTTAACTATAAATAGACCAAGCTTTACCTTAATTGCACCGGCCACCTTGAACTTTCCACCATCTACATTTTCTCTCCAAAATTTTTAACTGCCTTAAACTTAAGTCCACACATCTCATTTTAGCTCCCAAACTTCTATTTATTATATTTTAACTTCCAAAACTTTTAAATTTTTGACAATTAAGTCTAACTAACTTTAATTTTTAGTCTCCCTAATTTCCATAATTTTATTAACCTCCCCACTTAAATTTTATTTATTTAAAGCCTAATTTCTAATATCATATAATTCCATTTTCCTAATTTTTATCAATTTTTTTTTGTTCGGGTGTCACAATAATAATAAATATTTTCAACAAGATTATATATAAATTAAAAACTTTTGGCTATGTTTGATTGCATTTTTCCAAAACAATAATTTTTAATTTTCAAAATACCCCTTCAAATCAAATGGCTTATTATCAAAAACTCTATATATATACATATCATAATATTTTATCATTATTTTAATAATTAAAAAATTATATCTAATTATCACATGTACATATTATATATTTTATTATAAAAATATTATTCAATTCTATATTCACCCTAAAAATCCAACTAAAAAAGATTGATTCAACTGCTACAGTGAAATTATTTTATCTCAAAATATAAACAAATATGCCAAAATTTTCTACAATAATTTTTTAATTATTTTCAAAATATAAATAAACATATATTATATTCTCCTACTCAATTCTCAAAACTTATTTTTTCAAACTATATAATTCATAATGAAACATTACCTTTAATTTTTAAAATAGTATCAACAAAAAATAAAATTTAAAAGTATGCACAAGCTTGGTGTAAAGCATTTGAAACGACGATTCAATTATCTTGTTCAGTGTATGTTTCATATGCTCTAGAAAAATTAGGGTCTGTTTGGTTTAATTTTTGGAGTCATTTTTGTTTTTCAGTGAAAATATATAATAAAAAATTAATTAAAAAAGGTGTTTATGCAAATAGAGTTGTGTTTGGATGTATAGTTTAAAATTGTATATTTATATAGTTGTGAAAATGAGATGTATTCAAACATTGAGTATTTTTATATTAAAAATTATGTAGTTTTTGAATTTAAATTGATTATATAATGTGTCATTATTTGAAAAAATAATATTATAATTTGAATTATAATATTTTTGTGGTAAATATTGTTTGAAGAGTATTCAAAAAATAAAAAAAAAGATATAAGTAAAATTATGAGGGAAATATGTATGAAAATGAAGAGATAATGTAAAAAAAAAAGTTTTAAAAATAAAAATATATAAGAAAATGGTGTAAAAGTTGATAATTTTTTATTTTTATTAAAAAAAAAATGAGGTTTGAAATTGAAAACAAACAGGCTCTTGGGATCAGTTTGGTTTGATTTTTTGAAGCCATTTTTATTTTATAATGAAAATACATATGAAAAGTTAGTTATAATATGTGTTGTTAAAAATGGAGTTGTATTTGGATATATTGTTTAAAATTATAAATTTGTATAAGTGTGAAAATGAGATATATTTGGATATTGAATTTTTTATATTGAAAATTATATAGTTTTTGAATTTGAATTGATAATATGATGTGTAATTGTTTGAAAAAAATAATATTATAATTTGAATTTGAATTTATAATATTTATAGTAAATATTGTTTGAGAGGTTTTGAATTTATAATATTTATAGTAAATATTGTTTGAGAGGTATTGTGAAGATAAAAAAATAAATAAAGGTAATAATAGGGGAAAATAGGTGTGAAAATAAAGAAAAAATGTAAAAAGAAATATTTTGAGATTGAAAATGTATAAAAAAAATAGTGTAGATTTTAATAATTTTTTATTTTTATTTCCCAAAGAGAAAATGAAAACAAACGGGCTCTTAGAAAATCACAGCTAACTCTGTCATTTCACCCACTTGAAGACAATCGGAAACAAACGTACACTGGAGCTGCTTTCAGTAGTCACTGTCAACGCGTCAGCCGCACTCAGGAATCCCCCATCGGCCATCACCCGCCCCATACTTCTGTAAGCACACCCCCCGAAAAGCATGTGCACCTTCTTCTCCACTTTATTAAGGGGCTTTCAAGCTTGAGCTTTCCTTGCCAATAACCCGATAAAGATGTCGACTTTCAAATGGGTTTTCAACCTTTCTCTCATATATTTCATCGCCAAGCTCCATTTGACCACTTGCAGCTCGAGTTTCTCCTCAGACCCAGCGAACCAGCAGCAGTTGGACAGAGTATTGAAGCTTCCAGGCCAGAATTTCAGTGTGACTTTTGCACACTATTCAGGGTATGTGACTGTTAACAAAGAATCTGGGAGAGCCCTCTTTTACTGGTTTTTTGAGGCTGAGGAGGACCCTTCTTCGAAGCCTCTTGTTCTTTGGCTCAATGGAGGTCAATCTCTTTCTCTATCAATTTATTTCTCGTTATTGGTTGTTTTAATTATACGAGTTTAGGTGAAGGAGAGGGGAGATGGACGTTTTAGAGGAGTGGCATAAATGGATACAAAATATGGTAACATTTATGCAATCTCTGCCAATTTGTACTTGCGTAGTGTGAAAATGAACATAACCATCAATTTTAATGTTTTTACTTTTTAATTAAATGCCATCTTTGTTTTCTAATTTTGGTTTTGAGGTACATAATTTGTTCTGAATGTTCTGACACGTTGTTTTTGATATTCAGGGCCTGGATGTTCATCTATTGCATTTGGACTTGCTGAGGAAGTTGGACCTTTCCATGTTGAGAAAGATGGGAAAACCCTTTATTTGAACCCTTACTCTTGGAACAAAGGTACAACCTGTTCTTCTGTTCTTTCTGAACATGGTAGGAATTTAATAAACATCTAACTTGGAGTACTGAAGTTTGAAGTTCAAGAATATAATGACTCCCACCAAGCCACTAGCTGAAAGATAAAATGAATGTCTTAGATAATAGGTAATGAATCCGTAGATTTTCTGGGAGAGGGGTAGGTTCCTTGTGGAGCGGCAAATTTATGTTTGTTGAAAGATCCAGACATTCTTTATATGCAAGAAAAGTTCTTGGTTATTTCTTCCTTTTTCAGGAATCACTATATTTGGTGTTCTTTTTACCTGATGAACTCAAACCTTTGAGTAGGCAGTCTAGAATCCCTTGTTGTAAGACATGCAATTGCATCTCTAATTCCATCTCTAGTTTCTTTTGTTAGATGTTACTGTCCTTTTTATTACTTTTTCCTTTTGGCTTTTTCTCATTCTTCTATTGTATTTTGCGTTTGGCTCCGTACATCCGCTGCTCCTTGAAATGTACATTTTATTGCCATGGATATTCTATTGGAAGTTCTGCAAGTCCAGAATTTCCAGAACACCAAACATCGGAGCAATACTTAATATAGATTTTCATGAAACTATTGCCTAATTATTTACCATTTTGCAGTGGCCAATATATTGTTTCTGGACTCTCCAGTTGGAGTTGGTTTTTCATATTCAAACACATCCTCTGACATATTTAGCAATGGTGATAAAAGGACAGGTACTGTTTTCTGTTCGATCTCCTCTACCTTTCACATTTAACTTTTTGTTGCTGCATACAGCAGGTTGATTTCAATTTCTCTGGTTGCAGCTGCTGAAAACCTAAAATTTTTACTGCAATGGTTTGAACGTTTTCCTCAGTACAGAGGAAGAGACTTCTACATAACAGGAGAGAGTTATGCTGGTCAGTGATTGTACATATCTCAAATGTTGTATGCATGTGAAGAAATACTTTTATGCAATGTCTTACAACTACTGTGGCGAACTTGCTGAAACTGTTTACTAAAAAAGAAAGAGAGCTGTGAATTGTTTATTGGGATGTTCTAGCCCATGGAAAAGTGAAGCTATTGAATGTCCTTTTGTTGTATGTGCTACTCTGTCATGCTCTCCTGTAAATGACCTTATGTTAGCATCATAAGAAAGCAAATATGCTATGTTGTGTTCAGAGGAAGCAATATGAAATTCAGGTAGTTATTGAGAATTATGGATAGCATGATTGGACACCTGTGAAATGGAATTTACTATCTGCTACAGCATGGCTACCTACATAAATTATGAGTATAAAATGATGAAAATAATGAAGCAAGGCATGAGAATTACTTACTTGTCCTTGCCCTTCCATTCCCATCCTTTGAGGCCAGCAGAAAGGTTGCAAAGGAGTGGCTAACAAGATAATAATGGCGAAGTGACACAAGTAAAGATTTAGAAATTACATAGTACTGCAGCTGTCAAATGTGGGAGAATGTTATAGTCCCTCTTTTTCCTTTCCATTCTGAAATGAATTTCAAGAAATCTGGTACCTGAATTTTGGGCATTAATGCATCCTAGGTTGCCTGCTGCCATGGTTTGAGATTCTTCCTTTTTCATCTAAATGCGTGGACTGCCTTCACCAGCCTGGGTCTTGAAGCATCTTAAACTAATTAAGCTTGTTGCATCCATTAGCTATAATGATTTGATGTTAATTGGTAGAGCATTAACTTGAGTAAATATTTTCTTGCAGGGGTGTTTCCTACTTGATTTTGCTGTTGTTATTTTGCTCTTAAGTTGTAAATTTGCTGTTCACTCATGTGCAGGACACTATGTTCCTCAATTAAGCCAAGCTCTAGTGAGGCACAACAACAAAAGTGGAGAACAAATAATCAATCTCAAGGGTTTTATGGTATGAGCTTTCACCTCTTCATATTTAGCATAAGAGGATTTTATGCTAGTGAACATGATTAAACAGGCAGCATACCTGCATATGCAGGTTGGAAATGCTCTGATTGATGATTTTCATGATTACTTTGGACTCTTCGAATACATGTGGTCAGTTGGCATGATTTCTGATCAGACCTTCAAACAGTTGAACATCTTATGCGACTTTCAGTCATTCATACATGTCTCAGAACGTTGTGAGAGAGTTCTTGACATTGCTGACGAAGAAATTGGAAACATTGATATGTACAGCATTTTCACTCCTCCCTGTACAACCAATTTCAGTGGATCAAACCATCTGTGGAGAAGAAAGGGGGTCAGTATTTAAATTTTTGGCATTTCCTTCTTGTTCTGCAAGATTTTTAAAAGACGACCTGCGTTTAGGATTCAGATGCATAAAGAACTGCATAGTTAATTAACCTATGGATGGGTTTCATTTACATAATTCCTTTGCATGGCGTCTCCTGGACTCAAAGGTAGAGCTCCTACGCAAGTTTGCTGTTTGACTCAATCTCCATCTGTTTCTCTTGCTGTAGTGAGGCTTTACTTCTTAGGAGCTCTAAATGTAAACAAGGAAATGAGTTTTTGTCTGCTCCTGGAGATTCTGTATAAATTTTTAATTCCAATTCAGAATATTGTTTCCCTTTCTCCTCGGCTACTCAACATGTGGATTGTACTTCAGCGTCTTAGATGTTTTATACTTAGTTCTTATACAGACCAGAAAAAGATACCCTAATCTGCTTTGGTGTACCCACACTTTTCTACTTTCATTCCTTACTGTCTGTTTGAGAATAGTGCAAATTTTTGGGAACTTCAGCACTAGAATCTCATGGAGATCTGGATACATATTTCCATGCTTATTTAATAAAACATTTTTGTCTTTTCCCTTTTTCCTGTTCAATGGGTGAGTGGCAGTTCCCCCAAAGATTGGGACAAACTTTAATGTTTCTGTGTCATTTCCACACATTTTTTACTTGGGGAACTACTCGAAATTTACGGAACTAACTTAACTTTCTTTTAGAAACAACATGCAAATTTTAGATTAGCAAATTCTTAAATTACTAATGGAAATGTATTTTCCTCTTATAGAAGTCTGGTCTTCTTAGAAGATCATATGATCCCTGCACGGAGCAGCACTCAACTGTCTATTTCAATCTTCCTGAGGTCCAAAATGCTCTTCATGTTCATAGCAAAAATTCTGCATTCAAATGGGTAACCTGCAGGTACAGGTCTCTTTAAGTGTAGTCTAATCCTGATTTTCATTATTTATTGCCAAATTTTTATATGGCTTGTAGTGATAATCTAACAACTACTGGTGTTTCTTCGCTTCATTTGCATGGGAAACTAGTCTTGGAATGAAAATCAAAACCTAACTTTGTGAAAGCAACATCAAATGTAATAAGCATTCTCAGAGTATTAGAAACAATTTAATTGGATCTCAGAAGTCAAAGAGCATAGCAATGACCCTTCAATGATTAAAGTAAACAATACATGATAAAATATGCTGCATTTCCCCTAAAATCTCATCCTGTTGAAGTTAGTTACTAACATGCAATAAACATATCTGCTCTACTGGGAGAAATCAGCTATATGGTTATGCTTCTTTTGGGAT
Source organism: Jacaranda copaia (assembly GCA_014898725.1). Lineage (NCBI taxonomy): Eukaryota > Viridiplantae > Streptophyta > Magnoliopsida > Lamiales > Bignoniaceae > Jacaranda > Jacaranda copaia. The sequence goes on along the minus strand of JACGDI010005311.1, from coordinate 207,321 downwards.
TCATAGTAAAGTAAGCAGTTTGCCGCTTTCCAAAATCTGAACAGAAAAATCAGACATCTTTAACAACTTCTATGTGATTTTGATTTCATAAATTTCAATGCACTTTGAGCTCGTAATGTTGCTGATTCAGAATTCTGGAATGTTATCATTTTAGCTAAAAATCAATGTTATGAAACCGATATCTCGCTAGTTTTGCCCATTTCGGCAAGTGCTGTTTGCAAATGCTTGACTTTGCTGGAATTTTTTTCTTGTTTGAATAGTGGATGATATCTAGGGGTGGCTCTACTTGTAGTTAAAAAAAAGACTCCTTAGGCCTCCAAGTTTTGAAGGCCTCCTATATGTATTTTCATCTATATTTTAGGCCTAAAAAATGAAAATGGCCTATATTTTTGTTTTACATGTTCAGTCTAAAAAATCAAGTCTTTAGTTTAGAAGTCTCATATGTATGTTTTCTTTTTCAAACAATTTTGGCATAAAAAAAAAGTATTAAGGCCTTTAATTTGGAGGCCTTAATAGTTAAAGTTACTATAAAATAATTAAATATAATTAATTAAAAATATACATTTAAATTTTATTACTGTTGATTTTCCTAAATTTCCATTCTCAGTTTAGTTCTTATTCTTTTACTTATCAAAAGCCTATCTGACTCATTCTTTTTCAATAATAATAACTAAATAATATTGGTTTTAGTTCTCTTTTACCATAAATCAAGGTTATATTTCTTCTTCCGAAATAAGTTTTTCAAAATTGAAACTAATGAAATTTGTTGACATCTCAATAAAGACAGAATGAGTTTGTTGTGCTATCAATTAAAAAAGAATATTAAATGAAATTAATTGTACAAATATAATTAATAATTTTGCATCTCAAAAAAGTCAGAGAATAAAATTTAAATAATAATATTTTATACGAGAAGTTTTGTTCTATAAAATACGAAATGATTACTAAAAAGATACGTATATTAAAAAATTAATTTTTTATTACATATGAAAGGCCTCATTTTTTTGTTTCGCCTTAGACCTCTAATTTTATTGAGATGACCCTGATAATGTACTTTCTCTTTGCAGCAACACAGTGAGTGATAACTGGAAGGATTCTCCTAGTTCGATGCTAAATATCTACCATGAGCTTCTGCATTCAGGACTTCGTATATGGGTCTTCAGGTTTGTCAATATTTCTATCCGAATCTTCTCTTTTCTAACTGTATCACTGCAGTGTGCACGATGCATGGAAACCTTTTCAGAAATGGTCACATCAACACCTACGAGACCTTTTCGCATTCTTTTGTGTTTGAATTGAAAAAGCACCTTTTGTAAATTGGAGATGAGGAAGTTTCTGCCAAGTCTCTCCTGCCTTTCTGCTGTGGTCATTGCATACTATTTTCAACTTGAATATTTTGAAAAATAATCATGAAATGACTCCTTATAAGTAGTCTCTCTTTCAGTGATAGGGGATTTATAGTTTGTCCATGTTTGGACAATATGGTCGGGGCAAACTAAGCATAATGGGACATAATTCTCGCTTCCTCGATCCATCTGTGAATCTGTGTATGCATGCCTATAGAAGGAAAGACGCAGGGCATCATTTTATCAAACTGGAGAGCTGAATAGATAATTTTTTGAAGAATATATAGAACTAAATATATGCTGTTTTTCATAACAAAGGTCATAAAAAATCACGCAAAAAGAATAAGGAAAAGAAAATCATGTTTACTTAATTAGTTTTGTATGTTTTGGCCAGTGGGGATGCAGATGCTGTGGTACCAGTTACATCGACCAGGTACAGTATAGATGCTCTAAAGCTTGCAACAGTTAGTCCATGGCGTGCCTGGTACGATGATGGTCAGGTCAGTTCTTATTTCATCCTAAAAAGATAATTAGGGCCCTTCTTTCCTTTACGACAAAAAGAGTTGGTGTTTGAAATACAATAGCAGTAATTATTTGTTGACTAAATTTGATATATTTATCTCATCAGTGTTTTTGTTTTGCAGGTAGGAGGATGGACACAGGAATATGATGGGCTGACTTTTGTGACAGTAAGAGGAGCTGGCCATGAAGTTCCCCTCCACAAACCCAAGCAGGCTCTAACCCTTATCAAATCTTATTTAGCAGGAAAATCTATGCCAAAACTTCAACTAGTGAGTGATTCATAGTTTTCCTCCTGAAATTGATGATCTGTTTCCTATCTGGAACAGGGCCTTCTTACAGGATGGAGGATGTAGAAAATTTCACTATTGTCTTTTTATTTTAAATAAGATGCTTCGACATTAATTGGGGATGTCAATGATGATAATTATGGACTTGAAATTTTATCAACATGAACTATCCTACCTTGAGTTCCCTTTTGTGTGTGTGGGGGTTCATTGTTTATTTCTCCACAAGCAAGCCATGGAATGTGTGTGTGTGTGTGTGTGGTCATTGTTTATTTCTCCATAAGCAAGCCAATTATTCCATGGGGATTGATTTTTATTTCAAGAATTTGATTGGTTAGCATTTTAGCAAGATTTTTTCAATTTCAAGATAGGTATCAATATTTGATTGTGTGAGACTTAAAATTTTTCCACTTTACAGTGGCACTCTTATCAAATGCATAATATATATTATATGAAACCATTTTAGATCTTTTATTTTATTCTCCATTTTATCTACTATTCTAACTTAATATATATATATATATTATGGGTATTTAATTTTTAATCAATTATTTTAATAAAAAAAATTTAATATATATATTAAATATCGATAAAATAAAATAGGAGATAAAAAATAAAGTGGAATAAAGAATCTAAACTAGATATGAATATCCATATATATATAATATATGTTATAAACGTTATGCGGAACTAATGCATGAGATTTGACATCCAGACTTATATGAAGCATGGAACTTAACAATGAGAAATAACAGCCATTCTCATCCTTGTTTTATTGCTGAGACAATGGCTACTGCTGTGGTTCTTTCTTCTTTAGTGAGCGTGCTCAAGGGAAATAATCTGGGACAATGAAAACAAGGAGGATAACTATTACAACAATTTGGACTAGTTTGGTTGGATTTTTAAGTTATTTTATAATTTTTATTATGCGATAATTTGTGTGATTTTTTATTATTGTGGTATAATTTGGTTAGTATGATAAATAGAATTAATAGTGGCAAATGGGTGGGGTGGTTACGGGTTGAGTCATTATGAGTTGGGTTCCAAATGAGTGGGGCTAAAAATGGATTTATATTTATGGGTTGAATCGGATTTGGGCAGAGCTAATACAAAAAAGGAAAAAAAAATATAAACTTTTTACTAAATACATTGTTATGTTATTCTATTAAATTATAATATTTTTATCTTTATTTGATGTATATTAATTAATTATTAACAAATATTTGTTAATCACATAAAATAAAATCAAATTATCTAAACGCGTAATTTACTTATTATTTTATAATATTTAAATTTTTTCTTTTAATACAAAATAACAATCTTGCTCAATGAATAAAACATAACTATTTAAAATATTTTAAATTTTTAGTACAAAATATTTACATTGTACCCAACAAAATGCTTACTATACCAGTCGTATTTGTTTTTAATTTTTTAATTTTTATATTTGGTTAATATTTGCAAAAATACTACTTATTTTATTTTTAATTTTTTCAATCTAGTCCATTGTCGTTTATCACAACGATTAAATTCAAATTTGATTCGACATAAAAGTATTACTATTAATTTAAAATAATTAAAATATGCATATATCTTGAAAAAAATATCTTTTTTAAGAATAAAAAATATAAAACATTTAAATTTAAATTCTTATATCTACCTAAATTATTATTTTTAAATAAAATACTCAAAAAAATTGAAATATAGTTAATTTTTTAATTTTTGATAATATTATAACTAAAAATAAAAATAAAGTCGGGGCCCTTTCTTCATGTGGAGGTAAAGGAAATGAAATGGACGATCGCAGTCTATCTCTCATATGCTACCACTAGACAATAAATTTATTGTGTTTACATATTTATATTTTGGTAGTTCGCAAAAATTGAAAAAATAAAAAAGAAAAATAATTTTTTTTTATTTTCATATTTCAAGGTTGAAAAGAATACGAGGGCAGTAAAATTAACTAACTAAATTTTTTTTTATAAAAAATTGGAATTTGTAAACGAAATAATGATATCATCAATTTTTAAATCATAATCTCAAGTAAAAAGTTACTTGATTAATTCATTCGAATTAAGTAATGAAATTAATATTTTAAAGTTAAATGAGGTGGATAAATGGTAAATGATTAATCGGTGATATATAATTTATCTA
>JACGDI010005311.1:175771-198455 GCA_014898725.1 Jacaranda copaia | reverse complement strand
CAATATGGCACCTTTTTTTACTATTTGTTATTCATGATAAGCCCTATACGAGTTTTACTATTTCTGAACAACCATACTCTAAATTGTGATTGAAATCTGTCTGATATCTATTATTTGATTTGAATATCCCTGTGAGGGTTATCTCAGATGTTGATTCTATTTTTTGTCTATTCTAGCTTCCAAAACTTTTGGCTGTTATCTGTTTCATACTTATTATCATTCGGTACTTGTCATTATCTTGTTATTTATTTCGATCAATAGTTGATATTATTTTGCACTCATTTTTGTATGTTGGTTATTTGGTGGTCTGTTATCCATTGTTGTTTGTTACAATTTGTGATTTTCATATGGGAGTAAAGGAACGTTAATCCCTACTGTGTGCATGGAATAAGCTGTAAACCCGTGAGACCTGGTTAAGTAACGAAATGTTAATCCTTACTGTGTGTATGGATAAGCGGTAAACTTGTGAGACTTGGTTAAGTAATGGGACGTTAATCCCTATTGTGTGCATGGGATAAGCCGTAAATCCAAAACTTTTGATAGGGTGAATTTGATGAGTTTATCCTATTTTGATCCATATTTTGATTGTAGTTTGATTGTTTGTACTCTTCTCGTGGAGCAATAAGGGTAGTTAAGTTTCTTGGTCTAGATTGGGTTGTTGTTCAGGTCGAACGAGTTATCTATATTTCCTCCCGACTGTGATCGATTGAGATGCTGTATACCTCTCATGCAGGTTCGGTTGAGATGATCTTGGGCTATTCGAGCCATCAGTCGCAACTCCTGAGCTAGTACATCTTAATAGCTTTAACTTTGTTAATCCTTGTGATCGTTCCTGGTTCTTTGTACTTGATCCCTTTGTAAATTGATACTTGATTGGCTGTATTTGCTCTATTTCTTTACTTGTTGTTAATTGATGATTTGTTAGGTTGATCTTTCCCCAACAGATCCCTATTCTCTGAATTATGAATATCCCTCACTAAGTCTTTTAGACTTACCCCCCATTTCTTCTATATTTTCTTAGATAGGACTGAATGATAGACTTGAACTTCTAGTCGGATTAGCGAGTATGATTTTGTACTAGAACAACCATGTATAATTGCTTATGGGCCTTAAGTATGCTACACTTTATCTTTAGAGATGATGTGATATGTTAGAGACATTAAGGATGTTTTTGGGATTGTATATATATTCATATACCTCTGAAGAATAGTTTTGGCTGTGGATGTTGTTGATTATGGTATCAATTAGATGTAAATTCTGCTGCTTATTTATTATGATGTTGAAAGAAAATTTTGGGCCTAATATTCATGTTATAGATTTTTATGTAAGTTTGAATGATTTTGATATCTCAACTTGGGGTTACTGAATGGGATGCTACGCCATTATTCTTCTGAAAATTAGTAATAAAGCTTCCTTTATACTTCATATTCATTTAAAATATTAAATGGCACATAATATTTGAGTTGAGTGCATTAGATATTATTTGACATTTTGACACTTGTGATTCATTACTTTGTGCTTGAAAATATATGGTTCTATTTGACTTGTTTTGGAAGAAAAATTTTGAGGAAGTACATTTTTTGATGCTCGCATCAAGAAATGCGAAATGCGTGGAAATTGAAATATTGTCGGATGATTTTTTAATTTGGAGAAAAATTTCTTTGTTTTAGTTTTGAAAGTAGCATTTTCTATAATAGATGTTTTTTATATGAAGTTTTATTTGGTGGTGTCATATGAAACTATTTATTTTTAGATAAGAGAAGACAATTTTGTATCTAATATAGAAGTTAGTATTGATAATTTACATTAATTGCTCTTTCATTAACATAAAATGTCCCCTCATTTTTCTGACAAATAAAAAAATAATTTTAATTTGAAGGACATAATTAAGAATTCAACAAATTGGATAACAATTTAATAATATTTCAAACTTATCCTCTAGAAATTATCTAAGATAAAAAAATTCAATTAGATCATTACAGTAATTTTATAAGCCCCGTTAACCCATAATCTGAACTCCTTATCAACTACATAATTTTAAAAAATTTGTTCATGGAGGGTCACGCATTTCAAAGTACTATTTTCGCGGAGTTCAGGGGCTGGCTGTGTGTTCAAAGTTATGGGAGAGTGTGACAAGCAAGGTTTTCCCAATGAAGCAGTGTGTATAAAATTTGACAATTTGTTTACTCCCTATTTGCTGTAGTTTTAATCTGCTTTGATATATGAGAACCGGATATTTATTTAAACAGGGACCCATGCTTCCGTGGCTATGGTAGGAAAAATGGACTGCGGATCTCTCTCTCTCTCTCAACTCGGTTAATATATAGTGGATTGGTGATAAATCATAAGTAGATGTCGGTTGATATATATTGGATCGGTGATAAATTATACGTCGAATGATCAAGACATCTTGAAATGGATCTTTATATAAGTAGGGAGATTAAGATCTTTCCGTATTGTTATCCTACATTAAAATGATGGGATATTCAGAGCGGTGAATTAAATTATCTAATTATTATTTGTTTGATGAGGAGAGTCATCCCCCATACACATACATTTAGAGGGTTGTGATTTTTTGCTGTCTTCGAACTCAGGTTGAGTCGTGACCAGACTCAAATGAAAAAGACACGAATTCTATGAATTATGCTGGGAATTTGAATTGTCTTAAAGGATGTTAGTTTTTTAGTTATTCAGCCCTGTCATGATTGTGGATAATTGATCCAAAATATATACTTATATATATATATATATGCATATACACAATACACTTTTCCTGCAGACAAGAAAGTCAACAAAGCTCCCAAAACTCAGAGGTTAGTGACTCGCTTCATATTGCGGGGCAAAAGAGCTAGAATTGTTGGTAAGAAGAGAAGTGCAAAGGCCAAAACACAGGCTACTGAGTGCCAGAAGCTTCTTGCATTTGAACAACCAATTTTGAGTTAAGATAATTCCGACCATTTGAGTTTAAAATATTTATTAAGATGTTCTTCACATACTATTATATTCCTGAGAAATGATTTCGAGATGTTATTGGAACTATCAATTCAAATGCTATGTTTTGCTTTATATGTATAAATATTTTTTTCACTTTTCAATTACAAAAAGGTATAGCTACTTTACCTTTAATCTTGAGTTTTACCATATATAAAATATTAGCTTCCATGTGTGAATCTTTATTACTACTATTTTCCAAGTAACTATCATAATGCTTTCATAAACCTCAAATAAAGGAAACTGCACAATCCGTCTGCACTCTCCAGTCTCCACTTTTGTCATCATTTCGTTTCCAATTTTACTTTGGCTAAAAAATGGTAAAAATTTCATTGCAGTGCAATGCACAAAAAAGGCATAACGCTTAAAAATAATAAATAATATATGTGCACGATACCACGGCCGCTGGTTATTATTTTATTAAAATAATAATTTATAAATAATATATATATATATATATATAGAGAGAGAGAGAGAGAAAGAGAGAGAGAGAGAGAGAGAGAGAGAGAGAGAGAGAGAGAGAGAGAATAGGGATGCTCTGTTGGAGGATAGAGAGAGAGAATAGGGATGCTCTGTTGGAGGATAAAAATATCACTCTTAAAAGGAAAATTTTATTTGTAGATACATACACTGCGTATTTGTTAAATTTGAACTTTTAACTTCACATTTGTGTGAAATTTATATTTGCTAAATTCAAAATTTCAATTTCACATTTGTTTGTGAAATTGATGGGTGTCGAATCCAACAAAAATAGATTCTTACTCTAAAAATATAATTTGTAATTAACAGTGAGTATGATTGTATTCCACAAGGATTAATAAATTTTATTTCTTTTAAATTTACTAAATAAAATAGAAAAGAAGGGAGGATTTTTATGAAAACAAAAATCTAGAATTTTAAAAGTAAAATAAATCACAAATAAGAAATTAATGAGAATGAAATCTAGTCTAAGATAAAATCTCAATTTGTTTAATAGATTTGATCGTTGATGCAAAGATAAATTCTTCTTTTCTTGAATAAACTAGTTATAGTTACTCGAATGTCATAATAACCAATTTCTCTTTACTATTTCGATAACTAATAGAAGCTCGTTAATTACTTCCCTTGCTAATAAACAACTTTAAAGAAACACTCTTAGGATTTAATTTATCAATAGCGTTAAAAATTAGAGAGACCCAGTCCTAGCCAACAAATGTACACAAGCGGGGTTTATTTAGACTAGATTATTTATTCACATAACATAAATCATGCATATCCCTACACATAACTATGTTATTTGCCACAAGTGTTAGAACAATTGAACAATTACGGATTTAATGTTCTAATTGACAGAACAAATATTCTAAGCTATCAAATTTGGGGCCTAAATTCAATAAATCTGAATATTCATAATGAAAACAGAAGCTAAATAAATACTCAACAAATAAGAAATACAAATAAAATTATTTAGATATCACAAATACTGAAGAACTCAAACTTTGATAATCCTTTAGGCTAAAACAAGAGTTTAGCAACTCATGTTTGAAAGAAAAATTTAGGAAAATAAAAATAAGTTGAATGAAATAATGAAAAATCCCTATGAAAGATTCCTAGTTTCATATAAATAGCCTACTACTTCTAATGCAATTAGAAAACTAATAATAGTCCTACCAGAATAGAAAAACTTAAATTCTCCTAATTAAAGAAATAATAATTGAAACATCTAGAAAATGTGTAAGAGCCAAAAGAAGTTGAATGCTTCTTAATTAAATTTGCATAAAGTCTTGGGAAGCAAGAGACGCCCGCACTTGAATTATTTCCTTCTCCCACTCCTTGTCTCCTTGGGAATGTTATTTTTGCTCCAGATATGTCAAATACTCAATTTTCAACTGCATTTGGCTCAAATCTTCAATTTGCTTTACAAAATATAAAATTAAGTTAAAATCGAATAATTAAGCATTTTTACTATTAATCATAAGGGGAAATTATATCAATTAAATGACAAGAATGCAACTTAACAAATTTCCCCACACTTAGACAATGCTTGTCCTCAAGCATACAATAGCTCTAATTTATCAACCTTTTTCACAATATCTTCTTCCTATTTCTCAACTTGTCCCTAATATAGTTCAAATTATCACACTTTGGAGGGTTGAACCAAGACACAAGTAGGAACATGAACTTCATAGAAAGAGCCCTCATAAGTCACACATATAACCTGCCACCTTGGCAATCTCTTCGAATTTGAAATGTAAAAGGAACTTAACACTTCTTCATTAAGTTCATTTATAGTCAAGACATAGAAGGACAACTACAAAAAACATGCAATGATGTCACATTCAGGGAGAAATAACAAGTTGAATGCAAGAAAGCATAAAGGATGAAAGGAAAAACCTTATTTGATCTCCATTTGGGGGGGGGGGCACTAATTAGTGTGTGGACCAACCTTTTTACGTGAATACAAACATTGATGATGAATGCACCCAGTTACTTAGTTGGTCATAGTTTGTTTAGAATGTCATTCAACTTTGTTATGCAAATACAAACATTGATGATGAATGCACTCGCTTACTTAGCCGGTCACAAAACTAGATGGTTATTATCCTTACTCCTATTCACTTTATTTTAGTGATTAGCGGAGTAATCAATCTATATATATATATATTGTGGAGACAGGTTAAATGGTCAAACCTATTCATCTTCATTGTCTTAGTACATTCAACTCAAAAATTCAACCCAAATATGCTCATCAAGGCAAGTTCTAGAAAAGTTAACTTGCTATGTATGATAATTACTAGGGGTGATATGCATTAATTACCTCATACATTTTTCATCCAAATCAACCAACAAGGTAAAAGGTCAAAGTGCAATAAACAAGGATTCAACTATTCATGTCATTCTTACAATGTGTCCTAATTCAACCCAATTATTTAAGTGTTACCATAGGGATAAACATCGAAAAGAGGCAATAGGTCAATGAAACATACTAAACATACATTTTTGAAACTTAGCAGGAGCATTGTAAAGGCCAAATGGCATTGGTCGATATGTGAAGATACCAAAGGAGCATGTGAATGTTATCTTTTCTTGATCCTTAGGTGCGACAGGAATTGATGAAAACCACAGTATCCATTGAGACAACAATAATGGCTTGGACCGGCTAAATGCTCAAGCATATGATCGATGAAAGGGAGGGGAAAGTGATCCTTTCTAGTCAATGCATTTAGCTTGCAGTAATCTATATATACTTGCCACCTGTTTTGAACATGAATGGGCACCAATTCACTAGTTGGTTTCTTGACTACTGTTTTGCCTATTTTCTTTGGGACAACTTGAACTAGGCTTACGCATTTACTATATGAGGTTGGATAGTTTATCCCTGCATCCAGAAGTTTTAGAATTTTTTTTTTCACCACTTCCATTATTGGAGGATTTGATCGAAGTTGGGCTTCTCTATAAGGCTTGCAATTTTCCTCCAATAATATCCTATGCATGCATATCGAAGTGCTTAATCCCTTGATGTCAGCAATGGTCCATTCAATAGCTTTCTTATGGCTTGAAGTACTCGAATTAGCTTTCCTCTTCTAATGTGTTGAGTTCATTAGAAATTATCACTGGTAAAGTTTTCTTTTCCCCCAAAAAGATATATTTCAAATTACTGGGCAGTAGTTTTAATTCCAATTGCAGCGCCTGCAAAATAGAAAGAAGAAGTTTTGTGTGAAAAAGGGGTAATTCAATAAAAGAAACAGTAGACTTAGCTAATTGTAACGATTCCAATTCATGGATCGCATCTTGCAAGTTAGAATCCATTGTAAGTCCCTCATCATGCTTCTGCAACTCGTCTGTATTGAGAATTTTACAAAGTGCAACCTTCAACTTATCATCATCATTCAAATCAAAGATTTTGTGAGTCAAAGAATCAATAATGTCCACAACAAAAATACAAAACTCATTATTGGGATATTTTATGGCATCATAGATATTGAATTTAATCACATTACCATCAAACTCCATAGTGAGTGTATCATCACGCACATCATTTTAGTCCTAAAGGTTCTAAGAAAAGGTCTTCCCAATAGTATTTGTGATGAATTAGGAGTGTTATCTTTAGACATGCTAAGTACATAAAAATTAGCAGGAAAAATGAATTCGTTGACCCAGACTAACACATCTTCTAGGATTCCCTATGAATATACAATAGACCTATCAGTAAGTTGAATAACTACTCTTGTTTCTTTCAAAAGATCAACATTCAGATAAGAGTAGATAGAAAAATGCATGACATTAATTGAAGTAATTAGATCACACGTAGCCTTTTCAATTCCAACATTGCCTATTTTGCAAAGAATAGTAAACATACCTGGGTCCTTGCATTTTGTGGGGTAATTTTCTTTGTAGCACTGCTGATACATATTCTCCCACACTTATTTTTTCATCACCCTTTAATCTTCTTTTGTTTATACACAATTGTTTGAGAAATTTAGCATACCAATGTATTTGCTTGATTGCATCAAGTAATGGGATATTTACCTTGATCTTGCGAAAAGTTTCAAAAATTTTCTTTTTCTCTTCATGCTTTTTGGATTTAGCGAATCTTTCGGGAAGTAGAGGTGTACAACCAATGAACTTGTCACTTTACTGCTAGGTTCATACAAATGTTCAACCAAATCTTAGGGCATGATATCCTCTCTTTCCACTTGTTCCATAATGATCTTTTTTTGTGTCTTTTTAGTGGGTTCCTTCAGCTCCCTATCATTCCTAAAAGTAATTAAGCTAGTGTTTTATGTGGGATTGACAACTGTCTAAAAGGGTAGCTTCCCTTGGGATTCTATCTTACTCACTGAGATGGCTAGTTGACTCATATGATTCTCCAGGTTTTGAATGCTTGCTTGTATTTTTGTTAAAATTGCTTAGTGTTAGTCGCAAGTGATTTAACAATGTTCAAGAGGCATACCTATATTTGAAGAGGATAGTTGTAGTGGAGGAGGCAGTTTTTGTTGGAAGTGTTGGTAGTTCTGCGATTTCCCTCCGTAACTGAAATTCGGATGATCCCTCCATCCTGAGTTGTAGGTGTTTAAGTAGGGATTGTACTTTCTTTGTGGTGGTCTCGAAAATCTTTCCACTACATTAGTTTATTCACAGGAATCCTCTTAGAGTGTAGGACACACATTTGTAGAATGACTAACGTTAGTACAAATCCCACAAGCTTTAATTTGTTGCCTATTTCCTACAACTAATTGTTGAACAAGAGAAGTTAAAGTATAAATTTGATGCTCAAGAGATGAATTACTTAACTCATTGACCTTTCTAGAAGTGTCCCGAGTATCTAAATTGTTGGGAGTTGACAACCATTATAGAAATTAATTCTCTAGCTTTGCTTGGAGTTTTGTTCACTATTGCTCCTTGACTTGCAGTGTCCATCATCTTCTTTTCCATAAGTAAAAGTACTTTGTAAAAATACCGAATGAGAAGTTGCTAAGTAATACCATGTTGTGGGCAGTTTGCAGAGTTGTTTAAACCTTTCTTAATATCCATGAAGACTTTTTGCGTCTCTCTATCTTATCCTGCTAATCTCTTTTCTAATGGTAGTAGTACACGAAGCAAGGAAAAATTTCTCAAGAAACAATCTTGCCATTTCCATCCATCTAGTGATAGAGCCAGAAATGTTTTCAAAATTGGATTGAACAATGAACTGATGACCTTATCGGTTACTGATTCAACTGGTTCGACTATCGGTTGAATCGGTGTGACGTCATAATCACGTCACAATTATATTTAATTTTATAACTATATATACTATTTTAATATTATCAAGAAATAAAACTTTCAATTGATATAGAAAGAGTATTATTTGAAAAAAATTTCAACTTACTTATTTTTAAGTACACTTTTTTTAGAAATTAATACTATTTCACAATTAGTCAATTATAAATAAATAAAAAATAATGTTTCACATTAATTCAAGTAATCATTCATTTCTTACTTCAACTCCAAGTAAAAATAAATTCTTGTATGCTAAATAGTTTACATAATTTAAGAGAGATCAAATAAAATAAAATAACAAATTAAGCAAAAGCATTCACATATAACTACCATTTCATTAAATTTTAAAAAAATAAATTCATGTTTTAAAAAATTACATATTCAAAACCATTAATCATCATCTTCAACTCATAATTTCTCTTTTCTTTTTTACTTTTTCTTCTTTTTTACTTTTCTACATTTAAAAAAAAATTTAAAATTTTCAATAAAAAAAATGTGAATTGGTTGAACTGGTTCGATTTTGATTGGTTTTCAACCAATTTTTGATTGATTTTGACCACCACTGATTTTTATATTCCAATCGGACTGGACTAGCCTTCGGTCGCTAGTTCGATAAGTCCGGTCTGATTTTCAAAACCTTGGAGCAAGGGGATAGATAAAATAACCAATCCTTAGCTTTATTTGCTAAGGAAAATGGAAAAGCTCGCAACTTGACTTGCTCTTTAGGCACTCTTTGGGATTTCATAGTCAAGCACATTACATGAAGTCCCTTTAAATGCTTATGGGGGTCTTTATTATCCAAACTGTGGAAAATAGGTATTAGATGTTTTAACCCAAATTTTAGCTCAAAAGGTGTTTCCAACTTCGGATATTCAATACAAAGCAGTTGTTGAGTCAAATCCTGTTCAGCTAACTCCCTTAAAGTTCTATTTGAGCTATTGTTTCCTCTTGTTCCAAATCGCTAGAACTAACTAAGTTGGATGTATCTAGATTGAGAAACGAAGGTGATAATTCGCCTTCTTTTTGCAATCAGTCTCCTTCCACAATCTACGACTAGTCTTCTCAATTTTTGGATTGTATTGAAGTTCACCTGTATGAAAAGATCGAGGCATTAAAAGAAACAAAATTATTTGACACCAATCTCCAGCAACGACGCCAAAATTTGATAGGTGTTGAATCCAACAAAACTAAATTCCTACTCTAAAGATATGATTTATAATTAGCACTGAGTAGGGTCATATTCCACAGGAACTAATAAATTTTATATCTTTCAAATTTACTAAATAAAATAGAAAACAAGGGGGGAATTTTATGAAAACAAAAATCTAGAATTTTAAAGGTAAAATAAATCACAAATAAGAAATCGATGAGAATGAAATCTAGCCTAAGGTAAAATCTCAATTTGGTTCACAGATTTGATCGCTGATGCAAAGACAAATTCCTCTTTTCTTAAATAAACTGGTTATAGGTATTTGGATGTCTTAATAACCAGTCTCTCTTTACTATCACGATAATTAAGAGAAGTTCGTTAGTTATTTCCCTTGCCAATAAATGATCCTAAAGAAACACTACTAGGATTTAATTTATCAATAGCATTAAAAATTAGAAAGACCCAACCCTAGCCAACTGAAACACACAAGCCAGGTTCATTTAGACTAGATTATTTATTTGCATAACATAAATCATGCATATCCCCACACATAACTAAGTTATTTGTCACAAGTATTAGAATAATTAAATAATTACGGATTTAATGTTCTAATTGACAAAGCAAATATGCTAAGCTATCAAATTTGGGGCCTAAATTCAATAAATCTAAATATTCATAATGAAAACAAAAGATAAATAAATAGTCAAGAAATATGAAATACGAACAAAATTATTTATATCTCACAAATACTGAAAAATCCAAACTTCGATAATCCCTTAGGCTAAAACAAGAGTTTAGAAACTCATATTTGAGAGAAAACCATAGGAAAACAAAAATATGCTGAATGAAAGAATGAAAATTTCCTATAAAAGATTCTAGTTTCATATAAATAGCCTATTACTCCTAAGGCAACTAGGAAACTATTAAGAGTCCTACCAGAATAGAAAAACTTAAATCCTCCTAATTAAAGAAATAAAAATTGAAACCTCACAAAAATATACAACTGCCAAAAGAAGTTGAATGCTTCCTAATTAAATTTGCATAAAATCTTGGGAAGTAAGACACGCCAGCACTCAAATTATTTCCTTTTTCCACTCCTCATCTCCTTGGGAATGCGATTTTTGCTCCAAACATGTCAAATACTCAATTTTCAATTGCATTTGACTCAAATTTTTAATTTGCTTCACAAAATATAAAATGAAAGTTAAAATCCAATAATTAAGCATTTTTACTATTAATCATAAGGGAAAAGTATACCAATTAAATGACAAAAATGCAACTTAACAGAAGCTCATGTCGTTGGATCAAAATCCATTCAACAATTTACCAAATACATTGTTATTCCTAAAAACGACAAAGTGTGGTCTAAAGTGTAAAATACTGTAAACCAAATGAGGCATGTAAATTGTAATGCACTTAAAATTAAGTATAGGACAAAGAGGCAAGTGGGTTGTGATCTATTGACATAAATTTTCCACATAATGTGAGAGGTCGAGAGTTAAAATTCAAATGAACTCCTGATGACTGTGTATGTATAAATAAAAAATATATATATACACACACAGCAAGGATACTGTCATTTTGTAAGCAAAACACTTAAACTATTGTATTATTGATAATATCAAGTTATTGAAAAGAAAAATTTATTCTCATATATTAATCTGAGTTATCTATTAAACTTTTATTAGTACTTAAATTTATCAATTTAATTTTGTGGAGAAATAATTTAAATGCTCATCTTTAAATTTCTTAACATGTAAGTGACAAACTAGTTCCAAATGTGAGAAGCTAATTATAATTTTGCAATAGTATTGATTGTGATACCATGCATGTTTAAATATGAATTGTTTATAAAATATTGGTATTTTATAATTTGATTAAGTTAGATATCTAGAGTAACTTTAAACGTAGTACAATAATATTAAATAGATATGATTAAGTATATTTTGAAATGAATAATAAGATAATTGGTATAAAATTAATGCCATTAGCATTTCCTTAAATAATTAAATTTCTTAGTGATTTTGAAAAAAAATCACATAATTTTCACTTAAATATAAAATTTTTCTATTTTTACATACATGCACACAAACAATTTGTTAAAATTTAAATTTCGAATCTCAAACATATAAATATGAGGGTAATTGATATGTATGGCATTTGTCCCACATCGGATAGAGAAGAGGGTCTTGACCAGTATATAAGCGGCTTGCCCTCCCCTCCCTTATGAGGCAGCTTTTCAGGACAAAACCCCCCGCTCGGCTGGACCGGGCGCAGGCGGAACAATACCTCAGGGGAAGGCTGCCATGTGGTGACGGATCCATGCATCATCAGTAATGTAGTTGAATTGATTGACCATTCAACTACTTAAGTATATAAATTGAGTATATATGCCTCTACTTTATTAGATGAGATTAAGTTTAGCATTCGCTTAAAATTATAATCTTAAATAATTAGGATCATTTTTTGGCATTGAAAAGTTAAAAACTAAACGTAAAAAAAATAAAAAAAAAAACTGCAAAAATAACCTCACTGTGCACCAATCCAAGAAAATGCAAAGTCTAATTTATGTGACGATGAATTCCATCTTAAGCAAGGTAAATTCAATCCACACTGTGAATGCTCATTAAATAGTTGGTTGCCTCAATAAAATCACTCACATATTTATATATACGAAATTAAGAATTTTAATTCTTAACATATATATATATATATATTCTAAACTGTCAATATCCTAAACTTCGTCATGAAAAACTTATAATATAATACTAAATGAAGTCATGATTTAAAAGTAAATTGGAATGAGTTTGTTGCTGTTCTAGGAATAAGGTAGAAAATCTATATTCTTAAGAAACTTATAAAATTGAACACTATATTTTAGAGTTTTGTAACTTCATCTTTCAAAAATTTTATGACATATTTTACAATAGCATATAATATCAAATATTTTATAAAATATTTTAAGAAACTAATCAATTCAGCCAAATATAATCTAAATCTAATATTCAATTATTCATTAAGTTAAGGGATATATATACTATGTTTAGTAGTCTTTAGTTTGACAGTATAAGTTTCACACATAAAGTATGAGGTCAGACGTTTAGATTTAACTCATCTTCAATACTCTCTCTGTCTCTCCAATTACATCCAATACACATTTAAATAATTACCACATCATAGAAAAACTAATCTAGTAATAAATATGATCTTTTCTTAAATACAATATTAACTCAAATTAAATTCAACTGGTTAAACAATAAGAATTTTTTAATTTGCAAAACTCAATAATTATTCCTCACATCTCTCCAACTTTCCAGTCACTCAAACTGAAAATAGCTATTGCTTTCCTTTTTAACAAATGAACTTGTGTCCCTTTTTTTTTTTTTTTTTTTCTCTAAATGGGGTGTGTGGGCTAAACTAACAAGGGGTTTGTTCGTGCATTAAGGACATCATCTTCTAAAGTACAAAACAAACAGAAAAATTAGTTTTATTTTCGTTCATATTTGAGTAGAAATTGCTTTGAGGTCAAAGTTTTTATAATTCTTGAATTTGGTTTTAGTGGTATTGATCAAAAAGAAAAAGTTGCAAACTGTTGTAAATATTTTCAAGTTTGAAATGAAAAATATTGTGAAGTTCATGTCTATTTTTTGAATTTAGTGATTGAAAAGTTGGAAAGATTTGAAGAATAATTATTGAATTTTCTTAAGGAAAAAAATTCTAATTGCTTAAATAATTGAATTTAACTTGGGTTAAGATTATATTTAAGGAAAGATCATATTTACCATTAAATTAATTTTTCTATGACACGGCAATCATCTAAATGTATTTGTGTGTAATTGGAGAGAGAATGTGATGGAAAGGAGCCAAATCCACAATGTAATTAGACGTGACAAAATTCAACCCATTCCTGTCAGTATTTGTGGATACTCAAAAAAATATGGATTATGGGCCTTGTTTTTTCTATTCAAAAAATTGCGAGTAATTTTACCCGTACTCAATATACCCGCTGTTTTTTGGCCTGACTCACTGGTACCCATGGGTAACCCATATATATAAATATATTATATATATATATATATTTACATATAAATATTTATAGCAAAATTATATATATAAATATATGAGTAACATACATATAAATATTTACATATAAATGTTTATATAACTTACATACAAATATTTATATATAAATATTGAAATTTATAGTTTTTTTTAGTTTTATTTAGTTAATATTTGAGTAACATCATATAAGTTATAAGTTGATATAAATTTGCCTTTAAATATTAAAAAAAAAAATTACGGGTACCCACGGGTATCCATTACCCGTAAGGACGGGTAACGGATCCCATACTTTGTACCCAACAAAAAATGAATAAATTTATCTATGGGTACCCAATTGTCAAGTTTAAATGTAATAATATGGTTTGGAGTCATGTGATTAATCCTTCCTTTAATGTTTAGACTGTGTAAATTGAAAAATATGGAAAATTAAGCAATAACCCAAAGAGTTGAGTAGACATTACTAAGAGGTCCATCCAAAAATATGTAAATTATATTGGACTGTCAATGTGGAGTTGTCTTCCCATTTCCTAAAAACTACGAACAACACAAGCAAAAAGGTGCATGCCCCTTAAAAAAGGAAGTGTTTATTGTACAATTTATCGATACACTCCTTGTTAAACTTAACTAATATAGAGAAGAATCAATGATGTTTTAAGAAAAGAAGAACACAAGATAACTGATAGATTAACATTTCCATATTGTCGGGGCTATGACAAATACTCAATTCCTACTTATAGGTGTTTGCTGTTTCTTCTTTTTTGGTTGGAGAGGGAGGAGGTAAGAGGGTCTTTTTTTATTCTTGTTTAGGTGGTTTGATTTGTCAATACTTATGTCTTGAATATGAATGAAAAAATAAGCAGATGCTAAGTAATAAAAGTAAAATAAACAACATAAAATATTTGTTGTTGTTGCTGCTGCTGTTATTATTAAGATAACAAAGTGTACATATCTGTGTATACAAGTAAACCTACAAGCACTCACACATTCAACACTTAAGCTTTCTCACTCTCACTCATTTTCAGTAATTTTCAGTTTTGGCCCAAGCTATATTTATAGAATACAAAGTCAGTTAATGAGCCGACATTAAGCCCTTATTTTTTTTGACATTAGAAGAAAAGTTTTATTGCATATTGAAAATGATTACATTAAAGAGATAAATTGGAATATGATCTTCCCACTTCATACATTCAGCCTTAGAAACGAAAGCTCCAGCAAGTATATGAGCTGCCTGATTTGTTGAATGTCGGATAAAACAAACACTACAGTTTGTGAGTTCACTCAAGATAACCTTACAATCTGAGATAATTGTCCCCAAATAGAATAAGTTAGCATGATCTTTAGCCATAGCCTTAACAACACTTAGTGCGTCAAGCTCAAAAATCACATTTGAGAAGGATAACATTTTAACCCAACTTAAAGCCTCACCAAAAGATATTGCTTCTGCCATAACTGGAGAAACTGCTCCTCTATGTGGGATTTCAAGAGCTGATTTAACAAAACCATTGTTGTCCCGGAGGATGCATCCTTTGCCAAAAGACTGATTTGCAGAGTTTATCGCCGCATCAATGTTACACTTCAACCAACCTGATGGAGGTCTGACCCAGTTGATTAAGTCCTGCTGTTGGGCAGTTTCAATTTGTTTCTTTATGTTCTGGGCAAGTAACCATTGGTGGAGTGTAGTTTTTGCCCAAAAAATCGTGGAAACTGCTATACCAACGTTCCCTTGCCATATAACTTTGTTTCTGTGCATCCATAAGCTCCATAGAGTCATAAATATCATGCACTAATCTTCCTTATTCAGATTTGATAAAACTTTCTCCAACCAAATAGAAAACAGAGAAATATCCTCCTGATGTTTGCTGACTGCAATCTGGGTTTGATTCCAACAATCCTGAGCAAAGGGACACTTAACAAAAATATGCTCAACAGATTCCATTTGATCATTACATACTGGACAAAGAGAGGACACCTCCACTTGTTTCAAAATTAGACAATCTTTGGTAGGTAGAATATTTCTACAAGCTCGCCATACTAAATTATGAACCTTGGGAGGAGTTTTTGAGGATCAGATCCTATTCCACAAATCTGGGTTCATGTCACCTTAATTGTTGACCTGATCTTTAGTCAACCACCTATAACAGCTTCGGATAGTGTAATTACCTCTTGGATACCGGTTCCACATCCAAATATCTTCGCTCTATCTGTTGCTTAATGGGATGTTGCAAATGAGAGAAACATCATGGCTGTTAAACATGGAAGAAATCAGCTCAAAAATCCATTATTTCTGACCCGTTTTCATAAGAGAAGCAACAGTAAGATCAAGATCGGCAAAGAGACGTCTGACGAGATAAAAGGGCTTTGACTGTTTGGGAGCTTGGGGTCTCTGAACACTAAGATTTTTTTCTACATTACTAACTTTAAGAATATAACCGTTTTTTATGCATGATTTTGATGCAAAAACACTTCTCCAAACGTAGCTAGGATTGTGGCCTAATTTAGCTTCAAGGAAAGTCTGTCCTTCATAGTATTTGGCTTTGAAAATTTGTGCAAACAAAGATTCTGGTTTTGACAGAAGGTGCCACCCCTGTTTCCCAAGAAGTGACACATTAAATTCGTGTAATTTTCTGAAGCAAATGCCTCATCGGCTTTTAGGGCAGCAAAGCCTAGCCCATTGCATCCACTTAATCCCTCTAGATTCCCTATCACCTGCTGCACTGTTTCCCCACCAGAAAGCCTTCATCATTTTTTCAATGTCGTAACAAACTTCTTTGGGAAGAAGGAATACACCCATGATATAATTTGGGATCGCTTAAGCCACGCTCCTCAATAGGATTTCCTTGCTTGCTCTTGATAGAAGCTTCTTGTTCTATCCTTGCAATCTTTGCCAAACCCGCTCCTAAACATAGTTGAAAACTTCTTTTTTATTTCGTCCAATCAAGGATGGAAGACACAAGTATTTATTTTGGCGATCATATACATCGACACCTAGAATGCTGCAAATATAATTCTTGGCATCCTACCCAGTATAAATCTTCACTAAGTAAGCTTGATTCCAGATTGATTAGCTTCACAGTGCCAAACTGCACGCCAATGGCTCCTCAACCAACAAAAATTTATTTGGTTGTTTATCCTCGTGCACCTATTTTTGTAGACCCTAGTCAATATTTCTCAAACACATCGTTAATGGCCCTCGATCACCTATTTCAATACCACTTGTAGAAAAAGAAGCAGATGTCAAGTAATAAAAGTAAAATGAAAGACACAAAATATATGATTATTATTATTATTAGTAGTAGTAAGATAACAAAGTGTATATATGTGTATAGAAGTAAACCTCCCAAACACTCACACTTATCGCACTTAAGCTTTCTCACTCTTACTAATTTTCAGCAAGGCCCAAGCTATATTTATAGAATACAAAGTTGGTTAACGCGTCCACATTGAGCCTTGATTTATTACAATTATTTAAGTCATTATTTAATGAACCGAAATTAATCCATTAAGTCGGCTAATGCTAAAATGTGGCAGTTTCGGGCAATTAAATTTTTTTTGAGTTATGGCAAAACTGAGAGCGAGAGAGTCGGTGCTCTTCAACAGTATTATGACTTAGAGGCATGTGGTTTATCTTTCCTTTTATAGCTATTATTATTCCAATTAGATTATAGAAAGACACAGTGTATATGGTACCATATTTGCACCCGCATATTGTCCTCATCTAGAAATCAGAAGATTGAAGTAATTAGTGAATTAAAGGAATGTTTAGACTGTGTTAATTGAAAAATGCGGAAAATTGTGTCATAACCTAATAAAGTTGGGTAGACACTATTGAGAGGCCCATCCAAAAATATAAGGACTAGACTGTCAATGTAGAACGATCTTCGCATCTCCTCAAAACTATAAATAATACAAGCAAACTAGTGCATGCCCCCTTAAGAAGGGAGAGTTTATCAGACAATTTATTGATAGACTACACTACCTAAAGAATGTAGAGAAGAACAAGATGACTTTTTTAAGTAAAAAAGACAAATGACTCTTTAAGTAAAAGAGAACACAACATGACAGGTCGATTAGTATTTTCATATTGTTGGGGTTTCGATAAATATTGAATTCCTATTTATAAGTGTTAGTCGTTTCTTCTTTTCTGGTTGAAGGGGATGGAGGGAATAGGATCTTTTTTTTTATTCTTATTTGGCTGGTTTGATTTGTTAATAACTGAGGAATCAAATGACTATTTATGTTCCATTCCATATTGTTTGAATTCCGGTTAATGCTCACTTCTATATTTTCTTGAAAAATAAAATAAAATGGTTCAACATATGCATGTAAATTAGAAAACCATACTTATTACTCAAGTAGCAGCTTCCATTTCTTTTTAAATTTACGAAGGATTTCTTTTATTATGAGCAAAATTAAAGCAAAACAACACGTGTCACACAACCAGAATCCAGATAATGAAACATCCAAACAGTAGCTTATTTTTCTCCACTTCGTTCAACTTCTGTTATCCTTTCAATGCTCCCAATCTTTGATCGAAAGGTACGCTTTTTACACTCTTCACAGCCGTAATTCAACTTGTTATGCAGCTGAATTCGACTTTGTAGTTCAATAATTTGCTTTTCATGCAATCAGGCACTCATGATGTCAAATAATTAGTACCAATTTAAGCAGAGGCCACTGTGCTCCATGGCCTCTCTGAAGCTCTCAGTTTCTCTAGATAACAACTGTTATGAGTCCACGAAACAAAGTTTTGCTTTAAGTTCATTGAACTTAGCTTCGAATTCTTTGTTTTCTGGTTATCTAAGTACGACAGTGGCACTTATTGTGAAGCCCTTTTGCAAATTGAAGCACATTAGGGTTTCTAGATTGGGAGATGAGTCTTTGAATACTTATGAGTCCCGGTTGGATGGTAATTGGATTGGTAATAGGAAGAAATATGTGGCAGGTGATGATAATTTGATTTTAGAACGCTCAGACTTTCATGGGGATTTTGAAAAAAGGAGAGTGAATATCTGGAAAAAGTTTCGGGGCAAGAAGACAGTAAGGAAAAACGCTAGACGGAATTTGGATGTTGAAAGAAATGGTAACAGATATAGAAAGGAGAAAAAATCCGTGGTTTTATACCCAAAAAATATTGCAGGCAGCGCCTTGGATGGTATATCTGTGGGAGATTTAGATTTTGATGATGTTCAACCTGATTTGAGCTCCGAGCAGTACAATCTGATCTTAGAACAGCTTGAGAAGAGCAATGACAGCAAAGCTTTGAGGTTTTTTGAGTGGATGAAACTTAATGGGAAGTTGGAGAAGAATGTGACCGCCTATAATTTGATTCTTAGAGTTTTGGGTAGAGAAGAGGACTGGGATGGTGCAGAATTCATGATCAGGGAGATGGTTAATGACTCAGGGTGCGAGCTTAATTATCAAATTTTCAATACACTTATATATGCTTGTTATAAGAGTGGGCTTGTGGATTTGGGTGCTAAGTGGTTCAGGATGATGTTGGATTATGAGGTTCATCCAAATATTGCCACTTTTGGAATGCTAATGTCTCTTTATCAGAAGGGTTGGGTTGTTGAGGAGGCAGAATATACATTTTCTCATATGAGGAATATGAAAATAATGTGCCAATCTGCTTATTCTGCTATGATCACAATTTATACACGCATGGGCTTGCATGAAAAAGCAGAACGTATAATTGGCTTCCTGAGAGAAGATGAAGTGGTTTTAAATCAAGAAAACTGGTTGGTTTTGCTCAATGCTTACTGCCAGCAGGGCAAGTTAAGTGATGCTGAGCAGGTGTTGTCTGCAATGACGGAAGCTGGCTTTTCTCCCAGTATAGTTGCATGCAACACAATGATCACTGGATATGGGAGAATTTCAAGTATGGATCATGCAGAACGCTTGTTCCGCAACCTTAAAGAAAATGGTTTTGAGCCTGATGAGACAACATACAGGTCACTAATTGAAGGTTGGGGTCGAGCAGGCAATTATAAGCAGGCCAAATTTTACTATATGGAACTCAAGAGGTTAGGGTTTAAGCCCAATTCGTCAAACTTGTATACATTGATAAGGTTACAAGCCAAGCATGAGGATGAAGAGGGTGCCATAAGAACTATTAATGACATGTTGATGATTGGTTGTCAAAAGTCCTCCATCCTAGGGATTGTTTTACAGGCATATGAGAAGGCTAATAGACTGGACAAGATGCCTCTGATTTTAGAAGGGCCCCTGTATGATCATGTTCTTAGAAACCAGACTTCTTGTGCAATTCTTGTAACAGCTTATGTGAAAAATTGCTTGATTGATAATGCACTGAAAGTGTTGAAAGATAAGCAGTGGGAGGATGCTACATTTGAGGATAACTTGTACCACCTCTTAATATGTTCGTGCAAAGATTTGGGCCATCTGGAGAATGCCATCAGAATATTCACTTGCATGCCAAAATCTGCTGAGCCAAATTTGAATATCCACTGCACAATGATTGACGTTTATAGTAAAATGAGCCTGTTTTCTGAAGCTGAAAAACTTTACACAGAGTTGAAAACTTCAGGTGTCAAATTGGACATGATAGCCTTCAGCATTATTATAAGAATGTACGTAAAGTCTGGGTCACTGAAAGAGGCCTGTGATGTTTTGGACACTATGGATGAACAGAAGAATATTGTGCCAGATGTTTATCTTCTTCGTGATATACTCCGCATTTACCAGCAGTGTGGCATGGACGACAGGTTAGCTGATCTATACTACAAAGTGTTGAAAAATGGTGATATTTGGGATGAGGAAATGTATAATTGTGTTATAAACTGCTGTGCTCGTGCGCTGCTAGTTGATGAACTTTCCAGGCTTTTTGATGAAATGCTTCAGCGAGGATTTGCACCAAACACCATTACCTTCAACGTGATGCTGAATGCTTATGGAAAATCCAGGCTATTTGAAAAGGCAAGAAAGGTATTTTGGATGGCTAAGAAACGGGGTTTAATTGATGTTATATCTTACAATACTATCATAGCTGCTTATGGGAGAAACAAATACTTAAAAAATATGTCAGCTGCTGTCAGGAAAATGCAGTTCGATGGCTTTACTGTTTCTCTTGAAGCCTACAACTGCATGTTGGATGTCTATGGGAAGGAAGGTGAAATGGATAAGTTTAGAAGTGTCTTGCAGAGGATGAAGAATTCCAACTGTTCTTTTGACCACTACACTTACAACATTCTGATCAACATCTATGGAGAGCAAGGATGGATTGAAGAAGTAACTGGTGTTCTACTCGAATTAAAAGAATGTGGGATTGGGCCTGATTTGTGCAGCTATAACACATTGATAAAAGCATATGGGATTGCCGGAATGGTTGAAGATGCTGTGGCTTTGGTCAAGGAAATGAGAGAAAATGGAATAGAGCCTGATAGGATAACATATACTAATCTCATAACTGCACTAAAGAAGAATGATATGTTTCTTGAGGCTGTGAAGTGGTCTTTGTGGATGAAGCAGATGGGAATATAAATTAGTCCTTTGGCTGATTCTTTCTTCCATGCATCCATCAAGGGCTCAACCACAGCCCACTGAAAAATTAATGGGGTAATTTGTGCTTGTGGACTGCATTTTGATTTCCTCTTCATAGTTAGCTCATTTGAATTATTCCAACAAAGATGACTAATTCACATTTTCTTTTCCAGCAAGTGGCTCTATTCTTGGTTGAGTGTTGGAATCAGATATTCAACTTGTACAAAGTGCTGCGGAGATTGTTCTGAAGTGTTCCGGGCTCTATCAAGAACAGCAAACATGTCTGATGATTCTATCTCCCATTCATCCATGCATTAGAAACCATATTGAAAAATTTATGTGTTTACAGTAGCAGAAATTAAAGGAAAAGCTAATAAGTTCCATTTATGCAGAAATTCTTTTGACCAGCTTACTTCTGCATATCTCCATATCTCCATATCTCCATACCCATATTTGTGCATCTCAGAAAACAAGTATTGTTAGATTACTAGAATTGGGGGAGACATTTGTTTTGTTATACAGAGAAGCTTCTACATTGCCTTAGAATAGAGGCATCTAAGTTTGTGGACGAGGGATTCATATAATTAATTCTGTATCTATTTCTACCTGCAATACATCGTTCTAGTGTTTGTCTATTGTTTAAAACCTTCTTGTAAGACACTTCCTATTACTTGTTTAGGTAATGATACCCGAATCTCATTTTACTAGTTACCTTATATTAGAGTTATATATGTCGGTGCATTAAACTAAATTTATTTTATCTGTTGATCATCAAAGACTTTTATGAAGGCCTAAGTGCATCTAACTAATTTAACAAAAGGGTTGAGACGTGTCGATTTACTTTGGAATTAACATTTTCATAATCTTATTTTATCCTATTACCTCAAATATTTTATTTTAAATAAATTTAATATCTTATAAGTTTCAAAAATAAATTTAAGATAAAAAGCGTGCATAATATTTGAAGTACAATCTAACACCATTTAACCCCTAACAATCAATTGGAATTAAATCACACAGAACTCAACATTTTCCACTGCATATTGGACACCAAAACGGTGGTTGAGTATGTGTTGGATTTGCTTTACTAAGTCGGCTATCAAATTTACTTATCAATTGTGGTGTTTTTAATAAGTTACAATCTTTGATTTCTTTGTTTCAAGGTACTCTGTAGTGCATGCATCCACAATGTGTAAATGTTAAATCCGGGAATTATAGTTATTTCAAGTTTTTTATTAA
>JACGDI010005311.1:162394-175671 GCA_014898725.1 Jacaranda copaia | reverse complement strand
ACCCTGCAGGTGCTTTCTTGACCTCACCATTTTGGCCCACACACCCCACTACCAAAAGAGAGAGCATCATCGCCAGAAAGACTTTCCCAACCATTTTGTCTCGTATGCGAAAACTTTACATGCAAACATAGTTGACACCATTTCAAGAGATTTTATAACCAAGTATGCACACCCACCCACTTATTAATTACCAACCATATTTTTACCTTTTAATATTTTTTTCCCATTATTTTATGACAACTTACAGACTCCAGCTCGAATACCCACACATATGCGTGATAAACTCCATGCATGCATTCATGGCCACCTCTCTCTCCACCCCCCACCAAAGCACAGACTAGAAGCTCTTAATAATAAAAAAGTTAATTAAGTTGAAGGCTATTAAGTATTTGGCCACTTTTTCGGTAAACGTTAATTGATCAGGGAGAAAGAGAAAAGCCAATTAAGTTAAATTTCACAGGCATCGTCTACCCACCAACAACCTTCCTAACTAATTAAGTGAAAGGCACTAATGGGAACTCTGGATTATAATTTTGGAGAGTAATAAAATTACATCCCAATTAAAACATGCGCCAACCAAAAGTTATAAAATACAAAAAATGCAAAAATTAAACAAAATTATAAATCATAAAAGTGAAGATCTAAAAATCATTACCATATTTGTACTAAAGATTTTGATCACACAATATTGACATTATGATACAAAGTCTCCTCTTGCAAGGCACCCAGAGACTATCCTAATTCAATGGCTATATTTAATCTATGAATCATCATTATGTGTTACATGGGACTCTTTACTTTATCATAATCAAATGATATTACTTGATGGCTAATGCATGAGAAAATTTCAAATTGCAGAATAAATATAATATACAGGAAACCCATGAACTACTTCAGCGGACAGGTGCAATAGCCAACAAAAGTTCATCTGTGCCTAAAATAAGGGCAATAATGGCCCTAATATCATACCCAAGATTTCTGCATTGTAACATCGTTAGAAAATTTGAGTTCATCAGGAACAAAGACTAGGTAGAAAGAAAGGAACAACCAGCTAATGCAACGGCAATAATTAATTTATATTTATAAAATTTAAACAAGATCCATCAAGTTCCTGTTGTATTTCAACCTCAAGACAGGAACCCAATTGTTCTATAGTATTATATACACAAAACCAGAACGCTATACACCTTCCTCATTCTGAACAACAAAAAAGTTCATATCTGTACACAATATAGTCGGCCACATTTAACTAATTCCTTCACGAATAAGGATCTCTTTCCCGAAATTATGATTTTAAATAACTTCTTGGAAGAGTAAAGATCTCTTCCCCAAAATTATGATTTTCAATTCTCTGATTTTCTGAGTTCTCCATAGTGTGCACACATCTATTCTGATCAGCCCATGAGAATTAATGGTCTCCTTCTCCTCTTACTCTGCTAGAGACAGGTGATTAGATGGGCCAAAATCTTCCTGATGAATGTTCCAGCCAGCTGTCTAGTTACTTGATGGATGAGAAAATCTCAAGTCCTAGGATAGATACAACATTCAGGAAGACGATGGACTTCTTCAGAGAGTGAGAAAGAAAAAAAGGGAACTCATCTCTGCTTAGAAAAATCTGACTTCAACTAAAATCAGAGGGAGGATCAGTTGAAGAAGTATGGAGATTCAATAACTTTTTCAAGGTCAAAGTCTCCTCTATTTGGCAGTGGGGGAAAGGTCGATGTTGGATACGAAGTCTGAAAGCTTTCAAGCAGCTGCTCATGCAGTGAACAAGAAGAAGTACTAAGTAAAACATCTTACAAATGTCCTAAATATTAACTCGTCACTTAAATATCAAACAATTTGGAAATAACATTTAAATTAGTAACAAGTTAAGGTTGGTTTCATGCATGCATTTTATTCAGACATTGACAAATAAAGGGAACTAGTTAAAATTGTGTTGCCTAAAAGAAGCCACTTGAGGTGTTATAATACTTACATTTTCAAGTATTGGCATATTGTACAGATCCACAAATTTCTGTCTTAGTATCTGATTCATTCTATCGACATCACAGGCATGTGTCCAGAATGAATCATGCACACCTGCAAAACATCCATAAAATTTAAGGCATGTTACTGTAAAGGTCAATCAGATCAACCAAGAATCAAGAATTCTTTAACGTCATAGTTGTGTTTCGCCCATCAATGAAGATAGACAATATATCAAATAACCAACAGCAAAATCATAGAAGATAGTTTTCTTTGTAAAAAATGAAATAAAAGATTTAAAGCCGTGACACAGTCAGTACGTTGGTTAAGAGGGTTTAGAGGTAGCAGCGATCAAGACAAACCTGCAAAACGCAATCCAGCATCTCGACAGGCAATGGCAGTCATCATCATGTGTGAACCATCTAGCGAGTGCACAAAGTTGGGAGGGAAGGCAGTTCTCTGCTTTCTTACCTCAACCTAGGGAAGGTCATTTTAACATGACAATTGGAACATCCGACAGAAAATATGTAGATACAAAAGAAAAGTGTTAATCCAACTTACTGAATCGCCCTCCCGCTGCAAAGCCAGAACCTGAAGAGAGGTTCTTATCTGCATTGACATGAGCCAAATCAGCCCCCTTTCATATTAAAAAAATTTCAAACTCAAGACATGCTAATATACTGTGTATACTAGACGTTATCTCAAGATTCCTTAATGAATTTAGAATGTAAGATTCCTGGATGAATTGAAAGCACTTACCACATGACGTTGAGTTTTAAAATATGGTTGTACAACAGGAAGACCAAGGGGAGTTGTCCAACGTACAGGTTGATTTTCTGAAGCAATAATCTGTCAAATTTCATAACAACAATCGCAAGTTTATGAAACTCGTTCATTATTTAATGAGACTTTCCACACCATGCAATTAAATTCATCATGCAATTTTAGCAAACCTTAGCACAGTCACCAAGCCAGCCCATTATTGCTCGTGCAGCTTGAAATAATTCCCCAAGGGCCGCCAATGTCACCTGCAAAGAAGTTTTCATGAATTAATAAATATTCACAATATGCACGGCATATCATTCAAAATTCCTCACTATTTCATTTCTGAAAACACTGTAGCTATTACAAGAGCATTCGTGTTTTCATTTGTTCGAGAAAGGTCAGAACATACTGCAATTATTTGGTACTTGAGAATATAACTTGATTGAAAGTAACTCTTATATTGTTTAGATATAACAAAGTTCAAAAATTGCAAAACTAGGGTAGTCCATACCATCTTTACAACTTATCACACCCTCCAGTTTTCTATTAGTGTAAATATAAGTCACATAGAACAGAAGTCCGTGTGCAGGTAAACGTTGGGAGCAGGAGCATCTATGGATGTGAAAGGGATGATATTGAAAATTATGTTAAGGATCGGAGAATATAAGAACAGCCTGGCAGGTAAGTGGGAACTGATGGATTACATTGGCAGATGCAAGTTTTTCTCTGATACTAGATATCAAACCTTTTGCAAAATTGGGTTACACAATTCAAAATCACTAAACAAAAAGCATAGTGATCAAAAAACAAATCCAAAATCATTTATTAATTTTGCTAATTTGGTGCTGACTGCAATATAAAATAAGTAACAAACCATCTAGTCAACATATCTAATCCAAACAAAAGATGTCACACAACATGTAAAGAAAGCCACATCGTTATATGAAACCTAACCAAATGAACCACTGTCTGGTTGCTGATAAAAAAAGTCACAGGAAACTACTTCATATATAATATAACTAACTCAGCTATAGTCAAGAGGATGATTGAGCCAACAAACACTGCATTCATTTCTAAGAAGTTCACAGATTGATGCAATCAATCCAAAGAGAAGAAGAGAATGAGAGAATAGTAATAGTAATAGCCTTAACGATGCAGGAAACATAAGCTTTTCCTTATAATACTCACTTTAGCAGCATAACATGCTGCACTGAAGAGCAACCTGTCATCAGTGATCAGACCCTTCTCCTCCAATCTTCTTTTGATCTGCTCACGTGCACCAACATAGGTGACACCATATACGGAAGTCATCACTGTCTGTTTTACAAGTTTCCTGTCCACCTGAAAGCTTTCAAAACTTCAAGTTCTTGAATTGCACAGAATTTCTTAAGTTAAAACTTCAAAAATTATACTTTCAAATCAACCATTTAGAAGCAATTTAGTGAAACAAAAGCCCACCTGACCGATT
Source organism: Jacaranda copaia (assembly GCA_014898725.1). Classification (NCBI taxonomy): domain Eukaryota; kingdom Viridiplantae; phylum Streptophyta; class Magnoliopsida; order Lamiales; family Bignoniaceae; genus Jacaranda; species Jacaranda copaia. The sequence continues at coordinate 171,470 of JACGDI010005311.1, read as the reverse complement.
AAGAGTTTTGCTAGCAAAGCATTTGGATCAGCTGCAGGATCCTTCTCACTATCTCTTTTCATGATATTATGAACCCTGAAAAACAAGTAATTTTTAAAGGGGGAAAAAAAACTTGCACCAAGAAGAAAATGCCATGCGCAAGAATATACCAGAAACCACATTGATGGAGATAATCATCATAACATGGTACAGAAAAGGGATGACAGAAATGCTATGAAACAGAAGTTATTTTCCATTGAACAACTTTATCTGGTAGTATAAAGGAAATGAAAATCCATGGGGAGATACTTATCCTGCCACTCTACACTAAGTCAAGCCATTTTTATTACTAATCTGAGTTTCTTGCTAGTACTGAGACATGTGAATACCGCTGTCTATACAGGAAAACAGAAATTCGCGATGAATAAACTAATGATTTTTTTATTATTCTTTATGTGAGGTTCAGAGATTTCATTATCACGAAAATAGTCATGCTGCTGTGATTCTGTTGAAGAACTCCCACTTTGGCATTTTGGACTTCAATGTTTTCTTTACGGTTTCATCAAAATCTGAAACTGCTCATTCAGAATGTAAAAAGAATCCGAAGTCTTTTATTCTAATAAAAAAAAAAATCGTAGTTTCTGGTATGGTAGTTCAAAAGAAAGTTCTAAATTCCAAATTTCATCTTTTGTTTGGGGAAACAACCTTCCCATGCACTTTCATATATCTCATGAAGGCATGTACAGAAAGTTGTGTTTTCAAATTCTGCATTTCCATCAATTTTTAATTATAGTTCTTTATTAGATTCTCCCTCCTTCAATTTTGAATCTCTCTTCTTTATTCTTCTTTATTAGATCACCACTACCAAAGAAACCCAAGAGCTTTGGGACAAGCAAATATGTCACTAGCAAGTGCCACATTGGTTCACATGCTGAACTTTAATTGCTGACCTTACTGGAAAATCCCACGTCATTTACCATGTGGAACTGTTAATTTCAGAGTAGACGTTCATCTGTCACTTACCCATCATTTCATCAGTTTCACACCCCTCAACTATAGGTTCACTTATATGCCCTCTAAAGTTCAGCTATATGAGGCCGATGATACTCTTTTGGAATGAAAGTCAATTTTCTGTTGTATGACTTCTACTTGCATGGCCCCCAGTAACGAATTTTTAGACAACCAAGAATAGGTCATTCTGTCACTTGATCCACATAAGATGGTTGACATCTAAAGTTGATCAACTGCTTGGAACAAATCATAGGAAAGCTCGTATATAGTTCTCAACTCTCATAACTCTAGTAGGCGTAGAAAGACAAGACAGAAATGTTCTTTTCAGAACTTTAAATTTCAATTAACTTCATTTATTTCTGCCTATATCTCTGAATTTCCTCCCATTACAAACATAACATTTTGTGAAATATAGTTGAATATGCTGCTAGTGACTGTCATAGCAGCCAATGATCACAAGGAGATTTCTAGGCAGAACGCTGTGTCCAGCAAAAGAATACATGAATGGATTTTGTATGCAACAATAAGGAATAGGATTAGGTCCATTTTCAATAAATAAGTGCTGCTTCCCTGGAGAGGGACCTCTTTGATAAGGAAGGAAGGGAAGGTGAAAAGGCTATTCTTAACTCCTTGACAGACAACATCCTAATTCCTAAACTTTCACATAAATTTAAACGAACAAATCGAACCTCTCTGCAATTTCTGAGTAAACATCGGCAGGTTTGTCACCAGCGACCAAGTTGACTGCAGCAGCTTCAAACTTAAAAGCAGCAGAACATCAGCAAAGAGTGACATGATACCATTATAGTGAGGAAGAATCTGTGTTGAAAATGCTTAAAGAGAAAGCACAAGAAGTGGAGAATTCTGAACAATATGACATACACTGTCTCTTCCAAGAGCTGCATAATGCTGCAGTCCATTGCAAGACCCATCCTATGATGGAAAGCAGAATTATCATGAGTACAAAGATCACAACAGAAAATACAAGAGTAAAATTCAAAATCTCACACCAAAATAGAATTTTGATGATATGAGCAGTGACACGAAAACAAGAAACAAATGAAATGAATCATCCTGTGAGGGAGGGAATCAAATTATTGGAGAAAAATCCTTTTCCACACTCTGCTTATTTAAACCATCCTCAAGGTAACCCAGACAATAAACAGAAGGTAACTCACTGCTTGATAATTCAAATAAATACACATAGTAACTTACAAGGGCCTTTCACTCATTTCCCCACTAAATACTCCACGTGCCCCAGAATTTTGGGTCCAATTTGACCTAGCATGAAGTTTTAGATGAGAGTTTAAAAGGTTAAAGGTGTATGTTTTAGGTACTTTGCACTATTGCGCTTAAAAGTTGTAGTTGAGAGTTAGTGGTGTTGCATCATCATTTAATGGAGAGGACAGGAGGAAATTTTGTCTTGGTTTGGAATGTCCGGAAGAGGAAATGGAGGTTATAAGTTTGGAGCAGAGAAGGTTTCAACAAAAGAAATTAATTATATTATGTAACAGCTCAAGAAATTTCCTCAGATTATAGATAAATTTCTATCTATGTCTAGCAAAACCCATCCAATAAATTGAGTTTATTTAAAGCATGCTGGATTTCACTTGAAATAAATAAACAGATCAGTTCTCACAACTTTTAGAAACTACAACATTAGCTTCAAATAAGCGCCTTCTCTAATGAAACCTTTGCATCTTACATTGATCCTTTCTTCCCTCAGTTCCCAAAACAAGCTCAATCTCTCAGCAAATATGAAAGTTTCAAAAGAAAGAAGCATCAAGGGGATGCCAGAGCATACCTGATGAATTGGCAAGTGGGAGGTAACGGTGTGTGGGGATGAGCTTCTTAAGGCTTCCGATAGATTAAAACAAGCAGCTAGGAATTGAAAAGGATCCTCAGCCTTCAACCACCAGCGATTTCCATTGAGAGAATTATCAGCAGAATCAAATATTTCTGCTATATTGTTTTCCACAAATGAGAGACGATCATCATAAGAAAGCTTTTCAACACCCCCACCATAGAGATTTGCCAAATGTATTTTTAACCAAAGTAACCCAGATTTCCCCAATGGCCTTCCTTCAGCAAATTCAAGAATTCCTCTGCATAGATCAGAACTAAGATGATTCAAATGCGGGTGCATAGGATATGCACGGCCTCGAAAGTCAAGATTGTGAGGATAGTAAAAACCTTCCTCGTCTTTCATCTTCCTAGCAACCTGATTCACAGAAATCTCTGTTCAGAGTCAATCCCAATGGTCTGGGTGGTCCTTTTTTTTTTTGAACTGAGAAACCATTACAAACTCAATCATATGACATTGACATAGTCCAAGATCAACCCCATCAACAGAAGTGGTGGAACAAATACTACAAGAATAGCAAAATCTTAGGTTAATTTACGGAAAAATGTCATTTGTTGTTAATTTCATTCGACATATTTCGGTATATTATCACATTTCTTAAAATCCAATATAAATTTGTCAACATCCAAATTCAAATTGAGACATAAAGACCAGTTGGACGTCTGAGCACAGGCAAGCAACTGGCATTTCAATCCAATTGCAGCCTATTTTGGCACGAGTTTTAATAATATGAGGTTGAACTAGCCAAGCTTGTGGCATCCTGAATAACAAATCTTAGATGCTGAGGCCTCATGTTCAATTAAGCATACATATTAAGGATTTTTTCACAAAAGAGTTGTATATTATATGTTACCCCTTAAACAATACACTAGATTAAGAAAATTGATAAATTTTAAGATAAAAGTAGGAGTAGGGTATCAATTTTCTGATTACTCATCCCTAGCAGAAAGCTCATAAATCTGAAACTGCAGCCAAGGGACTGCAGCATTGCATGTAACATGAGTATCTTTTTACTTTGCAGATCAAACATTTTCAGGCAGCTAAAATCATGAAAAACTTACAGAGAGCTTCAGTTCAGTGTCACATCTTTGAGAATGCCTCTCTTGATTGATTTTCTTCACCTTCCTCACACTCCATTTCCACTTCTTTACTTCGTTCACATCATCTGAGAGCAACTCAGGAATTGGAACCTACAGCACGAAAATAACTTAAATTAACAAGAATTACAGAAAGCTATTAAGAACATAAACAGCAAACTACTGTAACTGTGACAATATTTTGTGGGAAATGGAAATAAAAGAACATTAAAGGCATAACTTACATCTTCACGATTCACCAGACCAGCAATGTCACCACCTGCAGCCCAAAGGCTCTCCACCACACTTAAGATACGTTTATTCAACCTCCACTTAGTGTTTCCTAAAGTATCTAAGGCCTGCACATTCAATTGAAACAGGACATGTTACCACTCTCAAACACATCAAAATAAGAACAGTGACAGAATTCAAGCAACACGTGTCCTGTGCAACAAGGAAAATGCGCAAAGAACATAATAGAATCAAACAAAAGAACATTGCAAGGAGCATCCTGTTTCATGTTAGTAGAACATAAGCTAGCTTTTAATTTTGAAAAGAAAATTTGAGTTTGAAATCATTAAAAAGTAAGAAGCATGTAAGTTAGCCTAGATCTGTTAAGATTGCAAGTATTGTGAATGTGCAGTCACATGCTTGATCCCAAAGCTGAATCACGTGCACAATAAGAAAGCTTTACTAATATAATGCAATTTATTCCAGCTACCACCTCATATACTTTCTGCATTTGTTTTGGAGGAACAGTTTTAACAGCATCCTGTTGCTGCCGAGACCCATGAGTACGCATCAAGTACGAAGGCAAAAACAGGTAACCACCTTTGTCATACCTGAAAGGATGTCCAAGATAATAGAAATGAGACATGCTTAAACTGCACAGCCTTGGTGATTCTCCGTAAGGTCACTCTCATATTGATATGAATAAGGGTTTGACACCATATCTCACAAATTTGTTCGCTTGTTATATCTTTTCTGATTAAGCTTCACCACTTAACCACATTTTAGATAGACACCCTTTAAAAGTATTCAAATATGGATATTACTGGAGTGAAAAATATACCCCTTCCATTTTTTTGGAGGCACCAACATTGGCACATAGGGAATAATCATATGTTTAACCTGTATAAAGCATAAGATTAGAGATTTCATAAAAATACCAAAAGCCAACATTAATTCTTTAGAAAAACAAAACAATATATATATATATGTATGCATATATATAATATCCCTTAGAGAGTCTGCAAAGCAAACAGGTACAAGAATAATAGTACTTCTCAAATAAAAAGCAATTAGCAAGTGAACTCACAGTTTTATCAAGCCCAGCAAGGACTAGAGGATCACATTCTATGACTCCATACCTCTTCACAAGGTTCTGCCTGAGAGAGACAAAAACAATAATAATTCAGATACTATAGACAGGATTATAGACATTAACGAACTCTGAGGAAATAAGTGGCATATATTCCCTGCAAAGCATTGACCACAAGACTTCTACTATATATACTAAAGTTCAAGAACTTCATAATGGAATCCAAGTGCAACACATATCCTAAGACCATTATTAAGCACCCCATGGACCATGATCATATACATAATGAGAAATTTATGGAAGTACTGTCCTTCAAGGAGAATTGTCTGTGAATTAATATTCTCACCCTGATTCTGTGGTTGAGATCTTGAAGAAGTGCCTAAATGCAGGGCGAACATCAGGAGGACTATCAGCTAACTGATTGACGGGAGGTTGTACATAAGCAGTTTGTGTCAACAATTCTATAAGACAGCATCCCAACTGTGCAACATAAATTATTGCCCAATAAGAAGAAAGGCATTAATAATGAGGATGATGAACAATCAATAAATTCTTTGATTATTAGGTAAAAAGATATTGGAGGCACAGGCTCCAAACCTTAGCCTGTGTCTCTCGACCCCAAGACTTAACTTCTTCACTTCTCACGAGCTTTTGGACTTCAATAACCCTGTTACTTCTAATTAAACTCTGAACACGTTTTCTCAGAATCTCAGCTTCCTTACTTGAATATTCTTGATTTTCAGCTAAAATTTCCCTTCTCTGATACTTTTTCATTTTCTCCAAGAAGTTGTGAATTCTAACCTGACAAACCAAATACAATTACAAGGATATTATCAGTAGTATTAATCAACATAACAAATATTGCTGAGAAAACAAATATCCATCTGGCAAAAGAAGTTAACACAAGAAGAATGAGAATGAGTTGTTGATGGTCCTTATTTTCTTGTCGGGAGAGAACGATGCAGTCTAATCAGACAAGGATGTGTTGAGTAAGAAAATGTTAATGCAGCAAAATTTATAATGCTTTAAACCCCATAGAGTTCGAATGCTTACTTCATGCTCAATTGCTACCCCAATTTGAACAGCGGCCTCCACCACACGCACGCACCTATTCTCCTTTCCGCCCATCATCAACAGCCCCATTATTTTATGCATCACAATAACAGCCATCTTGTCTGCGGGTAAAGCATCAATAAAAGGTGCAAAAGCTGCCTTATGCTTCTTCGGCTTCTGCAAGTTCTGCTTCTTTTCAATAGCTTCCCGCAAAGGCTCAAACCACCCCAAAATTAATTTCTTGATATAAGGCAGATTTGGCGCCAACTTTTTTTCACACATTTCCCTCTCCAATTCTCTGTACTCCTCCACCATATTTTCCCACGCCTCAGTTTCAGCCTTTATCTGTTTCCTCCTCAGTAAATAATACTTTCGCCTCTCCATTTCTTGGAACTGTATTTTGACGCCACTTCTATTCTTGCTCCTAAAAAGCAGACTTTTCATGAAAAGAGAGGAAATCCAAGGTGGGTCTTGAATGAAAACCCTGTCTCTGGATTCTTTAGTTAAGTGAAAGGGAAGCCCTTTTGGTATTACTCGTAAATTGGAGAGCTTCTCGAGATTTTCTGGAAAATTGTCATCGGTAGAGTCTGATATAGGGGGTGGAAGAAGATGGGCGGGGTTATGGAGGGAAGGGAGCTTAAGGGTTTGAGGGAAAGAAGAGGAGGAAAGTTGATGGCTTTGCGAGAAACTGGGAATTTCGGGGGTTGCCATGGGAATGAAGTTCGAATTCTTCTGGAGTTTCCATGAAGAAGAATTAAGGGGTTGGTGAAATTGAGCTCTGGGGCTCGCGGAAAATAGGGTTGTGGAAGCCAGAGCTGATGAGAAACTGTGGGGTAGAGGGGGCTGGTCTGGGGGAAAAGGTTCCAGGGGGGCGGGGGGGTCTGAGGTGCAGATAAGAGAAGTACAGAGCGAAGAGGTTGAAGAAGGAATTCAAAACCTCTTCTAAACCCTACACTAACAGCAGATATTTTAAGAGGCAAATTTTTCATTTTTTTACTTTGCGCTAATTCATTTTTCAATTCTGTTTGGCTGACAATAATTCTTTGGCAGACTTTTTCTTTTTCTTTTCTTTTTTTTAAAGACAAATAAATTTTCCTTGAGAACCATAAAATTGATATAATTTCAATATAATTTACTGAAGCCAAAATGTTACTGTTATTTTTATTTTCTTATTCAGTTAACCTAGGTGTATAATTCAATTAAGATAATATTTTGCTTATTATAATTGTTGTACGTTTTCTGCACAATTATTGTGACATGTAGACACATATTTAAATCTAAAAATTTATGCAAGGTGACTATTTATATTATTATTTTTAATTCTAATACAAATATATAAAAATATGCATTTACATATATACATTATGAATATTAAAGTACGCCCATAGCTATGCATATTAGTAAGATTTATATACACATATATATTGCTTATCAACATAGATAAATGTGTGAATGATGATGTACACAAATAAATATGTATACATATATTTGTTAATTTAAATAAGCTATGATAACATATAAGTATATCTACAATCTACATATATAACTAATACATAAAAGTAAAACATATATTGTATATCTATAACAATATGTTATATATTTTTATGAAGAGTTTTGACATCCAATTCTGTGTGTTAGTTTTCTTCTCATTCTCTGTAATTTTATTATTCCCCAATTATATATATATTTCTTTACTTCATCTTAATTTTTCCCCTTTCCTTATCCTAAAAACTACAAGACCAGTATTGAATATATTAAACACATCATACTTACCTGCAAAGAATTAAATAAAATATTGTTTATTTTTATATTGTAACAACTTTAACAACTTACATACATATTGAGTGTATCAAAATCGATAGTTTATTATATATAAGTATACAATACGTAATAAAGTACTGCATATATAAATATATTGCACATACATCTATACAGAACATACAAATAGGAGTGTAAGAGTTCAATCGAGTGGAGTTTAGGAAAACAACTCGATGGAAACTTAAATTTGGTTCAATAAGCTCGAATTATCAAGTCTTTAAATAATTACAAATATGAACTAAAATGATAGTAATATAATATATATTTATTTATAAAATAAAAAATAATTTTAAGTTATATATTGACTTACAAGGCTAAAGTCTAAGTAAAAAGGGATCAAGATCGGCTCAAAATAGAAATCAATCTTAATTCACCTCGAAACAATTCAAGATTTAATTGAACGAGTTCAAATTTGATTCATGAAACTCAGGAATAGTCTTTACTTGTTTGCACTTCTACTTAAAAAGTTGTAATATATGCACCATTTAGCTGTGTGTATGTGGATAACACACAATTAAAAATTTTTAGAGGCAAAGAGGAAAGTTTTTCTTTTAGACATTGCTACCTAGTAATTTCAATCGACTTGTTGTTCATCATGGTTGAATAAAAAGTAATCTTTCCATTTTTGATGGAAATAAATTATTGTTAGATTTTTTAATTCCACTTCTCTTAGTTTCATCAAATAGATCTTCTAAAAATTTGGCTTTTTCTATTATTTAATTGATTAGAATTAAAATAGGGTATCTTATTTATAAATATCCAAATCTACTTTTATTTTTGTGTTCAATCCCCATCCACCTTATTTTAGGTTCAACTCCCTAATTCAATTTTTTTTTTTCAAGTTGACTATTTATGCATTTGTTTTGACAAAAAAACCCTCCCAAAACCTTATTTTCTCTTCTTTTCTTTTTGTTTATTTAACATTATTCCTTCTCTCTCTCTTTTCTCTTCTTT
>JACGDI010005311.1:134725-162294 GCA_014898725.1 Jacaranda copaia | reverse complement strand
GGGAAACTCTACATTTTTATTAATTTATGAATGTATAAGTTTGATAGAATTATTATTTCAGATTGAGAAAAAATGGCCTGAAATTAGTTATGAGCTCAATAAATTACAATATTTCACTCCATATAAGAAGATGTGTGTCATTTTGGAATTGATAATGACATTTTGAATATGATTCGATTGCATATTTTGCTTAAAATGGGCATTATTGATATAATGGTTGTCCAAAAAAATGAACCGAAAAGGCATGGAAGGAAAATCTGTTATATTTATTGGTAAGTTTCTTCATATTTTCATATTAGTATTGCATCAATTCTTCATTATACTTTCGATATGTTTCTATTAGTACCTAAATATTATATGTGTTTCATCCTTAATAAGATACTTTATTCATACATTATCATACTTAGTAGTTTACTGATTAATACCATATTAGTGCAATTTTGTACTTCTACTTTGATACTTCAATCTTCAATTCAATCTACATATTAGTAGCTGTAGGAGTTTTGAGATGATTGATAATAATAAATTGTGAGTTGTGGATTCATATAATTGGATTTACAGAAATTATATGTGTGTAGAACAAGATGATTGAACACATTGCAAAATGATATAATGCTTTGGAAACAATCTTGTGCTTTTATTGAGTAAAAGTCACTTTTCTATCATTTAATGCAAATTGATACGAAGACGGATTTATTTTCCGCTTTATTGTCCATTTATACTTGTATTACCATTTGTCATTACTTATAAAATAATATCTCAATTGATTTTATTTCTCTTCAATTAGGAAAATGAGGAAGCAAAGAAGACAAGGACTTAAAAGATGATGGATTATAAATAGATTGTGTACATGTGCTTATGACAATTGCTAAATTCGTCTTTATCTGGAGGGCATGTAAAGTTGAAGTATCTGTACTATATTATGTTTTAATTGCAGAATTTTTGCAGAATTATTTGTGTTGTACACTTTATGAAATATAGATATATTGTACTACCGTTTTAGTGTGAAAGGAATCATGAATAAGTGTCCTTTTTAGCTATTGGGAAGGTTTATGTTGGAGCTATTGTCCAGATTTATTTTTCATTTTATTAGAATGATAATACCTTATATTAGTAATGTAATACCTTATTTCAACAAAATAATACTTCATTTTTGCAATAAGATACTAGATTTTAGAAGAACAATACCCCATCTTCAGCATTTAATACTTCATCAAAGTGATTCTATACTTAAATGTTGCATGCCTAATTTGCCTCAGATTACTAGTGAAATGCATATAACACCATACCCAAATCATAAAATCATATTTTCTTTATGAAATGGTTTGAATACGCATGTGTTGAAATAGTTTAGAACACAAACACTCACATCTAACCATTTGCGCTCTCATTTATAGTAGTGTGAAACCATTCATACATGGTACCAAAAATCCCTAATGTGCTAAGAATGATACTCCATTGTCTTATGATCATGCAATGACCAAATTAGGCTAAATTGAACTTAATCCCTTATGTGTTGAGAATAATACTAAAAATCTATGAAAAATTACCCAGTATTGGCATTTATGTACTCAAAAAACTACATTTATATACCTAATTTGTCAAGGTTGTGCACTTATTATGCATGCTCCACTACTTACTTTCCCAAGGCCGAGATGAGGCTCAATTCAATATATGAAACAACACATAAGACACCATAATGCAACAAAATTATGGTTTGTTGAAGAAATAGTTTGGATATACATGTGTTGAGATGGTTTGAAATATGAACACCCACATCCTACCGCTTGCATTCTCATTCATAGTAGTGTGAAATCATTCATGTATGGTACCGAAAATTCCTAATGTGCTTTGAATGATACCCCATGGTCTTATGATCATGCAATGACCAGATAGGCTAGAACTCGATCCCTTATGAGCTGAGAATGATATAAAAAATTTACAAAACAGTACCTAGTATTGACATTTATCTCCAAAATTGCATTTATGTACTTCATTTGCCAAGGTTGTGTACTTATTATGCCTATTTTTGTATTTGCTTTTTCAAAAGTCGAAATAAGGCTCAATTCAATGTGTAGAACAACATGTAACACCCTAATGAGATAAAATCATGATTTATTGAAGAAATGGTTTGGATATGCACATGTTGAAATAGTTTGGAACACAAGCATATATATATATATATAATATATCTAACCACTTGCACTCTAATTCATAGTAGTATAAACTATTAATGAATGAGCCAAATGAATCCTCTAGACCATACCATAAAAAACCATTAGACCTATCATGACTATATGGCCCTAGGACTAATAAGCCATGGTCTTATGATCATGCAATGGCCAGATTAGATCGAATTGAACTCAATCCCTTATCTGTTGAGAATGATACCGGAATGAAAAAAAAAGTACCTAGTGTTTGCATTTATGTACTCCAAAACTGCATTAATGTACTTAGGTTGCCAATGTTGTGCACTTATTATACATATTTCTATACTTACTTTTTCAAAGGCCGAGATGATGCTCAATTCGATAAAATAACATATAAGATACTCTAACATGACACAATCATAGTTTGTTGAAGAAATGATCGTGACAGTACATGTTGAAATGGTTGAGAACTCAAACACCCACATCCAACCACTTGCACTCTCATTCATGGTAGTATAAACTATTGATGTATGAGTCAAATGAATCCTCTTGACACCACCATCGAAAATCATTGACCTAATCATGACTATATGGTCCAAGGATTAATACGCCATGATCTTATGATCATGCAATATCCAGATTAGGTTGAATTGAACTCGATCCCTTATGTGCTAAGAATGACGTTGGAAATCTACCAATGTTGTGTACTTATTATATATGTCTTTGGACTTGCTTTTTTAAATGTTGAGATAAAGCTCAATTTGATACGTGAAACAATACATAAGATACCCTGATGTGACAAAATCATAGTTCGTTAAAGAAATGATCGTGACAGTATATGTTGAAATGATTGGGAACACAAACACTCGCATCCAACCACTTGAGTTCTCATCCATAGTATAGACCAATGATGAATGAGCTAAATATCCTCTCAACACAACCATCATAAATGAGTAAACTTATCATGATTATACGAGTCCTAAAAGTAATATGCCATGGTTTTATAATCATGCAATGGCTAGATCAGGTTGAATTGAACTCAATCCCTTATGTGTTGAGAATGACGCTGGAACTCCTCATGATTAAGATATTTATTAGTTTCCTTTATGTATTTTTGGGAAAAAGTTGAACTGATAAAAAAAAAATACACATACCAAAAATTCATATGCAAAGTAAAATATGTCAAAATTTATTATGAAACTAGAAAAGGTATGATCCCTAAGTTATTTTTGAGAAAGCAAAAATGATCTTTGGGGAGAGGTTTAGTGAATATATATCAGATAATTTATTCTTTGTTTCTATGAAGTCTATGCACACATCACCCTTTTAAACATGATCCTTTATGAAATGGTGACTAATTTCTATATGTTTTGTGCATGAGTGATAAATTGGATTTTTTGTAATGCAAATGGCACTAGTGTTGTCGCAAAGAATTTCTATGCAAGAAAAATTTAAACCATAATCACTAGAGTTTGTTTCATCTATAGTACTTGTGAACAATAATTACCTAGTGCCATGTATTCTACTTTCGTGTTTGACATAGCTACCACACTTTATTTTTTGGTGCATCAACTTACTAAGCAAGAGCCTAGTAGTTGACAAGTTTTAGTGGTGCTTTTTCAATTGATTTTGCATCATGCATAGTCAACTTCAGAAAATCCAACTAGATTGAAAGTTTTAGATCGAGGGTATCAACTTCCATAAGTGATGGTTCCTTTGAGGTAATGAAGAATTTTTTTGACAACCTTGAGATGTGATTCTTTTGGTTGTTCTTGAAACCGTGCACACAAACTGGTTGCAAATATTATATCTGGGTGACTGGAAGTTGGATATAGCAAGCTTCAAATCTTGCCCCTGAATGTTATCTCTTCCACACTTTTTCCTTCATAATCAAGTTCCCACTTTGTAGATGAAGCCATTGGGATGTTGGATTCTTTACAACCCTCAATTATGTATTTCTTTAATAGTTCTTTCGTATATTTTTCTTGGAGTATAAAAATTTCTTTAGAGGTTTGTTTAATTTGTAGTCCAAGGAAAAAGGTTAACTCACTTATAAGACTCATTTCAAATTCCTTTATCATGCATGTTGCAAACTCATCACAAAGTTCCTTATGGATTCTTCCAAAGATTATATCATGCACATATACTTGAACAAGTAGTAAATGACAGTTGATGTTTTTGTAAAAAGTCTAGTACCCACTTTACCCATGCAAAAATCTTTTGACATTAGAAAGCACTCAAGCGATCATACCATGCTCTAGGTGCTTATTTTAAATCATAAAGAGTTTTTGATAATTTGACAACATAGTTTGGAAACTTTGAGTTTTTAAAATCAAGAGGTTGTTCTACAAAAACTTCTTCGTTCAAATGACCATTTAAAAAGGCACTTTTGACATCTATTTGGTACAAAGTGAAGTTTTTGTATGATGCATAAGCTAACAACATGTGAATTAATTCAAGACATGCAATGGGTGCATAAGTTTCATAGTAATCAATACCCTCCCATTGAGAGTACCCTTTGGCTACAAGTCTTGTTTTGTTCTTAACAATATTTCCTAGTTCATCCGATTTATTTCGAAATACCTATTTAGTTCCAATTATAGGTAACTGTCAGGTCTTTTGACTAAAGTTTAAATTTGATTTTTCTCAAATTGATTGAGCTTTTCTTTCATTGAATTGAGCTGGGATTCAAAATTCAGAGCCTTATTTATGTTGCATGGTTTTGTGTAAGACAAAAACGCAAGGTCAGAATATTGTGATTCATTTATTTTGATTTTGGACCTTGTAGTGATTCCTGTTCCTGGGTTTCCAATGATGTTGTTTGCTGGATGACTTAAGGCATGCTAGAATTTTGTCAATTGATCTCCTGTTTCTTTATCGAAAGTTCCACTTGTAGTTGAAACCTTCTCAGTGGAATTTTGAGACACTTCCTTCTCTTCTTCTTTCTCTTGCTGAAGTGCTTCTATAACTTGATCAAACTTGCAGTTTCTATGTTCAAGGTATCCTTGGCTAGTACAGGTCAATTTCATCAAATACCACACGAATAGATTCTTGTATTGTCTCTTTTCTTTTGTTAAAAACTCTATAGGCTTTATTGTTTGTTTAGTAACCAACAAATATCCCTTCATCTAATTTTGGATTGAATTTAGCAAAGTGTTCCTTATCATTTAAGCTGTGGCATTTGTACCTAAATATGTGGAAATAAGATATATTAGGTATCTTACCTTTCTAGAGTTTGTAGGGAGTCTTTTTGATGAATGGTTTTAAGAAGACTCTGTTGATGACATAACAAGCTGTATTGACTACTTCCACCTAAAGATGTTTAGGAAGATCATACTTATTCAACATTGTTCGAGTCATTTCCTATAGAACTCTATTTTTTCTTTCAACTATCCCATTTTGTTGGGGTGTTCTTGAAGTAGAAAAATTGTGAGTATAACTAAAATAATCATAAAAAGCCGCAAAATTATGATTATCGAACTCCATCCCATGATAACTTTTGTTGATTTGAATCATATAACCCTTTTCATTTTGAATGTTTTTTGAGAGAGTAATGAAGTGATTTAGAGCTTCATTTTTATACAAAAGAAATTTTACCCATGTATAGCGAGAAAAATCATTTACAATAACAAATACATGTTTGTTTCCTCCAAAATGATTGTGCTTTCATAAGTCCAAAAAGATCAAGATACAGAAGTTCTAGGGGTTTGGAAGATGCAATATCATTTATTGGTTGAAAAGATATTTTTTATTTGTTTGCCTTTCACGCATGCATCACATATTCTATTTTTTGTGAATTTAATTTTAGGAATACCCTTTACTAAGTCCTTTTTAACCAAATAATTTAGAAGTTTCATATTAGCATGTCCTAGATGCATATGCCAAGTCTAGTAATATTTATCAGTAGCAACTAGGCATTTAATATTTTGTTTGGATAGATCTTCTAAGTTTATATAATGTATAAGTTCCTTTCACTAATTGCAGTGAAAATAGTTTCTTCATGCTTGATTTTCACACATTTAGAAGGTTGAAAGTCTACCAGGTAACCAGTATCACATAATTGACTTATGCTGAGAAGATTGTGTTTTAGCCCTTCTACCAAACAAACGTTTTCAATAGAAGTTCCATCTTTGTTACCCATTGTTCCATTGCCAGTAATTTTCCTTTTGTATTATCAACAAATAGTGCATTTCCTCCATTGCATTCTTGTATTTTAAAAAAGAATGACTTGTTTTCTGTCATGTGTCTGGAATATCCGCTGTTTAGATACTAAAAATTCATTTGAATTGCCTTCTCGACTAGTTCATGCAACACAAGATTTTGAGAATTTAGGTACATATTTTTTGTTAGGTCCTAAGTTGTTAGACTTTAGCACCAAAATATATTTGATTTCGATTTCTCTTTTTATAGAACATTTGTGAGCCATATGACCTATTCTTGAACAATAATGACAAGTTTTCCCTTTTGTTTCCCTATATCTAAAGTCAATTTTATTCTTACCCTTAAGTGTTCTTTTTAGATTGTAAGTATTGTCTAGTAAGTTTTGAATTTCATTTTCAAGATGATGGTTTTTCTTAACTAGTCTATTTCATTCTTTTAATTTTTTCTTTTGATTTTATCATAATGATGGACTAGTTCTTCTTTTTCATTTTGGGTATTCTCTAGTTGTTCTTTAAGAAGGTTTATTTCTATTTGAAGTTTAGTGAGTTGATTATGGTGTTCTATGTGAATGTTAAGATCCTTATCAAAATCATAACCAAAATAAAAACTACTAGAACTTAATTGAGATTGTAAAGTTACCTGTTTGTCAGCTATGAAACTATTTTCTTTATTATCAAATTAGTCCAAATCTAAGTCATCCCAGGTAATGGTCATTGTTCATTGTTTGAAATTTCTCTCGATTTTTGGACAATTTGGCCTTTATGTTAGACTTCATAGCACTCATGGCATACGATTTGTTCATTTCTTTGAAATTCTCCATTATTTCTTCTGGAGTTTGGTTTGGAGTTTTTTCTAAAATGATTTCTAGCTTGAGTAAGTTGCTGCAGTCGCCTAGTGATCATTGCTATTCTCCATTAATTGTTTTTTCATCTAAATCACTAGGATTCCCATTCCAGTCTCCTTATTTTGCCTTGAGAGTAGTGTTTTTCTTTGAAACTTTCTACTTTGCTAAAAAGAGTCATCTCGTGATAGGTGAGCGAGCCAATTAGTTCTCCCATGGTCATTTTTTCAAGTTTTTGACCTCATGAATTGCAGTAACCTTAGGAGTTCATTCCTTGGGTAAGGATTTTAGGATCTTCCACACCTATTCACTTTCATATACTGTTTTCCCCAACACAAATATAAGATTCACTATTTTCATGAAGCGTGTATACATTTAGCTAATTGTTTCACCTATTTTCATAGAAAACATCTCAAATTAGTGAGTAAGCAAAGCAATTCGCTCAAACTTTACTTGAGAGGTTCCTTCATGGGTAACTTGGAGCTTGTTCTATATATCTTTTGTAGAAGTACATATGCTAACTCAATTGTACTTCTCTTTGACCAAAGCACAGGAAAGGATATTTTTTGCTTTACATTCATTGATAGCATCTTCTTATCCTTAGTGGTAAGTTCTAGTCTGCTAGTTGGAGACATGCCTTTACTAGTTGGAATTAGAGGTCCATAAATGACGATGTTCCATATATCGTAATCTAGGGTAATGAAAAATTCCTTAAGCTTGTTTTTTCATGTTAAATAATTGGTCCCATTAAATAGAGAAAGATAAGTATGTGATTGACCTTCGACTTACACATTAGAGCTAGCAAAAGCCATTAGGATCTTAGCTCAAGTTTGTTAAACTTATATATATGAGCCCTTGGCTCTAGTACCAATTGATAGAGAATAGCGACAAAAAGCGTAATAGTCTCAAAAGAGTCAATCAATATAATAGAATAATAAACTAGAACTTCTAGATATAACTAAAGTTCCAAAGATAATAGAAATAAGGTAAACGATAATGGAAAGAAACAAGACAGTTATAGTAGTTCGCCAAGTATAATCCACTACCTAAGCTACAAGGATTAGGAATTTTAGCCTGCACTTTATTAATCACAAAGGATTAGAAACAAATAAAATAAGTAAAGCTAACTTATCAAAACCTCACAAGCTATAGTAAACACTTAACAAGCCTAACTGGAGTTTGAGAAAGATAATGAGTAGAGCACAGGAGTAATACATATCTCACTGAATTTCACTTGAGCATCTATTACACCAAACTTTGTTGACGTAAATATTGAGTACAAATCCTCTGAAATAACTCTGACAGTGTGATTTCCTTTTCATTAACTCATTCTTCTCCTTGATTGGTGCAACAGTAAGATACCAAAAATAAAATAACTTATATACAAGAAGTTTTAGATTTGTTGCAATAGTTAGTTAGTATATAATATGCACTTGCTATAATAATCTCAATCAACTTGAATTAATTGCAAGCTAGGCAGAATCAAAACTAATCTAGGAGGGAATCTTAACAAGGAGAATACTACTTTGGAAATCATAAATAAATTTGATGTCTAAAAATATTAGTTTGCCGCTGGAATGCAATGCTATACATGTTTTTGCTTTGTGAAAAACGAAATGTATTCTATTAAATAATAGTTTTTCTAAACATTCAGTATGATTTTATTTTTGCTGATAAATCATAAAAAAATAAGTTTTCATTTAACTTGAGATAAGAATAAAATTTATCAGTTTCTAGTCCTAATCAAATGGTTTTCCCTTATATTTATTTATTGCATAATATGTTCTTTGCTTATTAATTAATATTGATCCAATTTAGAATGTTGTAAGTCATTGATAAAGAAAGGTAGCTAGCAATATAAATTAATATGCCTGCATATATAATACTGCCTAATTTATTCAACATTATTGAAATTATTTGAAAAAAAAGGTATATTTGGTGATGTGGCAAATGTAGTTTAAAAAGGCAAAATGTATCCAATTTCGTACTATCCAATAAAAGAAAACACATATTGTACTATAAATAACAAACCTATATATATACACGCAAACATAAAATTCCCACAACAAATAACAACTTGCACTATACAATATACTCTACTTAAAATCAAAACCCTTCTACACTTATTCCATTCTTGCACATTTTTAAATGTTGAAAGGGAAAGGAAACCATGATGCGAAAGGGTTTGGGAAAGGAAAATAGGTTTGAATGCATAAAACTTGCGGGAAAACACTTGGGGGGCGGGGGGGGAACACTTATGAGATATATACAAACACAAATAAATGTGCATAATGGTACATTTTTCCCCTTAAATCTTTTTTGTTGTTTCTCTTATCTTATACTGATAAATGGCAAAATGTAGGTGAGATGTTGCCCCTGCCACTGCTACACAATTGGCACCTGTAGGTCATTACTGCTAAGGCCAATAGATCATCTAAAGTTAGGTGAATGCTACTTTGGGAATCATAAATAAATTTGATGTCTAAAACTATTAGTTTGTTGCAGGAATGCAATGCCACACATGTTTTTGCTTTGTGAAAAACAAAATATATTCTATTAAATAATAGTTTTTATAAACATTCAGTATGATTTTATTTTTGCTGATAAATCATAAGAAAACAATGTATAAACTAATTTAAAATTTTGATCATTCAACTTGAGATAAGAATTGATTTTATAAATTTTTAGTCTTGATCAAATGGTTTTCTGCCATATATATTTATTGCACAATGTCTTCTTCGGTTATTAATTAATATTGTTCCAATTTAGGGTGTTGTAAGTCATTGATGTGGAAAGGTGGTTAGCAATATAAATCAACATGCCTACATATACAATACTACTGAAGTTAACCAACATTATCCAAATTATTTGAAAAAAAAAATAGTTCATTTGATAACGTGTCAAGTGTAGTTTAAAAAGGCAAAATGTAACCAATTTCATTCCAATAAAAGAAAATAGATACTGTACTATAAATAACAAACTGATATATATATGCGCACGTATTAAATTTCCACTATAAATAACAGCTTGCATTGTACATTATCCTCTACTTAAAATCAAAACCCTTGTACACTCATTCCATTCATCCACATTTTCAAATGTCGAAAGGGAAAGGAAACCACGCTGTGAAAGGGTTTGGGAAAGGAAAATAGGTGTGGATGTATAAAATTTGTGGGAAAACACCTAAAGAGGGGAAAAGCTTATGAGATATGTACAAACACAAACAAATGTGCTTAAATCTTTTTCGTTGTTTCTCTTATCTCATATTGATAAATGACAAAATGTAGGCGAGATGCTGCCGCTACTGTTGCTGCTGCACAACCTACATTAGTACGCCATGGCCGCCGAGGCCAACAGCCACCTAAATTTTTTATCATTCAACTTGAGATAAGAATCAATTCTTATCAATTTCTAGTCTTCATCAAATGGTTTTCTTCTATATATACATATATTGCATGATATGTTCTTTGCTTATTAATTAATATCGATTTAATTTAGAATATTGTAAGTCATTGATAAGGAAAAGTAGTTAGCAATATAAATTAATATGCATACATATATAATACTACTTAAGTTATTCAACATTATCCAAATTATTTGAAAAAAAAAAAACTAGTATATTTGGTGATGTGGCGAATGTAGCTTGAAAAGGTAAAAATGTATCCAATTTCATACTATTCAATAAAAGAAAACACATCCAGTATTATAAATAACAACCCCCTATATATACACACACATATAAAATTCCCACTATAAATAAAAACTTGTACTGTACACTATACTGTACTAAAAATCAAAACCCTTTTCTACTCATTCAGTTCATGAACATTTTCAAATATTGAAGGGGAAATGAAAGCATGCTGCAAAACGTTTGGCAAAGGGAAATAGGTGTGGATGTGAAAAACTTGTGGGAAACATGTGAGAGGGGAAAAAACTTATGGGATATATACAAGCACATACAAATATGCATAATTGTACGTTTCCCCCCTTAAATCGTTTTCATTGTTTCTCTTTTCTCATACTAATAAATGGTAAGATATAGGTGAGAGGCACTGCTACTATCATCGCCACCATTGCATAGCCTATACCTACATGCTATTGCTGTTGAGGCCGACAGACCACCTAAAGTTACGAGAATACTACTTTTGGAATTATAAATAACATTGATGTCAAAATATTAATTTGATACTGGAATGTCATGCTATGCATGTTTCTGCGTTGTGAAAAATGAAATGTATTCAATTAGATAATAGTTTTTCTGAACATTTAGTATGATTTTATTTTTGCTGATAAATCATGAAAAAATAACTTATAAAGTAATTTAAATATTTGATCTTTCAATTTGAGATAAGAATTGATTTTATTAATTTCTAGTCCTAATCAAATGGTTTTCTCCTATATAAATTTATTGCATGATATGTTCTTTATTAATTATTATTGATCCAATTTAGGATGTTGTAAGTCATTGATAAGGAAAGTTGTTGGCAATATAAATTAATATGCTTATATATAATACTTCTTAAGTTATTCAATATTATCTAAATTATTTTTTTTAAAAAAACTAGTGTACTTGGTGATGCCGCAAATGTAGTTCAGAAAGGCAAAATGTAACCAATTTATAAGTCAAATCACATGCTGTACTATCTAATTAAAAAAACATATCAAATTGATACACACATATAAAATTCCCACTATAAATAACAACTTGCACTTACATTATACGCTATTGAAAATCAAAACCATTATCTACTCATTCCATTCATACACATGAAACCATTCTACAAAAGGGTTTGGGAAAGGGAAATGGTTGTGGATGTGTAAAACTTGCAGGGAAGCACTTGAATATGGTGGGGGGGGGTGCTTATGGGATATGTATAAGCACAAAAAAATGTGCATAATGGTACATTTTTTCCCTTAAATCTTTTTGGTTGTTTCTCTTTTCTCATACTAATAAATGGCAAAATGTAGGCAAGAGACACTATTGCCACTGTCCTTGCCGCAACATAGCCTACACTTGCACGATGTTGCTACTGAGGTGGACATGCCACCTACAGTTATGAGAATACTACTTTGGGAATTATAAGTAAATTTTATGTCTAAAAATATTATTTTGTTGCTGGAATGTAATGCCATGCATATTTTTGCTTTGTGAAAAATGAAACATATTCTATTAGATAATAGCTTTTTGAAATGTTTAGCACAATTTTAATTTTGCTGATAAATCATAAGCTTGGGGTTGGAGGTATTTGGTGTTGGGCAGCGTTTGGACAAAGTAATAGCTTGAGGTTGGTGGGTCGTGGGTATGGGTGCATGTAAGGTACGAATTTCCCAATTTTTCTTTTTTTCGTGTATGGGAGGGGGTGATGGGTTTGTGGGAATTTGGGACTGCAGGAACTTTGAGATGGTGGCCAGTTGTGAGGCAAAGTAGATATGTATCTAATTAGAATAAAAAAAAATAATGTAAATATTATTAAAAATGTTAGTAAAATTATCTATAAATACTATTGTTAAGATAAATTTCATCAAGCATTTAAATTTTATGTGGTTGGTGGGTTAGGCTTTTTGTTGAGGTCATTGATTTAGTGATTGGAATGTGAATGCAACTTGGTTGAGAAGCATGATTTGGGGCAAATTTGCTGATTAGCTATTGATACAACATGATGACTGTATTTTAACACATAAGGAGGCTGACAGAGGCAGATTTACTATTTTTTTTTTGTAAATTTGGCACAAAACTATTTTTCTATTTTGTTTTTGGAGATTGAGTATAAGCTATTAAGTAGTCCTTGATTTCTTGCTTATAAATTATTCATATCTATACCTAAAAAGAAAGGAAAAAGGAAAGAAAGAAAAGTTTGGATGAGATGAAATGACCAAATGACATCCACCTATTTTTGCATGCTTGTAATATGTTTAATGTATAATTTAAATTTTTAAGTAAAAAAGCAAAAACACTTAAAAGATAATTTGGGATTAATCTTGGAAGGAAATTGGATGGAATAGTTTTGGAGGAAATTAGAAGTAAAATTTTGCAAGGAAAGAAACTTAAAATATGACCAAATTTAATTTTTTGATTAACTATTTTTTTAATTGTAAGAATTTTTTTTTTTTGACTACATGATGTGCAACAGAGTTGTTACAAAAAATTCATGCTAAGTGGAATGAGATTTTAAAAGTGACGAATTTATATTATTTAGCCTTACATTTGCAACTACAATAATAACCCAAAAAATATTAAATTTATTATCATGAAATTTTACAACATAATACATGATAAATTATTTGAATATGTGTAAAAGAATTAGGGATTAATTTTAGAATAACATTAGCCGCACTCACAATCAATTTTAATATTAGACACCAAATTAAGTTATTACATAAATATTATCAATCTTTATGTTTATTATTTATTAAATTACTCTATTACTAGCTAAACAAATTATAAATGAATTAAAAGGTGAATTTTAAATTCTTATTATTAGTTCATGACAAATAAAAGTAATATTAGATACTAAATTAAAGTAATAATATTAATTAGCGTCTCATGCATGTTGTGCACAGCTGTGTATTTTTTATTGAATTGTATTTGAATTCCACCACTTGATATCTCCACCAGGTAGAGGAATGTTAACTCAAATTCTAATCATAATTAATTAATATCTATATTTTTTATTTTTTGTTTGAATTCTTTCTTTTTTATTCAAAAATTTAAGTTATACATCAAACATATAATGGAATGCCAAAGCTACAATTAAAGTTCATCTTGAATACAACTACAAAGCAAAATGATCAAGTCCATAAAATAACAATACTTGACATTTTCTAGTCTTTGGTTGCCTTTATTTCTAAGGTGACAAATCTTTATTGCTTTAATCAATCAATTTATGGTTATAGTTTTAGAATTTTGCTCTTATTTATCTTCATATTTATTTTTGGCAATTAATTCTCTAATTGCCTAAAATTGATTAGCATGAAAGATAAGTATAACTATTTTGCAACTCTTTTAATTTTTCACAATCATCTTCAAGTTAAGTGGTTTTTACCAAACATTTAATCAAGTCAATGATAGAACAAGTTACAAGTGCCACAAGTCTATTCAAACAATGACTTACAAATGATTACAAATTTATTGTTCTTGAGTGAGTAAAACTTAAATTCATTGGTTATATTCTTGCTTATGTAGTTCAAACAAACTACGATGTATACACTTATCTAGATTCTTGTAGATATTGTCAGCTCAAGTTACAAAAATATCTGACAATTCATCCATTTTTCAAATTCAATATTGACCTCAAATAAATATATAATTAGTGGAGCAGGTTTCAAAATATTTAAATTATTAAATTAAATGCCCATTTGTCACCGATCCAATCAAGTTATTTCTCTCTTTTTTCAATACAAAAAAGAATAAAATATTTTACAACTAAGTTAGTGATCATCTTACTTTGAAAGACATAATTAAAAAAACTTACTTATCATGAATTGACAACTATTTATCTATTTAAATAACTTATAAATGCGATTGTGTAATATGAATAATAATAAAAAAGTAGTCCACATAGGTAAAATTGACATTTGGTAGGTCATGTTGAAATATTTGATCAATCAATATAGTAACTACAAAAAGATATTTTTAACAAAATACATGATACATGGCACCTCCAAAATAGTGACATCTATTCAAAAAATATAAATATTATAAATTATTTGAGACTTACTGTATGAATATAATAAAAAAAAAATATTGAGAATGTCATCTCTACCCATACATTGTCTCTTATGATTATACATATTAAAACAATATATTGTCAATTTACGTGAACAACTAAATCTCAACATCATAGATCCATAATATAAGCACAGTTGCATCATAAAAATAAGAGTCAAATTCATACTATCCATTTGTAAAATGGATTTAGTATTATTACTGCCACTAATAAGATCTTTGAAAATTACTTTATTCTAAAAATTGTATTATGAGCAAAAGTATTCTTAAGCAAAAGTATAAAATGATAAAATTCACTTCACCCCCTTCTATTATAATCTTACGTAATTTGTTCCTTTGCAATTAATTAAAATGCCATTTGATTAGTCCCCAAATTTTATTCGACATTTACTTTATTGATTTAACTAATCTTCATGTAAATCTAAGTCAAATAATAGCAAAAATTTGTTAAACGTAAAACTAAAGATGAACTTATGTAAATGCTGCCTTTTCCACAAATATATATTGCTTTAGAAAGTATCTTATAGATTAATTTTTTTAGTTGCATTTACATGCATTTAAAAACGCAGTAAAACTTTTGTTTTCTGATTTCAATTATACTTTGATAAATATATAAATATATATGTAATATATACTAAAATTAGATTAAGAAATATATGCCTGCTCACCTATTTACATCATAAAATTATCTACACCATTCAATGACATCAACAAATTTGATCGAAATTTTAGTTCTTAGTTATTGAATAAATTAACTTTGAATTAATTCTAACTAACACAAAGACAAATTTTAATTTTAAATTGAGCTATCTAAGCATTTATAAATTATTGTATATCATACTTCTTTTAATACATTAAATTTTTATTTTTAGTCTTCACTATATTATTAGCTTGCATTGGTTATTATTGGAATAGTGTTCATTTAGTAAAACTAATTATTTACTTTTGAAATATATATTATTTATTAATATAAAGTGATAAAGCTATTTGCATCAGTATATACTAGTCGTTGTGGTACTTGATCCTTGAACGGATAAGTTTAGCTTATAAATAATAAGGAACTCAAGTTTTTATACAATATAGATAAATAATAGCATAATTTAAATAACTATACTGAATCACATATAATATTAATTGATCAGTATAAACCCATATATATAACAAATAATTGTTAGGTTAGAAGTTAAAAAATGTGGGATATACCTACCTAGACATTCACCATATTACTTGTGTTTAATGCTCTTTCAAAATTAAATTGAAAATTAATAGTATAATTGGTAATTTAAATTTTGCCATAACATAACGTAACCATCACTTTAAGTGTGCACGAGCATAACCTTTTTACATAGTATAAATAACAAAATGTTTTCATATTTATTTCTTTTAATGTGCACAATTCTTTTTATGTTCAATAGTGATCATGAATGACTTGTTCTTTTCACCCTTCATAAATTAAGTGAATATGTATAGTTTAATACATAATAAATAAATAGTTTCACAAATTTTAGCTACTTATTGTGAATTTATAATCAGCATTAATAAATAAACAACAACAAAAAGTTTTTTCATAATTTCTGGCGTTCTTGTGACAGAGCTCATCAAGACATAATCACTATCCAAACTTACAAAGAAACCATTTTCATCCAACAAAAACTTAAGGATTATTAAGATTCATTATAACATAAGGAACACCAATGTGCCAATATGTAATTTTGAGCAAGAAATGTCTTCGTATTTTTTAATTCTAGAATCATATTTGTGCAATTTGATCAATCAAATAGGTATAGTCATAGGGAAAATACTTTTTTTTTCCTATAAGATTTTCCGACTTTCAATATTATCCTATATTATGTCATTTCACATTTAGTCCTATAAATTAATAAAAATTTGCACATTTAATCCGAAAGTCGCTGGAATTTGAAAAATTAGCCGGAGTTGCAGATGTGGCATGTTGGAGTTTTTGAATTTGGGAATTTTGCCGAGTTGTCCAATTTCCAACTAAGTTGGCACCTTGTTGGAGGAGTTTTTTGCCATGTTGGCATGTTATTTAAATAAATATATCAAAAACTAAAAAAAAAAGGAGGAAAAAAATATATTTGGGAATTTTGCTTGAGTGAGGAAATTTCTAGTTGACATGGAACCTTGTTGGGCGAGATTTTTGCTGACATGGATATATACACATATATATTTATATGAAAATATCTCATATATATACACACAAATATAATTATTCAATTCTATTTTCTCCCCAAAAACCCAACAAAAAAATATTGATTTTATTGCTAAAGTAAAAACTGCCTTCTCCAAAATATAAACAAAAATGCCAAAATTCCCCAAAATAAATTTTTAACTATTCCTCAAAATATAACAAAAAATCTATTACATTTCCCAACACAACTTTCACATTTTCCAATTTTATTTTCAATATTCATTTTTTCAAAACACATACTAAAATCACACGAAAAATATAACCTAATATTGCCATAATATTTTAATATGCTCACACATATTTATATAAATATATACATATGTATACATAACAAACCATCCCGACTGCCACCCAACCCCCCACCCCTAGCCCTATTACTGTCGAACCTCCCCCCTTCCCCTACCCCTAAGCACCCAGCTGCCATGGTTGGTTGGCCATAGTAGCCATCAGCTAGGTGGTCACCTACACAAGAGCCATGGCTAGCCTGTGGCCATGGCAGCCGCTTGGTTAGATCTAGCTAGGTGAGCTTCTAGGTACGCTTGGAAGCTCAGCGACCATGGTGGCTACCATGAGCTTTCAGGCGCCAGCACTTGGAAGCCTTGTTGCCTAGCTAGATTTGGCTAGGCAGCCTAGCGAGCTTCCAGGCGCTGGCGCTTGGAAGTGTGGCCATCTAGACAGATCTGGCTAGGCAGCCGCCCTAGCTAGCTCGGCTAGCCATGGGGTGGGGGAGGGGGGATTAGGTTGGGGGGAAATTTCCCATTTTTTTTTCTTCCCATTTTTTTTAAACTTTTGATATATTTATTTCTTTATTTCTTTACACATACATACATACATATATATATATATATAAACATGCCAACATGGCAAAAAAATTTCCTCCAACAAAGTGCCATGTCAGCTAAAAATTTGCCAAGCTAGCAAAATCCCCAAATTCAACAAGCTTTGGCATGCCATGCTAGCAATTCCGGCCAATTTTTCAAATTCTGACAACTTTCGAACCAAATGTACAAATTTTTATTAATTTATAGGACTAAATGCGAAATAGTATAACATATAGGACAGAATTGAAAGTTGGAAAATCTTATAGGACGAAAAAAGTATTTTTTCCTATAGTCATATAATCGAAGAAAATAAATCACATATAAACACATAATATAGATCGAATATATTTGTATAGAATGAAATTTACTAATTCACAGACGTGGAATTAGACTTGTCTTTGCTTTAAAAAAATCGTGAACATATTTTACTCCATGATTAGAGCGAATCATAAATCATAAGCATGTTTTGCTCGCCTCAATGGATTACTACCAAATACAAATAAAAAAATCTACACATCCCAAATTCATGCAATTTTCAGTAATGCTTCAAAAAAGAACATAGCAAAAAATTAGGAGATAGGCTATCTTGGAAGAATAAGAATTACTCGTGTGTATAATGTATCCTATTAGGAGCGATTTGATATAATTAATTTTTTTTATCCAAAAAAAATCTCAATTTGAAAAAAAATATTTTTGAACATAGAAAGATATTACAAGAAAACACACCTTCACTACAAGAAAACACCACTTCACTAATTGTTAAAGAATGGACCTTGAACTTAACTCAACCCCAGAAGCTAGCTCAAGAGGTGAGAATTGTCAAAGACTATATATAAAGACCACAGTTTATTCATTTCACCGATGTGTGACACTAATATACCCTGTGCACGCCCAGGAATAAACATCTAGAGCGTGGAATAATATGAAATGGTTGGCCCAAAACACTGGGTAGCCCAACATCGAAAATGGGTGGCTCTGATACTAAATTAAAGAATGGACATTGGGTCAAATTCAACTCCAAAAGCTAGTTCAAGAGATGAGGATTGTGAAGACCACATATAGAAACCACAATTTATTTGTTTTATCGATGTGGGACACTAATATTAATAGAAAATTTGTGATGGAGAGGGTCTCGTCATAGTTTGAAGACAATTGTAATGGATTACTAATGAATTTAAAAATTTGAGCAAAAACATCTATTTCAAAGTCCGTCATATAATATTTGTGACAAATATAAAGAATATATATTAATATGAAAAGTCAGTCATAAATTTTATAACCTAAATATGATTTTTTTAATTTATGACTGAAATTCCATTACAAAGTTACTTTTGTGACACATTTTATTTTCATCACAAAACTAATCAGTAGCAAAGCATATACTAATAGATTTGCGAAACAAGTCTGTCATAAATTTAATGAGATTTATCATTCTATGATGGACTTATTTATAAATCCATTAGTGTATGTTTTGTCACTAATTAATTTTGTTATGAAAATAAAATACATTACGGAACTAATTTTATGATGGAATTTCCATCATAGATCGAAAAATCATATTTAGAGTTATGAAATTTGTAACGGACTTTTCATTTCAATACATACTCTTCATATTCATCACAAGTGTCATAATTAATATATATTTTTAGGTGAATTTTCGAATTCATTAGTAATCTATCAAAAATTCATTATAATTGTCTTTGAGTAGTGACAGAACCCTCTTCGTCATAAACTTTTTGTTAATGAAGGGTATTTTCTTGTAGTGAGGGTTCATGTTTCATAATTAGAAGCGCACCTGATTTTTGTATAATATAAATGACATAAAAGTGCAACCAACTAGGTAGTGAGTTTTTAGGCTTGACTCCACATATCCTCAACTAGCTATTGAATTTAAGAAGAAAGTTTAGTTAATTTTTAATCGACGACCTACCTCATAATCTCAATGCGATCTCATGCTTTAAATAAATGCTATGATTATATATATAATTCAAGTCTAATTTAATTATGATTTCAAATGCGTACTTTTTATCTTAATTAAATTGAACAACAATTAATGTACATAGCCGGAAAATCCATTTCCTCTAACATATTTTTGAATAGTGTTTGATAATTATTATATGCTTATGGTCTTTACTTTTCCTACATTTCCTGCATCATTCATTTAATTAAATCAAATAATGACTTTATTAGTATTTTGTTCCAATATATAATATTAATAATGCTCAGTCCTATAGCGCTAATGTTGTCACATTTTTCCTTAGTGATCCAAACTATTATTTTTCTATTTCAACTAACCAAGCGTGGTCATGGATACATTGCATATAATCTTGGCACGCATTTATATTAATTATCGGATTCAATTGAACATTTATTTTTATAGGCAAGTAGTGCTATGGTATGAATATTAGTGGATGGCCCTATTTGTAATTGTAAATTCACATCTCTTTGCAACTCAAATGCCACTCCCACCATTACTTGTTCCCTCTTTAGGGTCAGTTCGGTTTAACGAGCAAAAAGCTGGCTAGTGAAAAAGGAACGGGTCTGAAATTTTTTTTATATGGAGAAAGTGTATGGTATATTTCTCTAAAGTTATTTGACATGACATTTTTAACTGTTGAGTTGCCTGATACGACATAAGAAAAAGGTAACTCTTTTAATTTTCTTTGTTTTGTTTTGTTTTTTATTAGAAAGATAAGCTTGCAACCATAAGTAAAATTAAAGGGTTTCTTTTCTTTTCTTTTTTTTGCGTGCGTGCGTGCGTGTATTTTTTTGTTTTCATTTTACATTTTCGTTTGAACTATATTGTTTTCCACAAAGGTTGAGTTTCTTCCAATTTTGTAGGAAATTAATTTTCAAAGTGGGACTTAAGTAGGTTTTTTGGTACCTTCTATAGTACTTTCCACATATATATTTAATTATTTTCTCTAAATAATCAGAGGAATTTTTTATGTAAGTCAACTCACATTTAGTTAGTTTTATATTTATCACCTTTTTCAATCAAACATTACAGTAATTTTTAATTTGTTAATTGCTTAATTAATTCAGTGACATTGTATAAGACATAGAGTTTAGAATTTATATTGTAATGAGCTCTAAGTGTGCTGTACGTGTGTAAAGAAAGAAAAAGAAACACTAATGTTTTGGTTCTTAAACTCATATCAGTTGGAGGACCTTGTATGAAAAGCAGCACCAAAATGCAGTGTAGGTTCGCCGCGAATCTGTTGCATATTTCGTTCCTGATTAAAAAAATTAAGTGCCCTTGTTATAATAATTTCTCAGATGATTCAACGGGGAATAAATGAAATGAATTCATATGTTTGAGGTCAAATTCTACTGCGCATGATGTAAGAACTTGGCCGAAACCCACAAGAATATACTTAAAGGTTCAAGACAAATCCTGTTGCCCTGATATGGGGTTCCAAAATATTATCACAAACGTCAAGTGGGCAGTTCCGAAGTATTATCCCAGGCATCAAGTGGGCAGTTCCAAAGTATAATACATATTATGCCTGGCATCAAGTGGGCTTCCATATATTAATAGTCAATGCCAATTTTCAACTCTCCACAATTAAGAACGCAGGCCTATATAGGAATTGACAAAACTTTATACGCATAACCACACTACTTTAGGCCATCTTTCTTGAAAGAGTTTTAGTGTGTTGAACCCCAACAATGATCGTGTAAGTAACTGACCTATGTATGTATGGATAGCCCATCAATCGCAAAAGGAATACTAAAAGAGACTATATTTGTGAAATTTCATCGGCAATAATAATTTAATTGTTGTTCATAGTTCGTTTCGTAAAAATATTATCTAAATATTATGATAAATGAAATAGCATATCACACAATATAAAGTACTTTTTGAATAAAGAGGATGAAACATACCAAACATAAGTTACATCAAGATTAGATTGATCGATCATGAAACCTAAAAGTTTTACAAAAGACCAACAAGACAGAAACCTAGCTAATTGCGAAATGTGTTTCATTCCCAAGTGATGACATCAACAAGCATATAACTTGAGGAGACATATAGTACTAGAACAGAAAGTTGCCACATCATCTTCTCCTTAAACCCCTCAGCGTTCTTATAACCTAGATTATCTTATATTAACAGCTCATCACCCACTAATCACACTAATTCTTAATTTCAAGTGAACAAGAAAAACAGCTAGTTAGGCCTAATGACATGTAAACCACCAAAAGTCACACGGCTAAACTAACGATTCTTACACGTCGTAACGAGGAGTTTCCACGTGTTCAAAATTGATTGTCAACAATCTAAGGCGCCAAACGTAATTTTTCATCCTTCGACGGCAGTTAGGCATGAAAGAATTTTAAAAAAACAATTAAATTTCCAGCATTTGCTTCTTGGTACTGGACATCTCTGAGCATTGTCACAACCACTTATAACACCGTGATGCATCGTGCGCTGCATTTGTGCCACATTTCCAACGAATCTCTATCTCAATCAATTTCAGCTTCATTAACAGCTCCAAAACCTCAAATTCTTTCCTCCTTGACAAAAGACCAAAATAATTAATGGGGTACTGCAAATTTTCCAAGTTCGATTTACTTTTTCTGATCATAGTTTTCTATGTGGTACATTCTGAAAACAATGCTCAAATACTGAACATCGATCGTGCTTCCCTTCTTTCTTTCATGTCTGGAATCACTGATGACCCTGAACATGCTTTAGTGAGTTGGAATTCTTCTGATATTCCTTTATGCAAATGGTCAGGTGTAGGGTGTGATATGCATAGAAATAGAGTTGTAGAGCTTAATCTAAGCCACAAGTCCCTCCGAGGCACCATTTCACCAGCTCTTTTCGACCTTTCACGGTTAGCAATTCTTGATTTGTCTGGCAACTTCTTTGAAGGCCGGATTCCGGCTGAGCTCGGTTTTCTTTACCAGCTCAAAGAACTCAGCTTATCATCCAATCTTCTTGAAGGGATGATTCCAGCTGAGGTGGGATTTCTTCAGAAATTAGTATATCTTAATCTGGGAAGTAATAAGCTGGTTGGTGAAATTCCTGCGTCACTATTGTGCAATGGTTCCTCTTCTTTGCAATATTTAGACCTATCCAACAACTCACTTAGTGGTGAAATCCCTTTTGAAAATCAATGCGAGTTTAGAGAGCTAAAGTATCTCCTTCTTTGGTCGAATCGTCTCATGGGGGAAGTTCCTCTTGCTCTTTCAAACTCTACGGAACTGGAGTGGCTTGACTTGGAGTCGAATCTACTCACCGGAGAGTTGCCGTCCAAGATTTTGAGTAATATGCCACATTTGAAGTTTCTTTACTTGTCTTACAATCACTTCTCGAGTCATAATGGTAACACTGACCTCAAACCCTTTTTGGCATCTTTAGTTAATTCTTCTGACTTGCAAGAAATTGATTTGGCTGGAAATTACCTTGGAGGAGAGTTGCCTTCTATTATTGGTGATCTCTCTACTCTTGTACAGATTAATCTTGATACTAATCTTATTTATGGTCAAATACCCCCACAGATTTCCAATCTTGCCAATCTTACCCTCCTCAACTTGTCTAGCAATCTCCTGAATGGCTCAATACCTTCTGAACTATGCCAAATGGGAAGACTGGAGAGGCTATATTTGTCAAATAATTCGCTCTCGGGCCACATTCCATCTGCCTTTGGCAATATGCCTCATTTAGGTCTTCTTGACTTGTCTAATAACAAGCTTTCTGGTACAATCCCCGATAGCTTTGCTAATCTTCTGCAGCTAAGAAGACTTCTGCTCTATGAAAACCAGCTCTCAGGACCCATTCCGCCGAGCCTGGGAAAATGCATAAACTTAGAAATTCTTGACCTTTCTCATAATAAAATTTCAGGAACAATTCCAAGTGAAGTCGCTGGTTTGAGCAGTCTGAAGTTGTATTTGAACTTGTCCAGCAATCTCCTCAGTGGGCATATTCCGTTGGAGCTGAGCAAAATGGATATGGTGCTAGCCATTGATCTATCGTCAAACAATCTTTCTAGTGCATTACCTTCACAACTTGGAAGCTGTATTGCTCTAGAGTACCTTAATTTATCGCGTAACAGTTTGGAAGGTCAGTTTCCAGGTTCTATAGGAGACTTGCCTTATCTCAAAGATCTTGATGTGTCCTTCAATCAGTTGAATGGAGAATTACCAGTATCTCTTCGGGCATCATCAACTCTGAAGCTGATGAACTTTTCTTACAACAACTTCTGGGGGAACATAACTAACAAGGGATCATTTTCGTCACTAACAATCAATTCTTTCCTGGGGAATGACGGACTTTGTGGTTCGATTAAGGGTCTGCGACAATGCCACAGAAAGCAGACCCGCCATTTCTTGATGGCAATTCTCCTCTCATTACTCATCACTCCCATTTTCTGTGTAGTTGGATATCCTCTAGTATTAAGATCAAAGTTCAAAAGGCAACTGCCCATTTTAAATGGTAAGGCCGTTAAAGATGAGGAAGAAGCAAGATCAGAAGAGATAAAATACCCAAGAATTTCTCGTCGGCAGCTTATTGAAGCCACCGGAGGATTCAGTGGGTCAAGCCTGATTGGATCAGGCAGGTTTGGCCATGTTTACAAAGGAGTTCTTCGAGACAACACAAGGATAGCTGTTAAGGTCCTTCACTCTAAATCAGCTGGAGAAATTTCAGGCAGCTTTAAGAGGGAGTGCCAAGTTTTGAAAAGAACCAGGCACAGAAACTTGATCAGGATTATAACAACTTGCAGCAGGCCAGATTTTAAGGCCCTTGTTCTTCCATTGATGCCAAATGGAAGCCTTGAGAATCATCTGTATCCAACCCATGGATTGAAACACGGGCTGGATTGGGTTCAGCTGGTGAGCATTTGCAGTGATGTGGCAGAAGGGATGGCCTATTTGCACCACCATGCTCCTGTCAAAGTAGTCCATTGTGATCTTAA
This sequence comes from Jacaranda copaia, assembly GCA_014898725.1. Taxonomy (NCBI): domain Eukaryota; kingdom Viridiplantae; phylum Streptophyta; class Magnoliopsida; order Lamiales; family Bignoniaceae; genus Jacaranda; species Jacaranda copaia. The sequence goes on along the minus strand of JACGDI010005311.1, from coordinate 137,460 downwards.
ACCAAGCAATATTCTTCTCGATGACGATATGACGGCTTTGGTCACTGATTTTGGTATAGCAAGATTGGTAAAAGGTGCTGATGAGAGTGCTATTTCTGTCGATGATTCAGCTTCCTATGACTCTACAGATGGCCTGCTATGTGGCTCAGTTGGTTATATTGCACCTGGTATGTAAAATTACTCATTATTATTTACCTTATACCTTGTATTAATCAGTTTTTAAGTATAATCATAACCAGAAAAGTGATTGTTGTGTGTTTCTTTTTGTGATTTTCAATGGCAGAATATGGAATGGGAAAGAATGCTTCACCACAAGGAGATGTCTATAGCTATGGAGTTCTTTTATTAGAGATTATAACAGGGAAACGGCCCACAGATGTCCTTTTCCAGGAAGGCTCAAGCATGCATGAATGGGTTAAGAGTCGATACCCCAACAAGCTTGAGCCAATTGTAGAAGAAGCCATGGTCAGGTGTGGGCCACGTGGCATGGTTCCATTTGACGGGAAGATACGGAGTGAGGTCATCTTGGAACTTATAGAGCTCGGCCTCATCTGCACGCAGTATAATCCAGCAACCAGGCCTACTATGCTGGATGTTGCTCATGAAGTCACCCTATTGAAGCAGTATCTTTGCAGCCCTTCATCAGCCTTAGCTATTGGACAAACTTCAACAAATTAATAAGCTATTCTTTTTGTCCCAAAAAATTTACGACAAGAGTTTCTCGGACGTACATCATTCCATCTGAAAATTATCGAAAAATTAATATTTTCTGATGGAAATTTTGTTTTTTTCATAGAAAAATTCTGTTGGAAAAGCCGAAATTTCTTGTAGTAAGGATTTCTGCTACTCTTTTTACCCATATTTTTGTCTTACTTAAGACATGCATGCAAATTAACCAACGAAATGCAGCCTTTCGGTTGTTGATAAAGAAGAAATCATTATCAGGTTTCTTATCACCAGCAAAATGAAGTGAGATGGGCATAATCTTTTGTGTTTATTTAATCATTTTCTATTAGTCGGTCGACCAATATTTTATTGTTTTAATGGTTATTAGTCCTGGCAGCAAATTATGCTTTGCATAGTTGAATTGCACTTGAATGATTCTTTGAGCCTACCATTATGAGTATACATATACATGCTTAATTAAATTTTATTTCACAAAAAGCTAGTGGAAGGTTGGAAATATATATACCCAACTCACTAACTCCTAAACCAACTGATATATTGCACTTAGAAGAAACCTTCATGATTGAGCAGCCAAGATATCTGGCTTTAACAAAATCTAAATCTTCAACATGTCAGTGCCATTAGAAACTATACATAATATCCTGATCATTATGAATAAAATATGGGGATATTGTTAAATGTGATGAACTTTTTGCCTGCAGGGCCACCAAGTCCTTCCACTGATCTTTCGGATTGAGTTGGGAGTCTAATCATCATTGCATTATCTAATTATTGAAAATACTGAAAATATTAAGCAATCAAAATCTTTTTCCAGAGTCTCCTCTTCTTCTTATTGCCTAACTTTACTTTCACTACTGTTAAAGTTCATCCCCCCCAACAGAAACAACCACAAAAATCATGGACTGGTGGTCCAAACAAACAGAAGGAGAGCCGTCCTAATTTGTTATATGCAAATTCTTTTGCGTTGAAAGAGATAGACACGTAATAAGGTGAGGTTTCGTCTTAAAATAGAAATATAATGCTCATTCTAGCATCTGCAGAATATGTACTGAGCAGTTTTGGAGAAAAAAGGAAATGGAAAATTGGAGAAAAAGCTGAAATAGCCAACATGATAAACTACTTACATATTATATAACAAATGATATTGACAAACAAATTTTATATTAATTAAACAATATGATATATATATTTGTCAAACTAAAAATAAAAATAATATGATATATAAATATAATCTATGGGTCATAATATTCTAATATATGTTCAAAATTGTATTGGAACTTCACCAATGTAATATGTAAACTCTGTACTCTAAAGAAAAATAGAGAATTACGACTTTATATAGAAATACATATATATAGAGAAAATAATTTTGAATAACTCACTATTTTTAATGATTAAGTAATCTTTTTATTATTCAAATATTTAAAAAAAAAAATTCATGTTCGAAAAATCCGTTGAACACTATGTCAATGACAGATTGACTTGTCCTCAAATATGTTAGTTATTTTTATTTTTATTTATATTTAATTCATAAACTTACCACGTTACACGTCATATACATATTAAGTATATATTAGTGTTTGATAAAGTACTGTCAAACATAATGAATTATTTTAAAAATGTTACTAAGTTATAAATGAGGAGTAATTTTTTTTAAGTAATTAAGTTGGCCAATCAGATACTCATTTTGTAACAATCTACAGTCTACCACAATATAATATTCTGACTACTGAATGCAAATGTGGGACTCTTGCATCTTTTGGTGATCTCAGAAGGTAAGAAGCTCCTGATCAATCTATCTAGGCAACTTTTTGTCTGGTAATTAAGATCCCAAAGGCATATTGACAAATTTAAACTACTTTTGGGGACTTTTATTTTTAAATTTTATACACAGACCTTAGAACTTAATCCAGTTTCATTCGGAGTGGTCCATTCCAGAAAATTATAGGTAATGTTTAGATATGTTTTTTTGTTTGATTTTATTATGTGTTTATTGTGTGTTTTGAGAGAATGAATAATGAAGGTATTGTGGGAGAATGTGAAATGGA
>JACGDI010005311.1:102313-134625 GCA_014898725.1 Jacaranda copaia | reverse complement strand
ATTATTAAATGGAAGGGGAAGGGGGTATGTGGCAAGGGGGTAGCTGGGGGTGGGGTGGGGTAGATAGAAAGTGTGGGAGAATGTGAAATTAAGATGAATTTGGTAAATAATGGAAAAGGTAAAGGATTTTTTTTTATATTTTACTACAGTTGAAAATGAAAAAAATTAGTGAAAATATTTGAAAATGTTCTCCCAAAACAAGCTTGTTTTGGGAGAACACATCCAAACAAAGTGATAACTTTTTTTCCATGTCTATGACACCCAAGTTTTTCATGTCCCTGCTGCTCTCTTCTCTACAAGACCTCTGGAAATATGGCCATTGTGGAAAGAAGCGATGAAAATGAATAGACCAAGAGGGTGGTCGGGTGAGCATATAAGTTCCACTAAACATCTTATAAAATGTTTTAAGCATTTATAAGTTGATAAAAAGTATTTGATAATTTTTTTTTGAAAAAGAGCTTATAAAATCCTAAAATAAGATGTTAGGAGCTTATAAGCTCTTTTAAAAAAAGTAAGGAGATCCTAACTTATTTTAAAGATCTTAACAAGCTCTTTTATTTTTAATCATTTTAATTACAAAATAACCATTATTAATATCTTATAAGCTCTAAGATCATATTTTATCCAAACACTTCAACAATTTATTTTAAAAATTAGATCTAACATCTTATAAAATCTAAAAACGTCTTCTAAAATGTAGGAGCTTATAAGATATTTAAAATTAGCTTAGCCATCTTATAAGCTCCTACATCTTATAAGACATTTTTGGAGCTTATAAGATATTAGATCTAATTTTTAAATTAAGTTATTGAAGTGTTTGAATAAAATATGATCTTAGATCTTATAAGATGTTAATAATGACAATTTTGTAATTAAAATGGTTAAAAATAAAGGAGTTTGTTAAGATTTTAAAAATAAGTTATGGTCTTCTTACTTTTTTTAAAAGAACTTATAAGCTCATAATATCTTATTTTAGAATTTTATAAACTTTTTTTTTTAAAAAATATCAAACACTTTTCGTCAACTTACAAATTCTTAAATATATTATAAGATATTTTGAAGAGCTTATAAATTCATCCAAACACCCTCCAACTTAATGTAAAGGGGTAGAATATTGGCTCCGTAGTTTGGATCCTGTATTTTCAATTTATATTTTACTAGTAGTAGTTGCACATGATACTCACGTGCATAAAATATGTTACAAAAAATACATATTTATGCAATTTAAAAAACTTCATGTATCTCATTTTCAATATAAGTTAAATATTATTATAGATTGTACCATATATTCATCTTATAGACGTACTCCAATTCAATAGAAAATTAATAGATATCATTGCTATGCACCTCAAAACTATTTTGCTCTAAGAAATTAATGAAATTTAAATATATACTAGAAATAATGGGAGTTTTTGAGTAAATGCTATAGAAAAAATAATGGATGTTTTTTTAGTGCATAAGTGATTGGAGGAGTTTAAGAATTTTTTTAGTATGTTGATGAGTGTAGGAGGAATAATAGGAGTTAATTGATAGATGGGTAGTTGTTTGGACATCATTTTGCGATTTTAACATGTTTCAATTGAATGTGTGAGATAATTAAGAAGATAAATTAGGTACATCAGAAAATTGGTATCATAACTACCGAAAATACAAGAATTTAAAATATCATCTTCAATTTTATATTTCTAGGTTTGTGTTAGAGAAAATTTAAAGGTGAAATTCGTAAAAGCATGTAAAATAACTTCTCTTTTAGAGACAAAAAAGGGCTTCTCTTTTATAATAGTATAGATTTTATGAATATATTAGGTATATTAAATATTTTTTATAAAAGTAATTAATTGAAAATCAAATACACTTAATATATATTTATTAAGTTGAAATAAAAAAAAATCAAGCAAAATAGAAAATTTACGGTGTGGTTAGAAAGCACACTCCTCATTTGTGTAACATATTAATTGTGCCATGCCAAATGTTGATAAATTGAGCAAATTTAGAAATAAAATTGGTAGTCAAAGTTCCAGCTTCAGAAACTCCACAAGAAATTCATTAATGTTCTAGAGTCTGTAAAAGATTAAATTTCATTTTGAAAATATATAATTTTTGAATTATTTGAATAAATAAGATTGTGAAATTTATAAAATGATAATGATAACAACTATATATAATTAATATAATCAAAATTGGAGGAGTCTGCAAAAATTTTTAAAATCAAATAAATATTCTTTATTTTTTAAAAAATAATATATATCTCAACATTTTATTTTGATAGTTAACAAGATTAGGTCCTAAATTTTTAGTCGAACACTTTTAGATATCTTATTACTCTCTTAAATATCCTATAAAATATTTTATAAAATTTTTAAGCTCGTCTAACATTTTGGTTCAAAAGGAACAGACCTCTATGTTCATTAGTCTTCAGACATGAGCAGGACTTTTTGCATTGATCTTATATGAATCTCTTTTCATGTTGCGTTTTCGATCACGTTTTTCATCTTACGTTAGATAGGGAGTTTTTTGGCCTCGCCTGGGCGGCAGGCGGGCTGGAGTTGTGTAGGCAATTTGCATTATCATACCTTAGATGCTTAGTGCGATGTTTGGATCACGGAATTTAGAAAGAAAAAAGAGGAGAAAAATATAAATGTACAAAAATTAAAACACAAAGTTACACTATTTGAAGTATAAAAAAAAATTTCCTTAATATTTTCCTCACTAAAATTCGAGATTCAAATATAAGTTAATAGTTTTTGGATTCCCTTGGAATTCACCTGTATGTGTTGGAGTTTGGTGTTTGTCTCCTTATACTAAACAATATAGGTTTCCAGTGTCAGTGCCCTTATGCTCTATAGCTAAAGCATTATAAGAGTATGTTTCAATGAACTTATAAGTCTTTTTAAAACATCTTACAAGATGTTGAAAAAATTTGATAAATTTTTCATGAAATAACATATAAGATTCGAAAATAAGATGTCAGAATCTTACAAACTTTTTTTTTTAAAACAAATAAGGAGATCCTAATTTATTGCCTTTTAACTATGGTGAATCTACTATCAATCGAACACAATTAGGTAGTTGTGGCACTCCACTAGGATAACCCCTAAGTTGAGATTCCGCCAATTCAAACTTAAATCATAATGTACAAAATATCCAATAGGCCCATAAAATCAACAAGTCTCAAAGATAGCAACAAACTTCAACTTAAGAAAAAATATGTCATGCCCCTAAAAATTTGGTATTTTGAGAAATAAGGATTTAGAAATCAAGATATCGGTTGATCAGATTCTAAGGCTTGAAAAATAAAGAAAAAGGACTTAATTGCATAAAGAAATTGCAAATAGGCAAGACTTGATTGGACCACATTTTCATTGTTTTGGGGGTTTGCATGTAATTACTTTTGGTCAATTGGGTGAAAATGAGGCATTGAATTTGTTATGGGGCTAAATAAAAAATTATCAACACTTTGGAGGACTTAATTGAATGTTGGAAGAAAATCCTGGGGGTCAATTGTGAAGCTGGAAAATATACATTGTATATACCTTTTTTTTCTTCATTATTCACCCATGACCACCATCTCTCTTCTCTAGTGACCACCTAAAATGGAAAACCAAACCAACCATCTTCTTCATCTCTTCATAGTGAACACGTTGGTACCACACACAGCTAGAACCCAGTAGTGCACGGCTAGAAAATCACAGCCGAAGTTGAGCCTTAGTGGAAAGTGACTGATATTGCATTCCGATAACTTCTGGGTGCAAACCAGAGATGGGTCTTGACGGGTTCAACTTGGTGAACAAGTTGGTGGGCTTAATTTTGCGAACCGATGATTGGCAGGGTTGAATTAGTGGTGAGGCAGCGGTATTGGGAAAGTTAGTGGCATTTTCGGGCCAATTTGCCTTTAATTCAACAACAAAAGGAAAAATTGACTTAGGTGTTTTGATGGGTAAGGTGAAAGGTCTCAAACAGTGGCGGTAGTAACTATCTCCAGCAGTGGCAGCGGTGAAAAGATAGAATCTTCTTCTCATCGCGACAACTGTGGCCATGTTCTTGATTTGTGATTCCAGAGCTTCAATAATCGAGTCTTGGGTAAAAGAGTTGGATTGGGGATTATATATACACACACATATATGTCATATCATTTTGTCTTATAAACCTTGTATTATGACACATGCGGATATGAATTATGATACGGCACTAAGATTTGGAGCATGCATGTACCATTATAAGTTTAGAGAACTCATATTTGTATTATCATGTGATAATTTTGGGTTATTTGAGTTTATTAAAGGATTAAAATCCTAATTTTGTGGATTTGGAACCTAAGAATAAAATTGGGATTATAAAGGAATAATTGAACCATTTTTATTGATTTAGTATATTGCGGCAAGATGAACTGGAGGACTAAGGACATGATATTATTCTTTTATCGAGACTGGTGTGATTAGCACATTCGGTAATGTTTATGCTGAATGAACCCTACAACTACCATATTAATAGAGAAATTAGTGATTTTAAATTGCTAATGTTGTAATTGTAATTATTAAAGATTATTAGAGTTGAATGTGGATTTTGGCTATGAATATACTCTTTTTGGTTAGTTTATGAAGAAATAGTTCCCGCAGACCAGTAGACTACTAATTGTGGTTGCGTTTTCTTAGGCTATGGAGGTGAGAGTTTGCCAATTTGGCATTGCTTATGCCTATATGTTCTTGTGGAAAAACCCTATGAGGGTTAAACATGATTTGTACTATACCTGCTCTTGTTTATTGGAATCTATAAATTGCTTGAGACTATTATTGTTTGTTATTTGATGCGTATACCCTCTATGAGGGTTACTTCTTAATTGTGCTATGATAAGAGTTTATTCCTAAATGTTCTAGCGCCCAAAACTTCATGCTTTTTTTTTTTTTTGTTACTGTACTTGTTTCTAATATATACCTATTATTGTCTTATTACCTGTTATCATTCTATATTGTTATCTGTTGCCTTGCCGGTACACTTGATTGTTTGTACATCATTACATGGCCATGTTGGCTTAGTCGAACTATTAATTGTTATTATCTCGCCTTGTCAACAAATTCTTAATTGATACTTGATATATAACTGGAGACTTGTTGGGCCGAGTGCCAATCTTAGCGAAATGCTTGGATACTTGGGACATGCTAAGCAGCCTTCTTGGGTGTCGGTGATACGCTAAGCAGTCCGCGTAGGTATTGGTAATATGCCATACAGACCGTATAGGCACCTATTGTATACTAAGTTGTCACACTTTGGTAAGGTTGATTGACCAATTAGAATAAGGAGAATTGAGTATGCATTTCATGTTGTGATCTGTTGGACTACATATGTTACTTGGGTTTACATGATTTCAATTGTACTCTAATTGCTTGTATTCTGTTCATGGAGCAATAAGGATGGTGTAGTTTATGCTCTAGATTAGGTTGTCCTCCGGGCTGAATGAGTCGATGGTGATCCCACTTATAGTAAATCGATTGAGTTGGTTGAGTGATACCTCCCGTAGTGAATCAATTGAGCTAGCCAAGCCATTTAAGCCGATGATGGCATCTCCTGAGCTAAGGCATACTAATAATCCTGAATTTGATAATGCTCATTGCTAAACTTGTTAATGCTTGTATCCTGATATGTTCCTATTTTAACTATTAATTAATGATTTGTTGAGTTGAATCTTCCTTGACAAACCCTAATGCCTATTGTTAAAACTATCCCTCACTAAGTCCTTTGGACTTACCTCTTATATGATTTATGTTTTCCAAGACAGAGATTAAGTGATGAACTTGGACTCCAAGTTGGATCGACAAATATATTTTGCATTAGAATAGATATTTGCATCTGCTTATGGGTTCTCCTGAATGTTAAAGTTTAACTTAGAGATATTAGGATGTGTCAGGTTGAATTATGATCTATGGTTTGTATATTATGTTGAATATTATGGGATTAGTTGTGACTTGTATATAGTACTTTTGTTGAGATTTGCTTAAGTTGAAATCCATTGCTGTCTCTAATAAGTTTTTGAAAAAATTTCTAATAGGCCTATAGAGTGTATTATAGGTTCAATTTAAGATTGAATTGGGGTGACATCTTAGCTTAAGGGTATCCTGAGTGGGGTGCCACAAAATGCTACAAGGTTGTTGTATATACATGCCATATGTCTCCCAAATAACCTTCAAACACATCAATAGTCTCAAAACCATAACTCCGATTAGATATAGTTGGTATATATGTGCAAAACACCTAATCAATTACAAATGGATCCTTCGGGCTAAGCTATAAGCCCTTGTTCTTCACTTAAATCTTGTATGAGAAGAAAATAAAAGATAATAGAAAGGGTAAGTTCAAAGAAATTAGTGAGAGGAAGTACAATGAACAATCATAAAGGATTTGTTAAAAAAGCAGTAGTTAAACAGATTATTGACTAACAAGATGTCAATTAAAGCATAAATATACTAGAACATAAACATTATTAGATTCAACAAATAGAAACCTCTCCATCCTTGTTGCTCCATGGACAAAGTACAAATAGAATCAAACAAGCCAAAAGCATAATATATATAACAGATTCTCCTTATTCCTTCGTTGAGCATAACAGTCAAAACCATGCACACAGTAGAGATTAACATCCTATAAATCAACCAAGAGTTTCGAGCATACGACTCATCCCATGCACATAGCAGGGATTAACGTCCTGTTATTTAACTAAGAGTTTCAGGCATACAACTTATCATTCGTAACATAACAGCACATCCTGAGCACAAAGTTGGGATTAACATAATAGCACATCCCAAGCATAACAGCTGGGATCAACAAACAACATGTCCCGAGTATAACAACTAAGACCAACATAACCCATAATTTATTCCCATATGATAGAGCAAAAGATATAAAAATGCTAGCAAGGCTAAATAGATGATACACAAAACTAAGGATAATTTAGATATGCCGACCAGGCTAATTAGACGATATATAGATCTATATAACAATTTGAATATGCCAATAAGGCCAAACAAATGATATACAGAACTATAGAATAATTTGGATATGTGGACAAGGCTAAACAACGATATACTGAACAATTCAAATATGTTGGTAAGGCCAAATAAACGATATTCAGAATGATTCAGATATGTTGTCAAGGCCAATAAATGATAAGCTACATAGATTCAAATAAAAGTGTTAAACACGATTGGGTCAGCAAGACACAAAATTAACAAAATAAAAAGAAAGCGGACAAAGCAATGGATTACACAGTACGATAATAGATAGAACAAATGAAAGTTTTAGGCACCAGAACAGACCTATAATCAAGTATAATAGGTAAAATCAAGGATATTTAGATAATCAAGGAAAAATGATCCAAAAATTCAAACAAATACAAGATTCAGACAATCAAAATCAATCAATTTCTAGAAACAAAGTAAGCTTAACCCATACATAGGATACAAGACAGATGCCAAATAAATGTATACAAGACAAGTACCAGATCAGTTAGACCCTCATAGTGTATGCAGAACAAACAATAGTTAGATTAAACCCTCACAGGTTATAAACCCTCACAGGTTATACAGAACAAATAATAGATAAACAATCAAAGAATTCATACGATCTAGGATTTCAAACAATCACGAAATTTAAACAATCAAAGAGCATTCACTTCCCAGAAACAAAATTAGGCAGATCTTCACCTTGATAGCCACAACAATACTATCATGGTCTATTGATTTGCAGGACTTAACTCCTTGTCACCTAACAAAAAGAACAAATTTATTGTCAAAATCCTCATTTTGATCATATAATAGTAATTAAATAGGTAACATTCTACTATCGGTCATTATACATTTAATACTATATTTTAGGGCTCAGTTTCAATATTATTAAAAGGTGACATGTTAATTACGTTGTTAATACCATAATATTTGCAAAATTCATATTCATTTCGATAAAATCAGATTGCTATTTATAATTATCCTTGCAATGTTAGACAAAATCAATTATAATAGCCCAACTATCACCAATAATCTAAATTTTGTCACTTAGGGCTCAATTACATAAAATTAGGATTTATCATTAACTTAATTAACCAAGAGTACCATATAATATAATAAATTCGAGTCCACTTGGCATATATATATCCATGCATGTCCCTTTTCTTAATTCAATACATATTTTTTATATCATATTCTTTCATTTACAGCAAAAAATACAAGAATTAGTTAGAAATAACAATACAAAGTATTGAACCCTAATTCCAGCTATTTACCCAAGATCTTCTTATCAAAACTCTGAAATCATGAACAAAAGCCACACATACGATCACTACAATGGGGCGAAGAAACTGCCTTAGCGCTATCACCTACCACCGTGCGCTGTTGCTGGAGAATGTCACCACTACCACCGTTAGATGCTCCTCAACACCACCAATCCAACTCCTAAGTCAATTTAGGGTTTAGATGTTGATAAGGCCCTCAATTGAAGCCTCAAACCTTTAGCGCCACCACTCGCCGCCGCTACCTAGTTTGTCCAATTCCACCACTATCGATGAACAACTTTAGAAGTTGAAGACACTAGTTAGTTCCTTGACCTGACAGCTACAAAATCCACCTTCCAACCATCAATTTCTGCCATTGCAACCTTCGCTCTACTGCTCATTGTCAAAGCTCAGTTTTGAGTCTCAATTTTTTTACAGCCCACTGATTATCTCAGGTTGCATGCTACTCCGATGGGTTCCTAATGAGGTATGGAATGTTTTGGTGGGTTTGGTTTGGAAGCTCTTGTTGTCACCGGAGGAAAAGCGGGGATGCATGGGTGAGAATGAGGAGAAATTGTGGGGAAGTTTGTATTTAAAGGAAAATTTCAGAAATCTTAAATTAACCCCTAAGATTTATCTCCATCTTTCAATTTGACTCCCTTAAATTAATTTAGCTTTCAATTGAGTCTCCCAACTGATGAGTGCATGACATTGAATCAGTTGACCTGAAATAATTCCATTTTAACCCCCAAAACTTTCAAAAGTTGAAAAACAAGTCTTTCCCTATCTACACTTTGATCCCAAAACTTTCAAAATTAATTAAAATAAAAATAATAATAATAATAATAATAATAATAATAATAATAATAACAATAATAATAATAATAATAATAACAACAACAACAACAACAACAACAACAACAACAACAACAACAACAACAACAATAATAATAATAATAATAATAATAATAATAATAATAATGTAAATTATATAAATTCCTTCAATTATATGTTTAGGTGTGTTACAGTAGTATTGGATGGTTAGTTAGTTATATTAATGTTGTTCAGATTCAAAATACTAAACCAGCAACAAGAATGAACAATGGAAAAAGAAATAGTAAACCTATTATAAAGTGCTGAATATTATGTCGTCTAATGTTGGATCTAGATGCTTTTATTTGGTGGGTAAATCTCAATTTAGGATATCATTCATACAAAGTACAAAGTGTCTATACTATCTATAAAAGTATGAAAACTCTTTCATATGATGACAAAAATATTCCTCTCTAATAATATTATCGCATTTAATTCACATGGTTTAATGGTAATTATACATAAATTAAGTTTCTTTTTAATTAGACTCATGTGTATACATTCTATTTAATAATGTATATGCATTGCATTTAGACTCATACAAAATAATAATTATAATTAAATATATTAAGTGTTTCATCTTAAGTAATGTATATACATGAAATGTATATCATTGTATTTATTACATTTGCTACAAATTAAATACATTTTTAATTAGAATTATAAAAAATAATAAATATATTAAAATTAATTAAATAAATTTTCTACTTATCATGTGTAATACACATAGTTTAATGATAATTATAATCAAATTAAGTTTATTTTTAATTAGACTCACAAAAAACAATAACTATAATTAATCAAATCAAGTTTTCCACTTAACAAATATATATATATATATATATATATCAAATGTATATATGTACATTGTTTGTATTAAATTTATCTAAATTAAGTGTTTTTTTAATTAGACATATAGAAATAAAAACTATATAAAATTAATTAGATCAATATTTCCTACTTGGCAAATGTAATTATGTATACATATTGAAATTTATCCTTGTGCCAACATATTTAATTGAACTTATAGAAAATAGCAATTAAATTATATCCCCATCTAATGATATTGTTACTAGCACATTCAATAAGTATAGCTTATGATAAACTACGACCATATTAAGTTTATTCTAATTAGACTCAAAAAAAATATTCAATACATATGGCTTATGATAAACTATGACCATATTATGTTTACTCTAACTAGACTCATAAAAAATAATAATTAAATTAAAATTAATTAAGAAAAAGTTAATTAATGAGGAAGATACTTCATAAACACATTTGTGTAAATATTCATTCTGCACTCTCTCTCAAAAATAAGAAAAAAAATATTTTTTATATATTAATTCAAATATAATACTACAATGACAATAAACAAGAATAGATTAAGTCTTATAGTCACATGTTTAATTAATGAGAAAAAAAGAATGATACTTCATGAATACTTTCGTACAAATATGGGTTCTTTCTAAAAATAGAAAGAGAAAAGTATTTGTTATATATCAAAATAGGTGTTAAACTCATGTAATTGATGAGGTTGACAGTCGTATTTAGTGAATAGGGTAATGTTTGGACTAATTCAACCAAGGCGGTTGAACGATCCAACAGTGATATTCTTCGAGGTCCGAGATCTGCAACCAATAGTAAATATTAAACTAGCTGAGATACCCCCGGTTAAAGCACTCTGATGCTCAAGTCAATACTAGTTAAAATGAGGTAATCGAACAACAGAGTAAGAGCTTATAGTGTATATGGCATGCCCTGGAGTGCGACTTGCAGTGAGATATTTATAGCTTTCTCTTGATAAATGATATGTCTAAATATCCTTATCAAGTGTAGAGAGCTCTTGTCCTTGCTTAGGGATTATTGGTCATTTTCACTCTCGGTATTATTACAGGTAGCATCATCTTTTACTTTTCAGGGTTAATAGTACTTTGGGAGTGTGCCTCCCTGTCAGAGTTGGTGGTAAAGACTGTATTGGGTGGCACGCACCATTAATGCGGAGATATGCTGTTTGTCAGAGCATTAAATGTAGTAAGGATATGAGTCAGAGTCGAAGTGAGCATTATGATCGATTATCATCAAACAGATAAGGTAGTCAACCAGAGGAAATTTTTGAACAGATAGAGTGGCTTGAAGCCTCCCATTGAGTGTGGTCGAGAGCAATCCAATTGACTAGGCGATTGTAGTCAAATGACCTGGCTTAGCTGGGTTTAAAAGCGCCGTTGGGCTATGCATGTTAAATGGGCCTGGGGGTCCTCTCTGAGATTGATGGATTGTTGGGTTGGGCTTATTGGACTATCTCATATCAGTAATATTATATTTAATATGATATTAAAAAGGAATAAACTAAGCGTGTAAATATATGTATATTATCTTTTCATTTATTTGTGTATTTAAATATATTTTGGTTAATTTTTACTTCTAATGACGTGCACATAGTAAAAGTTGCTTTCATCTTGTATCACAAATCCGATAAAATTTCTTAATCTTACTTATTTGAGTTAAAAGATAAATAATGGTCAAAAGAAAAAAGAATATATAGTTGATAGCTATATTAGAAGTCGTAAAAAAGAGTCAATTAAAATTTTATTCCTTTAAATAGTCTTTTTAAATAAATTATTTTTTAATTAAAATAATAATGTGGCATTACTAACTTTCAATAATTATTTTTAAAAGGAGAATAGAAATATTTATATATATTATATAATTTATTTTTCTCAAATAACCTTATGGATGACCAAACTAAATGTTTTATTTGAAGCGTGACAAAGGATGAGGAAGATCTTGTCACGACCAAGTTTTGCATGGTTAATTTAGCTAATCACATAATAAACATTGTTAAATTAAGTGTACATCACAACATAATAAGTAGAATTCACTTATTATATAATTGACTTGGACTTGATCATATTAAAATTTTTTCAAAAAAGTATATATTGTTGGATTGATAGTTATGCCCTACTAATTACTTAGTATCCAACAATAAAAAATTCTTATTTTTTATGTGCTAAACCTTAAATAATTAATAAAGTATGAATATTTATTTCAGACAATAGATTTCATTTAACAATTTAGGTATATATTATATTAATTGCCAACTTAATTCATATTCCAATGTGTGCAAATTTATGAACATAACTAACAAACTTTTAAGGAAATAATTTTTACACCTTTTTTTTTTTAACAAAAAGAAAAGTTATAAAATATTGCAATATTTTTATTTTACACAATTGTGCTTAAATTTTTTAAAATTGATCAGAACTTAACTTTCCTTATTTTGGCTTAACTAAGAATAGAAGAAAGTGAGAACATAATCATATTAAATAAATCAAACACAAGAGAATTTTTTTTAATTTTAAATTAAAAAAATGGTCCACTAAAAATCTGAGATGAAATAAGTAATATAAGTTTTATTTATTAATCTAAATTTAGAGGAAATCAATTTACAAATTGTTCTCAATCATTTGAATCACATTTTTAGTTTTAATTCATAAAATGACAATTGAAATTATTGTTTAAAAAATCAAAAGCACTTCTCAATTAACAAAAAATAAAAAAATAAAATTAAAATTATGGAATAAAAACTGGCACAAAGTTAATTCATTGAGAATGATAGAGAACAAATTAAAAAATAAAAGCTTCTTCAAATATGACCCAAAAACGAAATAATTCAATAGTCGGCTACCATTAGTTATTGATTTATTGTATTGTAACAGATACATATAAATCATGTTTTTCAAATGTTAAGTTTTTAAGATATATTATATTTTAGTCATTATTCAATTGACATGTTTTTATTGTTCTATTTTTCAGTAAAGGGTTCTTAAAATGGTAATGAATCGATAAACTACTATCTTGAATCAACTTCATCTTTAGTTGATTTAATATAGATTAATATTCTGATGTATATTTAAAACATGATCGTGTATGGCCATTTAGAAACATCTCACTTATATTTTAGATACATGGACATGATTTTCTAATAAAAATTAATATTATTATAGCATATTTATTTTGACAATAAAGAAAAAATAAGATAAAGAGGAAACATGTCACACTGAGTACTATAAAAAGACATGCATAGATAAAATTAAAGAGTCCAAGAAAATGAGAATTTCAAGTCAATTAAATCATTGAAGGAGAAAAAAATATAAAAGTTAATAAGTTACAACCTCTCTTTCAATATTATTTTGAATGAAAAAGAGTTAATTCATAAAAAAATTCATTTTATAGCTTCCAAGAACATTAATGATTTCTAAGCTAAGAACATAAATGATTTCTTATCAATCAAAATGTTAGCATATTTTTAATAAATACGTGCTCCATGATTTGTCAATAAATATCATATATGTGTGAAAATTATCATATGCTAAAATTTTAAATTTTAATCTCATATTTTGATTTGATTTGAGAATTTATGATACTAAGGTACTTAATTACATCCATTGCAACGATGTAAAATTTAAAAAAACCTTGCACGTTGTGGGAATAGAAAAAATTAGATTTGCTTCGCTTTAAATAGCAAATGCATTGCATAAGTTGCTTATTTCTCTATCAGGAGAGGTTATAAACTTTTTAAAAGATATTGAGTTTTGAACTGCATATTCTCTTTTATTTCATTTAGTATGTCATTAGACAAAAACTTGAATCTACAAGGGTGGAGTTATACTTTTAATTCAAACACAAGGCATGGTCATCATGGACTTTCAAGGTTAATTTCCAATAAAAATAAGTATGGTAACTTTCAATTGTATTTTACCTAAACAAAAAAAAAAAAGAGCTTGAGAATAGAAATACTAAAAGAATCAAATTTATCAGAAGCAATTATGAGAAAATTTATAAAAATTTATGGAGATAAATTCATAAGCAAAAATTTTCAAAAGGTCAAATGATTATCTTTCAATGAATGATATTAAACTCTATATCTTCAAAAATTATTGTTAGACTAATTTACTTTATAATTCTCCAAATACATATCAAGTTGTAGCAATTTTGGTGGAATGAAATAATCATAATATATCAGTTGTACAAAACATTATTGTACATGCACATTGAAATTATAAACATATAATAATACGTTATTATGAATTTTACGGATTATTGCAATATCCACTTCTTTTCCCAATAGGTGATATAAGATGTTACCTAAGCGTTTAGAAAAAGGTACTAAAACATCCAATAAAACAATCCAAAAAAATGGATCTATCCAGCCGGGTGACTCTTACAAGTAGTGCAACTAGTGCAACCATTATTGAAGAATAATAAATATGTTCATATCTTATTTATAGTTTATTCTATTCATTATTACTCTTATATTGAGAAGAGATACTTGTTTTCTTTTTGCTACAACAACAAAGTTTAATCAATGCAAAAAAATTATCTATGAAGCACTTATACAATTAAAATTTTGAATTTTTAAGTCTAAAATTTTCTATTCCTGATTATAAAAATTTTAAACATTTTTCATATTTGCAAATTATAATTTATGTATATAGAAATCAAGCTTCTACTATCAATTTTATGGTAATCCCTTTAGGGGGGAAAAAAGAATACTATTATTGGTTCTTCAAATTAATAACATAAAACTAGAAACCATAAGATGATTACTATCGCTATATCTATCAAATTCAAGATCTAAATTAAATAAATTATTATGGATATCACCTTCAAAGGAGAGACATGGGGTATTGAAATTGGAAAAAAGAATTGTTTTTCAACATTTTTTATTGGGGTTTCACGCAATGTACATATTTATATGATACTATATTTGGGATACACAATAGAGACATTAGAATGGAAGAAAGAAAAAAATGTAATAGATGGCACACACGGTGCAAATCTTATAGAAGATGAAATAAATTATTTTAAATTATTATTAAACTATGTTAGAGGCTCAACATATTTATAACTTCAAATGACAATTTTGTTTTTTAATTTTTATTTGTCTATTTAATAAGCACTTAAATTAGATAAAAATAAAAAATAATTTATAAAATAATAAACGTCAAAAAAAATTAACAAGTCACATATGTCGTGTGCTCCTTTCTAGTACATCAAAAAGTGTGAAAATTAAGGCCAAGACACATGACAGGATGGAGGCATACTCCTATCCTATCAGACTATTCAATCTATACAAAAGAACGGTATAGAGCTGTTAAAACAAATCACCATCAACTCCATCAATCATGACAACAATTAGAAATGCAAAAAGGCTCTTTACAGAAATCAGGTGTTTGTGGGGCAATGTACAAACGATGTGTTTGGTAGACGGCATCATTTCCATAACATGGAGACGTCCTGTCAGATTTCTAACTTTCTTCTGCTGGATCAAAGCCAAAAGTAAAGCATCGCCTGTATTGCATATCAATACATCAAAAAGAATATCAGAACAAGGAATCCAACTATAAGTAGAATTAGGCAAAGATTGACGGATCTTAACTACTATATATCTTCAATAGGAAAAGTTCCACAGTTATATATCGAGATTATGGTAAGTACCTCTGGTATAGGATGTAAGATCTGCTTATTTCCAGTGGAAGAGTTCTTTACTTTCCGACTCCTAATCTCATCCTGTAGTAAACTTAGTTGCTCTTTGATCTCTTTCAACAATTTCATTTGCTCCTCTCTGTTAGTAGATTCTGCTTCCCTTTCAACCTCAGCGATCCCTGAATTCCTTTTGAGTTGATTCGAACCGCGCTGAGATTCAGCCACACTAGTGATAGGCTGGACGACAGCACGGTCAATAGCAGCAATATCACTTGGTTTACATAAATTTTTCTCACGATGAGTAGATTGCAACAGTTTCTTCAGCCAGTCAGGCTCATCTTTAGCGTACGGTTTAACAGGAACAAGATCTTCACTCTCAAGGCTCTCACTAGCTTGACAAGCTTTCTTTTTCTTGTCTTTAGCTGATGATTCATAGGATCTGCAGTTGTCCTCAACTTGTGGGACTTCAAAAACATCATAAACATTTGGAGAATTTGCAGAATTCTTAGTCTGGTCAACTTCATTCACGATGGCTACTTTATTTTGGTCGTAAATACTGCCAATGCTTAGCTGCCGTGAAGGTGGCCGTGTTTCATTCTGCAAGTTAGCAGACTGACAACATAAATTTACAGCACTTGGCCGGGAAGAAAGCGATGGAGACCTGGTCTCACTCCTTGTGTAGTTAGCTCCTGCTATCTCTTTTACAAGCATATCTAATTTCTTTATCTGCTCCCCAAAAGAAATGATGTCTTCATGAGTAGAATTATCTATCTTCTTGTCGGAATCCGAGGCCAAGTCATTTAATTCTTGGCCTGTCTGTTCCTCCAACGTCTTAGAAATGAAATCCATATCTGGGCTAGCAGAGTTCTCTCTTTCAGTCGTAGCCTTCTTATATTTGGGCAGAACAGGTGCAGAATTCCTCCTTGCTAGGCTGTGGAGGCTTGTATCCCCAGTTAAATTTTCATTTCTTTGCAAAAGATTTTCAGGAAATTTTAACTCGCCACAACCTGGATCAGCACAACCCATGCTTATCAATTTATACCTGTAGGCTTGGACTTGGTAATCTAAAGCAGCCACCTCCATTTCTTTCTGAAGGATAACATCTTCGATTATGGCAAAGGATTCCTCCGCATGGCACATCTTCTCCTCTGCCAATCTTTTATACTGCTCGGCTTCCATTTTGACAGCAGCCTTCTCTCCTTGTAGACGCAATATCACAGATAAAGCTTCACTAGCCGCAGTGGCCGAGGCTTCTCTTTCCGCATCTAGCTCATTGTAAAGTTTCTGCAGAAGCTTTTGCTGAGCACAAAGTGTGTCCTTCAGAGTAGAAATCTCAGCTTGGGACATCACCATGCTAATATGACCTGCCATCACATACTGGATTTGGGCATGTAAAACGACTAGAACTGTATCTGGTGATTCAAAGGGAAACACGTACCATCAAAATTTACAACATTATTTGAAAATTCTTTTTCTTTTTTTCATGAAATGATGAGGATGGTTTTCAAATTTTGTAAGTTAATACAAGGTTTGGAACCTGTCTTCAATAATAACTGTCACAATTTAATCGTCAAAAAATATTTTTAAAAAGCAATCTCAATCCCAATCCAAAGAGAAATAAGAGGCGTAATGGTTAAGATTTGTGGATTAATGTGTAATTGCTATACATAATGTTCTTCTGAATGTCGACAACAAATTACCAGAATATAAATAGTAAAAAATGAAAAGAAAAAACAAATGATTCTTACCTAATTCTCTGCAGAAAAGATCCGAATCATCCCAAACAGATACGGCAGATGAAGAAGAATCAACCAGCCAAATCCTCGCCCTTCAAGAAACACAAAACTACCCCAAAATCAAACAAAACAAAGAAAAGGGTAGGTAATTTTGACTCCCAAATCCCAAGATATGCAAAAACCCACAAACCAAGAAAATGAACCCTCTATGAAATCAACAGAAGGGAGAATAGATGAAAATGGAAAATGCAAAAAAAGGGAGATCTTCAGATACTTCAGGCTGAGTAGTTAAAGAAAAAGGCTCAAAATGAAGAATCCCGCAATCCAAAAACTTGAAATGGAAAATGGAATAGAAAGGATCAATAAGAAAGTGGACTTGGATTTCAATTTCAATCTCTAGATATGAAAGGGGAAAATATCATGTAGAAGCTAATCACCTAATGTTTACAAAGGCATGCAGTAGATTTTGGCATGAGGAATTATGCACTTAAAATTTGGAATATTATAAAATTTAATGTTAGAACCCTAACTCCATCCTGCCAAAATCAGCATCAACCTAATCTAAACCAGTTCTTCTTCTTCTTCTTCTTCTCCTACAGTAATTTTTAAACAAAAAAACTTCCTTCCTTGGAGTAGGGATTTTGTTAAAGCTTCTGGTGATTAGAGCCTCTAATTTTTTTCTTGGATGAGGTTAGGCTTTTGGAAGGTACTTACTATATATAAATATGTTGTATGGTTGAAGGAAATTGTTTCCTGAAAAAATTAGTTGAATAAAAGAATGGAAAAAGTAGTTGGTGATGTCGTGTGAAAGAGTTCGTGATAATTTATAAATAAATTAGTCAACAAGTTTAGAGACAGTATACAAAATTTGAAGATTAAAACCCTAAAAAAATTGAGGATGAAAAAAATATATGTAATGTTTACTGATATTGTTAGAGTAGCTCAAAATTATCAAACATTTCAATTATGAAATACATGATTGTGGTCATGCACAAATATATCATACAAAAAAGTGTAAATCTAAAGATAGTTATATATCATGTATTCATTATTATATATAGTATTTATCTTGATATTAGTTTATCTTGCAAGTCTTTCAAATTCAACATTCAAATTAATAGTTGGAACATAATTAATATGCATTTAAAAGCCATTTTCTCATACTTGTTTATATTTTATATATCCATCATAGAGAAATTTCATACTGACTACTTTTATATGTATTTAAGTGGATTGTAAATTAATAAGTAAAAATATAATAATACCATAAATAGCATATTAATATTGTTGTGTGATGTAACATTTCATAGTTTAATTGAATGGCTCTTCATATGAATATTATTTCTTTTCATGGGTTTTTGCCTTTTTTTGGATATAAAAGGTTGTGAACCTCACAATTTTCTTGCACAACCTAAACACTAATCATAAACTATGGTTATATATATATATATATATATATATATGTATTAGTGTTACTTCTTTCATTGTAGTGATGATTTGTGGAGTTTTATTTATTTGGAATATTATCAAATGGTTATCATTAGACGTGGACTCTCATTAAAGACTAATCCAAAGGGCATGGTCAAACATTGAAACTGTCCTTTCCAAAGTTTTTAAAAAGTCGTTGGGGCCGATCTAACGGCTACATTGACCCGGAGAAGGGTGTCCATTCCCCGCCGGCCACGCCTAAAATGACCTCCAACAGAAGCAGAGGAGAATTGAGGTTTTTATATCCAGATGAGGGAATATTAAAAAAATGAACAAGAAATACATTTCAAAGTTTATAAAAAAAAAACCGCATAGCTAAGTTTCAATGATCTTATTATTTTATTTTTCTTTTGTATTATAAAATATAAGATTTCCTGGAAGACAAGCATCGAAGCATTCTGATATTAAGCACCACAGCCGCTGGACCATATCCATTATGATCATCTATGCATATTAATAAGTGGATGAAGAAAGTGTACCACGTAACAAGTAGGAGTGTAAAAAGATATTAAATAGATCAGATATATAATTTTTATATTTATATTCATTTAATTTTTCGAATATTTAGATACAAATACAGGTTTAATGGATATTTAAAAATGATATCTGAATTCGTTTTCATCATATATCAATCGAAATCAAATATATCCGCATTCGATAATAATTATTCAGATGCATCATATTTGATTAGACTTATTTATATTCGAAATATTTATTTGATATTCATATTTGATAATAATTATTTAGAAATCTATTTGCAAATATCTAAATATGTGAATCTATGAATTTATAACAAATACATATTTTTAATTAATAGAAGAAACTATATAATTTCATTAAAAAGAAAGCAATCAAACAAATAGCATAATTTCTAAGTAATAATTGACTATTAGTACTAATTAATATTAATAATGGCATTTAAGTATATTAATTATAAAGTCAAACAACAACAATTATGTTGATTGACTTCATTTTTCAATGTTTTCTCTATATTACAATAACTTTTTAAATTTATTCTTTTTTCTTCCAAATTCTTCAACTATAATTTATATAGATACATATATGGATTATGAGATTTTTATTAAAAAATATAAACAATATATCATGTAATAAATATATATTCGAAGTAGATATTAAACGAATCGGATATGCATTTACCATATATATTTGTATCTATTTATAATTAGATATCTACTAATTGAATATGAATAATATCCGCTTTATACGTATATAGATAAATTTTGTATAAATAAATACAAACGTGAACGGTAAATAAATTTTTAAATATTCATTTATAGTCCTAGTGTCAAGAAAATGGCATTGTATTTTCTACAGCATGGCGGGCAAATATATGAGTAATGAATAAATGTTCGGCCAAGTTGATTTCAGTTCTTCTTCTGTCAGATTTGATTTTTCAAGGAATGTACCTCACGAGAGCGATAAGAGTTAAGAAAAAATGCAAATTATAATAATAGAATCGTAAACAAAATCATTTTGTGAAATATGATCAATTAAGGCTATTACAAAACTATTACTATAAAAGAAATTGAAAAAAGAGGATAAGATTTGTTGGAAAGCACAGCATTTCATCGAAAAGCACATTCAATACTGGAATATGTTTGCGTGGCTGGCACAACTTTATGCCTCTCCTGTGACATGTATATATTAATAAATAAAAAATTGTAAAAATAAAATCATAGGTAAGGCCATTTTGCGAAAGATGATCGGAATTAAAGAGCAGCAAAAAAGATAGCAAAATTTAAAGGGGAAAAAAGATAACACATAAAATTGAAATAAGGAACAAAATTGTCAATCTTCATCCAATGCAAACTCGTCCATTTTCACCTGATTTTGTATCATTAGTCATTTTTGGATAAACTAGTCCAATTTTGTAGCATTTAAGCGTCGTAAATTTTTATTTGATTTTGTATCAGTAGTCGTTTCGGATGAATCAAACTAATTTTGTATTTTCATAGCATTTTAATGTCATCAATTTTTGTGATTTTACATCATTAGTCATTTCATATGAAACGAATGAATTTCGTAGCATTCCAACATCATAAACTGAAATTATACCAAAATTTTGTTGCAGCTTAATGTTGTTTTTCGTTTCAATTTTGTTCTATTTTTTGCTACTCAATATTTCATTTTTATTTGTTTGTCTTTTTTGCTGCACCTTATTGCTCTACCTTTTTAGATTGGTTATCTTTTTTGCTACTACTCCTTAATTTTAGTTATGTTTCACAAAATGGCTTTACTTATGATCTTAATTTTGCAATTTTTTTTATCAGAAAATATATGGCACATGATGAGGCATAGGAATGTGTCAACCAAGTGTCACACAAGCATACTTTGACACTAACTATGCTTTCTGATGAGCTGATTGTGATTTTCGGCAAGTCTTGTCCTTTTTTTTTATTTTTTTATAGTTATGATTCTAACTTTGCGATGTCCTTAATTCTGGTCTCTTTCACAAAATGGTTTTATTTGCAATCATATATTTGCAATTTTCCCTAAGAAATAAAAGGATGGCAGCTGCTTCTTGGTGGACTCTAATCTACAGGAACTTCAACTTCCGTCTTCAAGACAGAAATGCCAAGAATCTGCAAGCAAGATCACACGAATCCTGTCATCACTTAGCAAGCAAAAAGGCATTATAGGAATATATTATATCAGTGAGGATTAACACAATGGTTAAAAGTGCATTTGAATCCTTGGGAAAAACCATAAACTGAGAATTAAAGTAATGAGAGGAAAATTAACCTTCTGCATTCCATGTCCTTGCTTGAAATCAACAGAGAAAGGGGCTGCAGAAGAGAATTTGGACTGCAGATATCCGCATTCAAAAGATATGGCCAGACTGTTGCATGTCGTGAAGTCTATCCACTGACTAAATGCATTTGAATTTCTGCAGTTCACCAGACAAGCATCCACGTAAACACAGAGTCAACGTCCACATCTTACAAGGTCCAACAAAAGCAACAATTTCACGAAGATTGCCGTTCAATAATTTAAGGATATGCATTCCTCGACTTATGATAATTTCTGAAAACAGATGATGTCATTGATCCAAAATATCAATTGTGGTATTGGATCAACCTATAGTCGTCAAAAAATGAATATGTCGTGGCACAACAATGTTCTAGATATTAACCATAGTGCATCTGGAAATAAGGCATGGACGAGATAAAATTTGGATAAGGTATAAGAATAAAGGTAAGGAACTTGCAAGAATTCCCAAAAAATCTAGCATTGTGTTTACCACATTTAGTATGATTTTACTAGAGTAAACAGCTAATATTAATGTTATCAATCTTCCAAAAACTCCCCCATCCATTCCGATGGTCTAATGGCCTGGTCAGATAGGTTTTACGATTTTTAGTGATTCTTCTGACCCAATGGACTTCGAGCTCTGGCAACATCAAATAGGGCTTGTTTGATTACTATGGCTGTATGGCAGTTGGGCCAGCAGCTGGGGCTGAGATTTTATAGTTCTTTACTAAACCGAAATCGTCCATGCGTTGTGGGATGGGGTGAGATTTCATTTGGGAGCAAAGAGCTTAAATGCTAGTCGTAGGCATCACGCAGGTTAACCCGCGATTGTGTTCACATGTGAACCTTCAATATCGATTCTAATTAAAGTTGATGAACAAAATTCAAACTTAAATCTCAAATGGAGTGGCTTTCCATAACGCAAGTAAATTTACAGGGCCTAATAACAAAACAAAAACGAATAAGGTGGGAAACAAAGGAAAACTTCTGGAACTGGACAGTGAATAAAAGCTACCAAGAATAGGACATTTCGTCTTTTGTAAGTCTTACATTCAACTTTCTATTGCAAACTTTGCTCGAGAGCTGAAATCAGATAGGAATGTTACTGATGAAGATCCTTCCTGGATCTTGATGATGCTGAATACAAACTTGAGATCCCGAAATCACAAATTCGATTAGGGGTGCTCGGACGTATCCCATCAATAATCTTGCGATGCTGAAGTCAGTGAACTGAGTATGCAAGTATTGTCGAGATACTAAAAATAAAAAGTATATAGCATATGTACCTCATAAATTGCAATTCTTAGATTATTTACAGTGATATGTTGTTTGGATAGATGATTTGTTGACTTAATTTAAGCCATTCATAAGTAAAGCAATTTAAGGGATAAGATTTCATCCCATTAATTAGGATAGGCCCATCAAAATCACTTGTAGCCTAAGTAGGACTATGGGTAAAATTGAAATGACATGCTTGAATTCAAGAGTCCAACAGAGAAATATCAATTAAGCCCACATTAGCTACGAGCTCCTTGAAATTTAGTCTAGCCAACATTCTAAACAAACTCTAGAAAAACAACGAAAAACATTGAAGAAGAGAATAATAGATGACATGCATGAGTGTTTTATGCACAGAAAGCGGATTCACTTTACCAAAATAATACGTACAACGAATTGGTTTATTTTCAGTTATCCTAACTTGCAAGACGATATATAGTACCATCTTAGACGCATTCACGTCGATGCCACCGTACATGCATGCACAGTGAACAAGTATTTCATGCAGAAATCGCCGGAAGGACGTGGTTGCCAAGTCTTCAAACTGGGCCGCTCCGATCACTAGAAGACTGGCGAAAAAAAAGGGGCAGCACCTATTTATAGAGAAAGCCAAGAAACCATTCGCAGCAAGGATTAATTTGAGTGTGAATCCCAAAAAAAAATTGTTTTAACTTAGAATGCTCTAAAATCACAATTACAAAATAATGGTAAAAAAATTTAATGTAATTGACAACAAATTTAACGTGGTTCGACGATGTGTTACCCCAATAAAGAAAAAGAATTTATTGATCTCAAATCAAAGTGCAAGTACAAACTTAAATCCCACAAATCTCATGAGAATACCCAACACCCTCTTTATAAACTCCGTTCTAAGACAAAAGATATCTGAAGCAGTATAGAATCGATCTCTAGGGTTTTCCCTTGGTTTGTTCTCACTCAGGTTGGAAGAAAATAGAGTTTGAATACCCAAAAAATTGCAAATTGACCCATGGGCCATGCGTGGCTTTCTGCAGTGCCGCAGCACTGGCTTTCTGGCGCCAGACGCTGTATCACACCCCCTCATTGTTTCACTTTGTTTCTTCCATTTCTTGTCATTTGTAGTCTAAATTTCAAAATAAAATTAACAATTCTCCACATTGACTTGAAATTCACCATCCATCATCTTAGTCCCTGCCCCCAAAAAGGCTTGTCATTTGAGTCTATAAATGTTAATTAAATCCAAACAATACTCAAATTTGATTCCTAAAACAATCTTAGTTAACATGTCTATCGGATTAACCTTGGTCTCAATCTTGTCACCCAAAATGACATCTTGAGACACCATATCCTAGACAAAGTGATACCTTACGTCAATGTGCTCTGTTCTCTCATGAAATGCTTGATTCTTTGACGAGTGTATAGCACTCTGATTGTCACAAAATATTGAAATAACCTCAAAGTTCATACCCATATCCTCAATCAACTCTTTTAGCCAAATGCTTTCCTTCACGCCTTCAGCCAAAGCTATGTACTCAACTTTTGTTGTGGACAATGCAACTGATGGTTACAACGTTGCCTTCCAGCTAACTATACATCCCAAAACATAAAATGCATACCCCGTCATGGACCTTCTACTATCTAAATCTTCTGCGTAATCCGTATCTACATAGCCAATAATTCTAGCTGAAGAATTCAATTGACTATACCTCAAACATCCATCTATAGAGCCTCTCAAATACCTCATGGTCTATTTCACAGCTTACCAATGACTCTTTTCAGGCTTGTGCCGGTACGTATTTGCAATACTGACTACAAGTAAGATGTTTGACCTAGTGCACACCATGGTGTACACCAAGCTACCCACTGCAATAGCATACGACACATTAGACATGTGCTCCACCTCTTTCTCAGTACTCAGTGAATCATTTGATGAGAGTCTAAAATGAGCTACAAGTAGTGTACTTACTGGCTTGGACTTATCCATCTTAAAATGCTCCAATACTTTCGTAATGTAATATTGTTGAGACAAGTACAATAATCCAGTGTATTTGCCCTAGATAATCTCCATGCCTAATATCTTCTTTGCTCTATCTAAATCCTTCATCTCAAATTCTTTACTTAACTGAGCTTTTAACATATTGATCTCGTATATGTTTCTGGAGGCTATTAACATATCATCAGCATACAATAGCAAATATACTAGGAGGTTATCACTACAATTTTTATAATATACATAACAATCAAAATTGCTTATAGTATATCCTATCTTGGTAGTAAATACATCAAACCTTTTATATCACTGTCTAGGAGACTACTTCAAGCTATATAAAGATTTCTTCAAAAGATATGCTTAATTTTGTTTTTCGAAAACAATGAATCCTTCTGGTTGACTCATGTAGATTTGTTTCTCCAACTCACCATGCAGAAATGTTGTTTTCACATCCATCTGCTCAAGCTCCATATCAAACAGAGCAACCATGGCAAGAAAACACAAATAGAAGTGTGTTTTACAACTAGGGAGAATACCTCATGGAAGTCAATTCCCTCTCTCTGAGCAAAACCCTTAGCAACTAAATACACCTTGTATCTAACATCCTCAATCCCAAGAATCCCTTCCTTCTTCTTGTAGATCCATTTACAACCTACAATCTTTCGTCCTTTGGGTACATCAACCAACTTCCATGTGCTATTCTTGTGTAGAGACTCCATCTCTTCACTTATAGTTGCAACCCATTTATTAGAATTTGGCTTGGAAATTGTCTCTTTGTATGAGACTGGATCATTTCCTACAAACTCCTAGACTAAATTCAATGCATAAACTACCAGTTCTGAATATGCAAATTGTTGTGCTGGTTTGATCTACCTCCTTTCTCTATCGTGAGTTAGATGATAGTTTTGTGGTAAATTATTTTCCTATTGTTGGTTAGGTGATAATGCACTCTCACCAACTTCATCTACCACTTCTATTTTTCCTTTGAAACTTGTGGAGTGTCAAGTTCAAACTCAACCTTCTCCTTAAAGCCCTGTTGACTGCTTTCAGGCTGTTCCACTTTCTTTATCATGGCAGACTCATCAAAAGTTACGTCACTTCTAATATTCATTCGAGAGCTTTTGTCATTATTACACCACAAATAATAACCCTTTACTCTATCAACATAGCTTAGGAATATACACTTCCTAGGCATTGGCTCAAGCTTTCCATCATGAACATGAGCATATGTTGGGCACCCAAACACTCTCAAATTTGAGTAATTAGCAGGAGACCCAGACCAAACTTTCATTGGTGTCATGCAGTCCAAAGCAGTTGATGGTGACCTATTCACCAAATAACAAGCAATATTGATTGCTTCTGCTAAAAAATCCTTGGATAATTCGACATTAATGAGCATGCATCTAGCTCTCTCCAAGATAGTCCTGTTTATTTGTTCTGCAACTCCATTCTGTTGTGGTGTGTGTACAACTGTGCGATGCCTCACAATTTCTTCTTTATCGCAGAATTCTTGAAATTCCTTATTACAGAACTCCAATCCATTATTAGTCGTCAAGCACTTGATTTTCTTTTCTGTCTGCTTCTTGATTAAAGTTATTCATTTCTTGAAGTTGACAAACACCTCATCTTTATGTTTCAACATATACACCCATACTCTCTATAAGGAGTTATCTATGAATGTCAGCTTGTACCTAGTACCTCCTTTTGATAAAACATGAGAAGGCCCCCAAAGATCTAAGTGAATGTAATCTAAGGTGCCCTTGGTCCTGTGAATTGTAGTGTCAAATTTCACCCCATATTGCTTGCCAAGCACACACTGCTCATAGAAATCCAGCTCTCCAATCTTCTCTCCACCAAGTAAGCTATGTTTGCTCAGTTCTGACATCCCCCTCTCACTTATATACCCAAGCCGCATATGCCACAGTCTCATAGTATCATTGACTAATGAAGAAACTGTTG
Source organism: Jacaranda copaia (assembly GCA_014898725.1). Lineage (NCBI taxonomy): Eukaryota > Viridiplantae > Streptophyta > Magnoliopsida > Lamiales > Bignoniaceae > Jacaranda > Jacaranda copaia. Next base: position 107,804 of record JACGDI010005311.1, on the reverse strand, counting down.
CATTACCAAAAATTGTGCTGCCTTATAAGATGTAAAGGCCATTTCTTTTATCTCTCTTTATGATAAGTAGTGCACCTTTAGAAACCCACAGAACTTCATCTTGACCTCTGTACTCACAATCATTCTTGTCCAGTGTGCCTAGTGAAATCAATTTTTTCTTCAGATCTGAAACATGACGTACATCTGTTAGGGTTCTTACTATGCTATCGTGCATATTGATACTTACTGAGCCAATTCCTACAACCTAACATGAAGCATCATTTTTCATAAGCACTTTACCGCCATCGTATTTTCGATAAGTGGTAAACCAATCTTCACATGGGCACATGTGATAAGAGCAGCCACTATCTAAAATCCTCTCAAAGCTTAGTAAGCTTTCAGTAATGTTGAGAACAAGCCCACCATCCAACTCATCCTCAATAATTTCCACGATATCATCCTGTTTCTGATAAGAAGTTTCACCTACATCTTTCGCCTTTCCTCATTTTGAAAAATTTCGTTTCCAATTCCCCTTTTCAACGCACCTAAAATACTTGCCACCATTTCTACACTTGGTTCAAAACTTCTATTGGCCTCTACTCTTTCTTTTCTCTCTTGGTCTCCCCTTCACCACCAATCTCGTCCTACTTTCACCATCGTTACTGCCCAGGACATGTTTTCTCAATTTGTTGGAATTCAATGAAGCCTTCACATCCTTTATTGAATTTGTATCTCGTCCATACAGCAACGTAGTAACTAAGTACTCAAAAGATTTAGGTAGTGAACACAAGAGAATCAATGCTCGATCTTCATATTCAATTTTAACATCTATACTAGCAAGATCTAGAATTACTGTATTGAAATAATCAATATGCTGAGTAATAGATATACCTTCTTTCATTCTTAACGTGTATAATCATTATTTCAAATATAATCAATTTGTCAGGGACTTTGTTATATATAAACTCTCTAGCTTTGACCATAGTTCCACTGGCGTATTTTCTGTGATGACCTCTCTCAGTATGTTATCTATCAATGATAATACCATAGTACTGTAAACCTTCATCATAGACTCATTTTTCTCCTCGTTTATCAGCATTATCGGTAAGGAATCTCTGCCTTTTAATGCTCTTTGTAAACCTTATTGACACAGGAAAGCATAGACCTTCATCTTCCCCAACCCAAAATTATTCTTCCAATCAAACTTCTCTACCTCATACTTTAGGGTTAACATCTGAACAATCTCGGTCAATGATACTAATTTATTGTAACTTGAAACAATCTAAAATTACAACTATGAAATAATAGTAAAGAAATTTAATGCAATTGACCACAAGTTTAATGTGGTTCGACTATGTGCCTAATCCATCCGATAAAGAAATAGAATTTGTTGATCTTAAATCAAAGTGCAAGTACAAACTTGAATCCCACAAATCTCACGAGAACACCGAACATCCTCTTTCTAAACTCTGTTCTGAGACAAAAGATCTCTAAAGCAATATAGAATCTATCTCTAGGGTTTCTCCTTGGTTCATTCTCACTCAAGTTGGAAGAAAATGGGGTTCAAATAACTAAAAAATTGCAAATTGGCCCATGGGCCAATTTCTAGTGCCGCAATGCTAGCATTCTGCATTCCAAGCACCACAGTGCTGGGTTTCTAGCACCAGGGTTCTGACTTCCCAATGCCACGGCACTGGGTGCTGCATCACACCCCCCTCATCGTTTTGCTTTGTTTTTTCCATTTCTCACCATTTGTAATCTAAATTTCAAGAAAAAATCAACATAAACAATGAATTAAAACAATTGGACACAAATATTTTACTTGTTTTACTCTCCCAACTCCGAGCTTGATTAGTATCCAGATCTTCACTTCAAACTTGGTAAAGTGGAGGATGTTGATCTATTACGGTATGGACGCTAGAGATTTGAACAGTTCATCCTATAATTGCCTGTCAAACACACATCCAATTTATAAAGGTATTCAATCTAAATTTTCTCCACCATATTCTTTCTAGCCTTATCCAATATTTTCAACCACTCAAACTGACTTAAGTATTGAAGAATTTTTGTTTGAACTCCTCTCATCGACCCAAATGACCTAACTTTGATTGCAAGTTCTAGGACAAGAGCCTCATATTAGGGACAAACCCCACCAAAGTCAATGAAACCTAACCTAATTGAAGAGTAACTCTCTGAATCCCGCATCACCAACTAACAATTATTCCCCCACCAACCACGTTAGCGAGAGAGGAATGTATCCATTAAACCATATTTTATTGACAATTCAATGCATATATTTTTAGGAGACTTGAATGCAAATGAAGTGCATCAATCCCTGTGTGGACTAAAAAACAGGGAACACGTTATGGTTCATCTGAGCACTGGAATTTCATATATAGTTTCTTGCTGATTTTGGTTTCTTTTAAGGCCAATGCTTGGAAGTTAAGTTTTAATCGATGAAAGCTAAATATGGCCAAATGAGGACTGGTCTGAAAATTCTATAATTAATAGTCGTTGAGTTCAAATCCCATTTATATGTTAATATTATGAGTCTGTCTCTAAATTATTCTTTTTTTTTTTAATTTGATTAGTTTTTGGATATTTTAATATATTGAATGTGGGATCTTTTCCATAAATTATTTATTGGTTGACTTATGCTCCAAGAATTTATCCACATAAAGACAGTTCTCCAGTTAAAAAAATAATGATTAGATGTATTTTTTGACTATGGGAGTTGATATTTATATTAATTGAATTCTTGATGGACTTATCCCACAAGAGTTATGAGATACATTTTGAGTGGACTTTATTGATTATTTTGATTTATCATATTGAACCTATATCAAACTTTTTACTTTTACAGTCCTGGAGCCTTAGTGGGAATCTCAAAATGATGTAACTGAATATTGCTTGTGTGAAAACAAACTAAAATGGAATAAAAGCTAACGAGGAATTTAATTGTCCCCTCTATGTTTCACATTTAGTACTTTGACAAAGAGAGGAGGCATTTTATGAAAAGAAAGAAAGTTAAGTGAGACTGCTTCTAATGCCTTAGTCTGACAATGCAACTTTGCTGCCTAGCCAAACTCTCTATATCTAATTCACACTAGAGTCCTCTGCCAAGAATTCTTGACCCTAAGTACCTTTTCTCATTTTTATTTGGTCAAAAAGCAGATATAATTATAAATTCATGAACACGCACCACTTGCAAATTAAATGAATACTATATACAAAAGTGAACTTTAGATTAATGATTTTAAAAATATTTATTAATTAAGAATCATAGTTGTCTTCAACAGAATTGCCATTAGTGTTACGTTACTGACAGCTACAATTGTTCATTATATTGGTAAATTAATACTGGGAATTTTTAATATACTAAACTGCACTTGGTGAATTATTTTTGTCGTTAAGGGGTAATAAACTAGCGAAACTTCATTAATTAGGTCGTTTAGCATGTCTTTTTTGTGTTTGAAATGTTTCCCTCCAACTTCATACTCAATCTCAAGCAATCCAAATGATATCAAGATATCATAATTGAGATATATATATATATATATATATATATAAATATATATACACACACATTTGTATATGTATATCTATATGTATATGTGCTGAGACTTAACTCGACTAATTGAAAATTAAGTTTGATTAAAATGTTTAATATTCAAGAAATTAATTTCATCTGTTTTTTATTGTATAGATAGATTTTTTATTTTATTTTTGTGCCTATTAGGTTTTTTAGTTTTAGGAGAAGGAATCAAGTAATTTATTATTATAAATAGGAGTGTTTAGATTATTTGGGGCACATTCTTTTCTTTTCTTTTTTTTTGAGAAAATTACAAATGAAAATTTTTTATTCTTTCAACAAATCAATATTTTACTATTTTCAAATCAAATAAATTGAAGTATAAACTACACACAATACATGTAAAATGCATAAAAGAGCCCATTCAAACTAGAATACGAAACTTTCCAAATAGTAGGGAAGATTGAAGCCTCAGACTACATGCTGCTTGACATTTGGGGTACATTCTTGAAACTCATTAAATACTTATTTTAAGTCATGAGAGGGGCAATACAAAAAAATTGAGAGTATTTCTTTGCTAGCTTTGAGAGTCATTGCATAAGGGATTTCTATTTTGAATTCGATTACATCAAACTCAAGGATTATATTATATGTATAAAATTGTTAGCAGGATTGGTGGATTTCTACTAGTCAAAATTCCATTATTGCTTTTATTATGTATTCAACAAGTGGGTGCGGAGCTTAATTGGAGCTGCAAGTTGAGGCTAGTGCCCATTTGGTTTCATTGTCAAAAAGTTTTTTGCATTTTTTATTATTTAAAAAATAAAGCATATTATTTTATACACATTTTCACTTAATATTATTTTTATTTTTATTTTTAAAATATATTTCTCAATAATCTAAATATTTTATTTCAATAACATATATCTCCTCTCTCTATTTCATTATTTTTATCTCTCTTTACCTACAACCTACTAAACCTAACAAAATTATTATTTTTCTAATAATTTATTCAAAAACAAACTCATTTTCAATTCATTTCCAGTAACTATTTTCTAGCATTTTGAAAATGATGAAAATGAAAATAAAACCAAATGGATAGTAGTTTCTAAAACTGTGAAGCATGCCACTAACAAATCACTATACAATTCAATAATTCGACGATAAAGAAAATTTCTTATTCTTTTCTTTTATTTTCAAAAAGGGTGATGAAACTCCTAATTCAAACGTCGAAATATATAAAGAATTCACAATGAGAAAATTTGAAACCCCATTGTTTCAACATGGTTCAACTTTATTTCGCAGATAATGCTATGGATAATATTATGGATGGTAATTTAGAAAATTTGGCACCGAAGTTGTAGGCAAAATTGGAAAGTTATATCTTGGGAAGACCTTTTTCCATAAAGTTGTTTCAAAAGTGGTGATCATACACCTATAGACGCATAATCATGAAAATTCAATAAATAAAATTAGTAAGTTTAATGGACCAATAGATCAACTCCAAAATGTTGATGTGAAAATTGATGATGAAGATGAAATCTTTTTGTTTCAAACTTCACACCTTAATGCATATGATAGTCTGGTGACAATGTTGCTATACGAAGGAAAAATAAAAACTAGACTTGGGGCATCTGAAAACATCAATTTTATTGTTATCTCATGAAAATAGAAAAAGACAAACTCGGGAAATAAATCATAGTAGGAGAATATGTAGTGATGCACATGTGAATAGCGGCTCAAGTTCAGATGTAGAGGAAAAGGACAAGTGTACTATAATTGTACAGAGAATGCTAAATATAAAAGTATTGTCATAAGAGTAGTGAAAACGGTGGTAATGATAATTTATATGGCATACGATGGAAATATTTTTACAATCTCTAATCGTATAAATACTTCCATCTCAAGATAATTGAATTTTAAAATTTAAATATAGGATACATATTTGTTTTAAAAAAAGTTACTTTTGATTCATTTTAA
>JACGDI010005311.1:83116-102213 GCA_014898725.1 Jacaranda copaia | reverse complement strand
GATAATATAAAAAATTATGTTATAAAAAAATATAATAAGATGTCTATGAAATATGTGTATAATAAAAATATAATAAATAAATGTAGAAAAAAATATAATAAAAAATGTATTTGTAATAAAAATAAAAATATAATAAAAAATGTACTATATAAAATCAATATATATTTTTATAAATAATAAATATATACCCAATATCGCATCCAATCATTATATATATACATACATCCAATATATTTTATAATTATCCTTACAATTCAAATTCATTTTCACCCCCAACACCAATACAAAAGCATTGATTTGACTTCTACAGTATAAAATGCCTCATACAAGACATAACCAAATATATGAAAACTCCCCAAACTTCATTTTTTACTATTCTTAAAAACATAACCGAACATCAATCGCATTTACCAATCTTCATTTCACATTCTCCCACAAATTCTTCATTATTCATTCTTCTAAAATACACAATAAATACATAATAAAATCAAGCATAAAATATATCCAAACAGTATTTATATTTTCTCAATACAACTTATTTTCAACTCTACATAATCATTATATTTTAAATAAAACTTCCAAATAATACTTCATTTTCAAAAATATATTTATAATTAATTTTTTACTATTTTTTTTAAAATTAAAATGCCTCCAAAAAATAAAACCAAACGGCCCCTAAATGTGTTGATGGCTGGTGCACACTTTAAGCGGCGTGGATGTGACCTAAATATGAATCATTAATCTTTGGCGCTACTAAGAAAAGGTCCGACAAATTCATGCCGATTAGACAGAAGAGAAGAAAGAAAACGCCGAAGGAGAAATGTTAATCATCCGCAATTTATTGATTACTACTAATTATTTAGAATATATAGAAGATTAATCGATACCATTTAATCAATACAGCTATGCTTTGTTCTTTAGCATTTTTTCAGAATATTTTCTAATTTCCAGAACAAATATAAAAAATATACACATTTTTTAATTATTCTTCCAGAATACAAAAGAAATTTATCCAAAAAATTTCTCCCAAAACAATCTCAAAATACCTTACACCCTACTAATCATACCTATTCCCTTATTTTCTCACTCTTCCTTTTAATTACTTATTCATTCATCACTTTCTTACTTTACTCATTCATAAATATATATACACATACATACATATATATAAAAAAATATTAAAATTGTACTACTTATAAAATTCTAAAACTTATATTTACAAATTTAATTAAACTAATTGTTGAAAAATTAATTAAGTTTAATTAAATATTATTTATATTATTATTAAATAATTTATTTACTAAATAAAGTAGTAAATTAATTAAATTACTTATTAATTAAATAATGTTTTAGTTATATTTTATATTTAATGTATTAATTAAATATTACACTAATTCATTTAATAAATAACTTAAAATATTTTAATTTGATATAGTAAATAAATTTATCTTCTTCAAAAAATTAATTTTCATTAAATATCAATCTTCACATTTATTTAAAATTATAATAAAAAATTTAATTATAGAGTGATATTTATTTAATAGTTTATTAAGTTAATATTAATATAATTAAAGTAATTATCAAAACAATTAATTAAATTTAAGCAAAAATTATTTGATTGTTATTAAATAATTTATTTACTAAATAATGTATTAATCAAATAATTAGTTAAAGTAATAAATAACACATTAAATTAATTAAATTAATTTATTTAATTATTTAATTAACTTATTATTTATATATTAATTATATTTCTTATTTCAAGTATAATAATATATTATATTTATTTATTTAATAAATGATTTAAGATGACTTAATTTCATATAATATAAAATTATTTATTTATTTAATTTGATGAATTGTTATGAAGTGTTATATTTATTTATATATATATATATAAATTATTAAATAAATTATTTATTTAAATCAATAACTAAGTTTATTTGTACATAAATCATAAACAATAAATAGTTAAATAATTAGATTTTATTTAATAAATAGTAATTAATTAGTTTATAATTAATGTACAATAATTAATTTTTTTTATATAAGCCGATATTAACAATAATGATGTAAGTTGATTTTTTATATTTAAGATATAATTATAATTTTATAAATAATTAATATTTATTACTAAATATTTTTTTTCAAATAATACATCATTTATTAATGTTAAATTTGTAAAAATATAAATTGTAAAATAAATCACCAATTAAATCACATCATTTTATTACAATCATATATCAATGATTATTCACATATATATACACACACATCATCCAACTATATGTATACACACACAACAAAATAATTACTTTTATCCTACAAATCCAACAAAAAATTAATTGATTTGAAATTTACAGTAAAGTTTGCTCCTCTCAAATACAAAAAAACAAACAACTCATTTTTAATTTATTTTTTTTATTTTTTCAAAACACAAAAAATTTCTTAACACATTTTCTAAATTTTCTCCCAAAAATTCATTATCCCAAAATATTTTTCAAAAAACACCCGAAATGCTAAACAACAAAGCCCTAAAGTTTCATGTTGTTTTAATCCCATTGTTATTTCCAACTATCAAATCAGATAAACAGATAAGACACTAATCGATAGCATGATTACTACCAATGTGGGGAGTATTATTAAATTTGATCTGTTGCGTGTTGGCTACTTGGTCAATTTTGGGCGTTAGAGGAACATTTGAGAAAGTCCACTCAGTAGAATTTTATATGTCAATGAAAAATGGGATCGTACCAAATTCCCCGTCCATCCGAACTAGCCAAAAATCTCTGAATCTTTTCCATATAAAATCAGCATTTAGATTATTGATCTATACAAGCTTAAGTTCCTTCTCGTCAACCTTTCTAGCTCTCTCTTTGTGCTGAGCTGATATGGTGACTATCAAGGCTACTCACATTGTGCGGCCGGCGGAGCCGACGCCGGACAAGATTATGTATTTAAACTCTTGTGATCAAATCAAAGACATAACCCACACCCCAACAATTTACTTCTACGAGTATTCCACCAAGTTGGAAGCTCTAAACGTTGTCTCCGTACTGAAGGACTCCCTCAGCAAAGCCCTGCTGCTGTTTTACCCGCTGGCCGGCCGGTTGAGCTGGGCGGCGGAGGGTGGCAGCAGGGTGGAGCTCCAGTGCAATGGGAAAGGCGTCCCCATTTTTGAAGCCGAATCGGAGGAGGCGGTGAAGGATTTCGGTGATTTCACCCCAACTGTGGCAATTCAGGCCCTGATCCCGTCGGTGGATTACACCACTCTGATTCATGAGATACCCCTGGTTATAGTGCAGGTGACGCGTTTCAGATGCGGCGGGGTTAGCATTGGCCTGGGAATTTCCCATGTCATAGCTGACGGGCCGAGTGCTCTCCATTTCGTCGATGAGTGGGCGAAATTTGCGGGCGGGGCAGGACCCGCTATCCCCCCATTTCTTGATCGAAAGGTCCTGGAAACTGAAAAGCCTCTGAATTGTAAATTCGACCCGTCAGTGCTCCGTCCCCCGCCAACTTTAATCGGCCAGGAAGACAGTCTGGAACAGAGGAAAAAGCCAATCTCCGTGGCCTTTCTCAATCTCAGCAAACTGCAGATCGAGAAACTCCGGAACAAGGCAAACCTGGGTTTGGACAAAGAAAACAGCCGCGGGTACAGCCGATTCGAGGCGGTTGCGGCCCACATCTGGCGGTGCACCAGCAAGGCACGAGGCCACGTCCCCGAGCAGCAAACCAGCCTCCATTTCGTGGCTGATTTCAGGAACAAAATGCAACCATCTCTGCCGAAACACTACTTCGGGAACGCCCTGATTCGAGTGGAAGCAACGGATAACTCGGGAAGCCTGCTGGCAAACTCCATCGGGATGGCCTCCAAGAAAATCCGTGAAGCTGTGGAGAAGGTGACAGATGATACGGTGAGAGCGTACCTGGATTACCTCAAGGAACTGCCGGACGTGGGCCGGTTTCGGTCCCTGGACAACAATGGCAGGCCTAAGGGAGATTTCTATGGAAATCCAAACTTGGCAATCATAAGCTGGACAGCTTTGCCGCTCTACGGTACGGATTTCGGGTGGGGAAATGAAATCCATTTGGGGCCTGGACCGATGGGATTTGATGGGAAAACGTTCATTATTCCAGGTCGTGAAGGGGATGGTTCGTTTAACGTAGCAATATGGCTGCAGGAGGGGCATATGGATTCTTTCAAGAAGTATTTCTATGATGATATTTGAGCAGTAAAAACTGTTATAAAGCAAGAAATTCTCTGTAACTCGGGAAATTATTATGTTGTTCAATCACCTGTTTGTGTGCATACAAATGACTGCGTTTATGATAATTGTAAGCCATTGGCATAGGATTAAATGTAGACGTTGTATGAGCGTTTGTTTTCGTCTACATTAAGTTTTTCTCAGTTTCCTTAGTATATGTGATTTAAAAATATATACGAAAGCCAAAAAAACTATATAATATGAAGCCAGAAAAAATTAAATTTTAGTATTCATTAAATATTCTTTTAATTTCGTTAAACTTCATTATTCAAACTTAGTCATATATACGTCTTGATGATTGATGATGAACTAGTTGCTCATCATGCACCTTTGTATCAGCTTTCGTAGTTTTGGATGAGTATGTAACTTGCGTATGGCTTTTTAATTAGACCAAAAAAAAAATTGTATTGAATGCTTTCCAGATCATATCACAAAAAATAAGTCAATGGGATTACACATGTTGCGTCCGGACTAAAGGATATTAATCCAAAAGGTTTTAAATATAGGGTAACAAATCTACTGAATTTATTTAGATAACTTCACGTTACAATCATGGAGGGATGCAGGGGGGCAAGAGGGGTCTCTTAAATTGCCCGCAGCTTTACACACACACACACACACACATATATATATATATATATATTATAATTTAATGATAATTGGTTTTTTTTTTCAATTTTAGTAATAATTCATATTAACATTTTTCTATTTAGCTTTGTAAAACCAAAAAAATTTAGGCTCGTATTTATAATTAAATAACTAAGCGAAGTCCCATTTGAATACTTTTATTTTATTTATTTAAAAAGTCGTTTATAGGGGTTTAGTTAAATAAAAAATCTTTATAGGAATTTACACAACAATCAATTATGTAAGTGAATATGTTTAGAAGAATATATTTTTTTGAATTTTTCTTTATCTTTGACATGTTATTTGTTGATTCTTTTCATTTATCTCCTCTCATTACTTAGAATAATATATATTATTATTTTTATTATTTGATTTTATAATATATTTTGGATGTTTGTTTACATGCATTATACAATATATATTATTTTCAATTAAAAGTCAACCAAAATTATGTGTTTTTAGGTTCGTCAAAAAATTAAAATTTATGGTCAAATATTGTATAATCAAATATGTGTGAGATTATTATTCTTATGGATGTCGCTAGAATATTTAATATTGATTCGATTATTGATTAATTTTATAATAAATTTTAAGTTTATCTAATATTGACATCAATTGTAATCTTTCTTTCCAAATGAGTCTATATTCCAATGCAACCTAAAAAGTTTAACCAATGATAAAATAGCATTCTCAATTACTTGAAACCGTGTTGATCGATCTTGCAAGCGTTGACCTTTTTTCAGGTTTGACCTGCAGCTCAGGCACAGCTCAATTTCCTGGAACTAATCCTTTTTATTTTCAAATTAAATATGGTATATATTTTTTCTTCCCTTTTATTTGCTTTTACAATTCTCTGGCTCTCAACTTGAGTCAAAAGTCAACTGTTGTAGTTGAGTGGGGAGGGAGACAAATCATCTTTTAAGCCAATTCAACTAATTACACAGTGTATATCCGCAGAGCAGATGTGGTAGAAAATGCTGGAGAAATGTGTGCATTTTTCAGAATGAAAAACTAGACAGGTTCTTTTGGGGCCAAACAGATTCAGAAATCCGACATAATAAATAATGACGATATCTCAGTATTTGTTCATTTCAAATTTTCCAAAGTTAAATCCAAAACGATCAAACCGAATATGAACAACCAATAATGCAATTGGTTAATTGATTTATCCATATCAGAGTCACAATTAACTGCATGAAATGTAAATTTTAAATATACATGTATATATTTATAAATAAATAAAAAATGAACCAATAATGATTTGATCGATGAACAAGTTAAGGACTATTGATTTGGCTGAATTAAATAAGCTTTATAAGTATTAATTGATATGACAACCAAACTAATATTTCTTTAACTCTACTATTTTAGAGGGATATTAATGACCTCATGAGCCCATTTGGTATATTGTGAGATTCATTACAAATCCAGCTCAGCTCATTAGATTAGTCTCGAAGCAATAAGAATCCTTATACACGAAGGTATAATTAAGAACATAAGACCCACATCCTTTACATACTGAACTAGTCGACAAGCGTCGCGAGAATCGCGGTGTTCAATGCCCAAGTGACTTTGAAAAAAATTCAGTTTGTTTGGTTATATTTTATGTATGTATTTGTTATATATTTTTGGAAAATAAATTTTGAGAGTGCGATTAAAAAATACAAAAGTGATATTGAGAAATACGATGAATTTTTATTTATACCTTAAGAAATAATTAGAAATTATTTTTGGAGAATGGTTGTATGTATGTTTATGTTTAGGGAAAGAATATTTTTTTTACTATTGATATCAAATTGATTATTTTTATTTGATTAGTGGGGAGAAATTAGAATTAAATATCAAATTTAATTTATATAAAATAATTTAAAATGTATATATATGTAAATATGATGGTTAGATATAATTTTAAAATATTATTATAACGATTGATTAAATAATGATGTTGAAGATGATTCTTGAAGATTTTTTAGTAAAATAATTAAAATATTAGGAATACTCTAGGAATGTTTGAAATATATTGGAGTAAAAATTTGGTAAATGTTTGGGAATGTTTTGGCCTTTGGGGGGAAATTTTTCTTCCCCAAACACATAATCAAACACTCCCTCGGTCTCCTACAAATATTTCACTATTAAAACTATTATGGTATTTTATATCTAACTGATAAAATGGAAGAAAACAATTACTATAATTAATAAAACAATATAAATGTGCTATACAAGTGTCTCTTTATGCAAATTTTCTGCCATAAAGAAGTTCGAATTATATGTATACAAAATAAAATCAGGCGTTTTTGCAACTAGGGGCATTCATATATTGGGTTGATGTTGGGTTTCATAAAGAAATCAGTTTAAATTAATTAAACTTAATTGAGTGAAGATGAATTGAGCTTCATAAAATTGAATTTTTAAATTCAAACAAAATCAATATGATCAAAATTGAGTCTGATAGTCGAATATACTTTTTAAGAGTACATGTCAAGAATATAATATCTTCATCAATGCACATTACAAAAAAAATTAAAATTTAAATTGTACAATAAGCATAAAATAGAAAATACAAGATATAATTGAACCACAACAAGCACACAAATTCAAGTACTTCATTTTTTTTTAAACACAAGAAATTAGTAGTTTAATTTTTTAGTACCACTATCATGAGTCTGTGACTGTTGCCATGTGCTCAACCCCTTGATTCAGTGCCATTCTTACCCCATCGAGGAGGGCTTTGTACTTAGCTTTGTTGTTGGTGACTGCATAATCAAACTTGATATCAAAGTCATATTTTTCCGCTAACGGGGAATGGAGAGCCACTCCTGCACTACCTCTTGACATGGTCGATGGTTTGTCGATGTATAAATTCCAAACAAGAGGGGTTTTGCAACTCTTTTTGGGGAGATCGACTCGCTTGGTGATGAAGTCGGCCAAGACCTATGCTTTGATGGTTGTTCTAGGTTGAAAATCAAACTCTCCTAACTCAATGGCCCATTTTGTTAACCTCCCCGACGTGTCTGGCTTCACGAGTACTTGCTTCAATGGCTGGTTTGTTAGTACTATCATTGCACGGGACTGAAAGTATGGTCGCAACTTTTGAGCTACAGTGACTACTGCTAGGGCAAACTTCTCAATCTCTTAATAGTTATGTTTTAGCCCTTGTAGCGCCTTGCTACAATAATAAACTGGTTGATGGTTTTTGTCTCTAATTGAAACCAAAACTGAGCTAATCAAGGCTTCGAAAACAACCAGACAGATGTGTAATACCTTTCTAAGCTCCGATTTGGCGAGCATAGGTGGTGAGGATAAGTATTACTTTAATTCGATCAGAGCCTAATCACACTGTTCATTCTGTTGGAAACCCAACTTCTTGGCATTTTTGAAAATTTTGAAGAATGGTAACTCTTGTCAGCCAAACATGTGATGAACCTGCCAAGAGCTATAATCCTCTCAATCAAGCGTTGTACATCTCTGACTGTTTGAAGTGGTGTAATGTCTAACATAGCTTGAATGTTTTGTGGATTGGCCTCAATGCCCCTTTGACTAACCATATAACCCAAGAAGTTACTCTAAACATACATTTGTTTGGATTTAATTTCATGCCAAATGCCCACAATATAGCAAAGTTGTGGTTGAGATCAAGTAGATGGTCCTTGGCCTTCTCTATTTTAACAATCGTGTCGTCGACATAAACCTCTATAGACTTGCCAATCTCATTCTTGAATATAAACTTGACCAATCTCTGGTAGGTTGTTCTAGCATTTTTTAGCCCAAAGGGCATGACCAAAAAGTAGTAAACTGCATTAGGGACTACAAAAGAAGTCGTGTCCCTGTCCTCAGGGGCCATGAATATCTAGTAATACCTCTAGAAAGCATCCATCATATTCAACAGTTCACAACCAGCCGTAGAATCCACGAATAAATTTATGTGAGGGAAGGGGTAAGGATCTTTAGAGCATGGTTTATTCAAATTAGTGAAATTATTACACATATGTCATTTTTTTCTCATTCTTGGGGACGAGCACAACATTACAAAGCCATGATAGGTACTGAATTTCTACAATATAACCTGTATATAAGAGTTTGTTGACTTTTTCCTTGATGAAATGGCACCTCTTGGCATTGAAAATTCTTGTCTTTTGCTTGATGTGCTTATACGAGGGGTACACATTGAGACGATGGATGATTGTACTGGGGTCGATTCCTTAGAGGTTGAATGCCTTCTAGGTAAAGACATCGATGTTTCTCCTTAGGAAATCAACCATGAGATACTCCATGTGGTGGCCTATATATGTTCCAATCCTGGTGGTCTTGTTGGGGATACTAGGCTCTAGCTCAACCATTTTGAACTCCTCGATGAGCTCCACTTTGGTGTCTTCTAGCTTTCTTTTCTTGGTGGCTTTGCCCTTCTCGGGTTCTGCTACGAAGGAGTCTCCAGAGGTCTTCAGTTGTGATCGAGTGTTCTGCTCGCTTGACTTAACTGAAATTGTGTAACATTGTTAGACTTCCTTAATATTGCATAGCAGCTTGCTCGTGCCTTCCAGAGTCAAAAATTTAATTTTTATAAGATAAGTTGATACAATGGCTTGAAAATCATTGAGAGCTAGTCGACCAATTATAACGTTGTAAGCAAATAAGGCGTCAACGACCAAATAGTTTATCATAAGTGTTCTCATATAGGGTATCTCCATAAATTATGTAAAGAGATTGATGGAACCTTTCGATATGATTTTTGACCTCCCGAATTTGACTAGAGGTGTGCACATGGGCTCAAATTTTAGCTGGCCTAGGTTCATCATTTTTAGTGTCGAGAGAAAAATAATATTAGCAGAGCTGCCATTGTCGACCAAAACCTTTCTTACTTCAAAGTTAGTGATCTCGACGAAGAGCACCATGAGATAGTCAACTTTTTGGTCAATGCTTTTTCCCTGGAGATGGGGGAGGTCATCATTGATGAACGAGACGGCCTCTACACTGGTGGACAAATAGAACATTATTTCAATCGGGGATGCTTTGGTCAATTCTAGCCTCTTCTGCATCAGCCTCTTCACCGATTTTGAGTCCCCCTAGTGGGACTTCCTGCAATTATGTCAATCACTCCTTGAATGGGCAAGCAGTTATCTTAGGCAGATTTCTTTCCTTTCTCGTCCCTCCTTGGGCTAACTGACCTTTCTTTACGAGGAGTCTAGTTGATTTTTTCCCCTTCTATTCGGTTGCCTTCAACAATATATTATTTGAGATGGCTTTATTTGATTAGCCTATCAATTTCATCATGGAGATTGAAGTAATCTTCTATATCATGGCCCCTTTGATTGTGAAAGTGGTAATATTTCTTTAATTTTCTTATTACCTCAGTTTCAGTGAACTTTCTTAGTTTCTTGAGGAGGTCGTCGTGCTAGATTGCGAACAACACCTCCTTTCTCATGAGGTTGAGTGGAGTGTAATCATGGAAGCATTTGATTGGAGATCGATGACCCTTCATCTGTTGCTTATCATCTTTCTCTTTGTTTTTCTTTTTCTTGACCTCAGGGTTGCCAAATTTCAATATGTTCATCTCCTCCTAGATCATATATCTCTTCGCCAGGTTGAGCAACTCTTTCATTGACAGCGGGCATTCCCGCACCAAAATATTAGCGTATTTCTTGTGTCTGAGCCCCAAGAAAAGCACATTGATCAGGAACTCAATCCTGGGGTTGTCGATCTTTAACACCTCTGTGTTGAATCTAGTAAAGAAGTTATAGAGAGACTCCCCTATGTTTTGCTTCATGGTGTGGAGATGGGTGTGGGGAAGCTTCGCCTTTCATCAACTAGCGAATTGGTACAGGAACTTATCACACAATTGGTCATAGGAGTGTATTGACGTCGGCTCAAGTTTTACAAATCAATTGAGCGCGATACTTTGAAAGGTGGTAACCAACATCTTCGTGTGTATGTATTCATTATGTCCATGTAGTTGCATCATGTGTTCGAACTGCATCAAGTGCTCATTAGGATCAATTGAGCCATCATACAAAGGGAGTCCAATTGGGACCTTTACGTCGACGGCAATGCGCTTGTCAATTATCTCCTGGATGAACGGTTACCCTCTTTTATGGCAAAACCTTTGGGGGCCATCAGGGTTGGGTATCCTTTTCGTGTTTCTCCTTGAGATCTCCTCGAGGTGTCTATTCAACTGTTGAACTTGGTGAGAAATTTCTTTCCACTCCTCTCGATCTACTTAGGTCATGTTGCGATCGAACTGGGGCCTCATGAGCTCGATCCTGTCACGCTACAGGGCTTGAATGGGCTAAGCCGCATGATCCACTGATTCAGCAATCTCTTCATGCTAGTCCAATTTTGAACGTTTTACCTTATCACGCTGCTGGGCTCGATTAGATCAAATGAAATGGTCTATAGAATTGGCGATCTCTTCTCATGGCTTTGATTGTCCCCTTTCTTTATGAAGGCGCCTAAGGTTGGCTTTCCATCTAGTCAATAGGTACTTGGACTTTGGACGACAGTGACTGTCTCTAGAGGACCTCTCTTCTAGTGGTAGTGGTTGCAGGGTCACGCTAGCAACTGGTACAGGCTAGTTTATGTGCTGATTTAATGCGATAGAAAGTTGAGCAAAAATCTAGGCAAAAACTTGCTCACTAATTAGCTGCATTAGCTAAGGCATGGTCGAAGTAACAACTTACTCCGGTGGGGTGTTGGGGCCTGAGGTATGTGATTCTTACTAAGGCTGAGGGTGAAAAGGAGACGATGTCCTTCTATTTTTCTCTCTCTCAAATGCGGCTTGTTAGGTGTTCACCATTTTTCAGTTATAATCTCAAGATTTCCCATAGACGGCACCAAAAATGATGAGGTTGAAAACTATTTTACTAGATTTTGGTAATATTTGGGCTAATTCAACCAGGATGGTCGAACGATTCAACAATGAAATCTCCTTAGGTTGAGATCTACAACCACTAGCAAATATTAGATTAGTCGTAGTGCCCTCGGCTAAAGCACTCTAATGCTTAGTTAGTACTGATCAAGTAAGAAAATCGAACAGTAGAATAAGAGAGTATAATGAAAATGACATACTTTGAGAGTGGCTAGCAATGGGTATTTATAGCTTTCTTTAGGTGAAGATATGTCTAAAATGCCCCTCTCAAGTATAGAGGGCTTTTGTCCTTACATGGGAACTATAGGTCATTTTCTATCCCCATACTATTTCATGTGGCATCACTTCATGCTTTTCTAGAAGAATAGTACTCTGGAGGTGTGCTTCATGATAGAGATGGAGGTAGAGTTGGTACTGGGGCAGCATGCGCCATTAATACAAAGTCATGCTACCTATCAAGGCAATAAATGCAGTAGATGTACAATTCGACACAAGGATAAACCTCTCTGGTCAACTATGGGTTGACTAGAGAAATGGTTGGAGGGAGTAAGCAACCCAAAGCCTCCCGTCAAACATGATCTAGAACAACTTACTCGACTTAGGGGTTATGGTCGAGTAGCTCGGTCGAAGTTACTGTATAAGTGAAAAAGCTATGATTGACGGCCAACTAGATTTGGAAGCATAGTTGGGCCTAGATCCAGTTGGGCCTCAAATGCAAAGTGGGCCTAGAAGCACACTCTAGAGTCAATAACTATTGGACTATTCCATATCAGAAATTTAGTGAGATTAATGAGGACACTAGTGTGAAATCGGGTATGCTCAAAGTAATTGATTAAGTATCTCGATGTAGAAACAAGATTAGGAATTAAGACAAGTTTAGAATACATTAAGTACTAAGGTATACTATTAGAGAGACTAAAAAACCTCATTTTGATTTCTTAAGTTATATAACTATGCTCAATGGGTTGATAATTTTATTTTTCTTTCATAATCCTTATTAATTTTCAAGTTCCAATATTAAGACGTTTAATTATGTTGGATTCTTATCTAACACATAATTTCATGTCCAAATAGTAATTATTTTATCTGTAATATCATTCAAACCTATTTATATTTTTAAACTGAAGCTCTAATCACTTATTTGGCCTAAACAACATAATTTCATTAATTATTTTGATTCTTCTTAATTATCTAAATTATTTGACTTGATTCAAATTCCATGAATCAACCTTTTTATCATAAGGTTATAATTCGTTTATTACTTGGGATTCCTTCCAAGCTTAATCACAGGTCCAACTCTTATTTTATATCAAATCAAAGCTCAATCCAGATTTGGGAATTCCTCAATTATATCTAAATCACGTGTTCAATTCTCATACGTATTTGAATAGCATTTTGAATTTAATAATTTCAAATTCAACTATTACACTTGATTTGATTAAATTCTAATTTCTTTATTTGAGACTAATACACCTTAGTCATACAATTCAGCTTAATTAAAATTCAAAAAATTAATCGAATAAAAATTCATTTCAGAAGATTTTACCCAATTTGGTCATACCAAGGCCCAAATTGGAGCCTGAAAATGGTCCGAATAATTCCAAAATCGAGGTCTGAGCACATTCGCCAATTGCCGCTAGACTATCACTAGAAAAATTCTCCAACGCCACTAGTTTGTGCACATCAACGAGGAGGACAAACCCTACATTCAATTTTTGAACACATTGCCTACAGCTCAACTAATTGGGCAGAAAATACCATGAAAGCCCTAGCACCACTGTATCACCACCACACCAATTACTTCAATACTAACCGTCAAGATTCAAAAACGAAGGCACCAGTAGAGGTGTCAAAATAGACCGACCCAGCTCGGTTCATTTAATTTTTTAATATGAATTGGATTGAATTGGCTCGCTTGAAAATCTATTCCGAGCTGAAATTTTGCAATTCAGAACCGGCTAGCCCAGCTCGCGGGCTAAACGGGTTGGCTTGCAGAGCCCGTTTAACCCGCAATATTTTTTTAATTTAAATTATAAATTATAATTTTTAAAAATTTAGAAATTTATAATTTTTAAATTACAAATTACAAATTATTAATTTTGAAAAATTATAAATTTATAATTAAGAATGTATAAATTATTATTTATTAATTTATTAATGTATAAATCAATAATTAAGAATTTATAATTTTTAAATTATAATTCATAAATTTATAAAAATTATAAATTAAGAAAAATTGTAAAAATTTATAATTAAAAGTTTGGTCAAATCCACCTCTATGTAATTATTTTTTCTAAATTAACAACGGGTAAAGAGGTCCATGCCAAACCCCTTACCACCTTATTTGGTGGTGTTTTTGAAAAAATATAATTGATAAAAAAAATTAATATAAGTATAAATTTTTAAGTTTTTATAAAAATTTAAGTATTGTAAAATATTAAAAATCACATAAGTATAAATTATTAAATTTTAAAAAAAATATAAATGTCGAAAAAATATTAATAATCACATAAATATAAAAGTTTCAAATTTTTAAATTTATTTTCAAATTTAAAAAAAAAAATTCACAAGCCGACCCACCTAACTTGGCTTATATATAAACTGGCTCACCTACACAGTGGATCAGCTTTAAATTAAGTCGGATTTTTTAATTTTCAATCCATCACAATTCGCGTTGTAAACGGCTAGCAAGCCGACCCAACTCAACTTGGGACCGCCGTGAATCCCCGTTAAACAAGCTGAGTCAGCCCATTTGACGCCTCAGTCACCAAGATGATCCCCTCGTCGAGCCTGTCGTTTCCCCTATATCACTTTCGGAGTTCCACCACCCAAACCTCTGGACACACCACCATCATCCACCTCATTACCGCCATCTACTTTCCGATCAATTTCTTGGTTGCTTTGGGAGGTGTTTAGCGTATGTTCGCCTTAGCAAGGGGGAGATGTTTGTGGTGTTGGTTTTGTGATTTACCACTGTTTCTCGGGTGTCAAGATGTGGGATGAACTGGGGTAAGCTTGTGGAAATTTGAACGAAAGCTGGGAGAAATTCTATATATAAACTTATCTTTTTAAAATTCTAGATTAGCCCCCCAAATGTCTAACCGCCTTTCAATCAGGTCCTGCAGGAGTTTAGTTGGCTTAACTTTAACCCCAAACATTCAATTTGAAGTTTTCAATTCTCACTTTATGACCCCCAACATTTAGAACTCTAGGCGATCAAGTCCTTATTTATTTGATTTTCAGTCCTTTAGTTTTCGATAATCAAATGGGTATATTTTACAAATTTATCATCCAAACTCTAATTAAATTAATTCTCACAATTTCCTTAATTAAGTATTTAAAAAATTGGGGTGTTACAATATACTCATCTTAAAAGTAGCCAATTTAGCTGGAGATGATGCAACATACTTATATGCAACTTATATGCAGCCCCCACCCGACTAATAGAACAATCTGACTCCTTTAACATATTGACAATAATTAAATTCAAAATGTAAGTATAATATCACACGTGCATGAGCTCCCCATTTAATAAAGTAATACCATTCCAATCACCTGTGGCTCTAGCCAAAAATGCAGTAGCCAAGTTGTTCTGTGCGTTATCCACAGTAACGCAGCAAATCTTTAGAATTTCCAAATCTTTCAAGCATTCTCTAAAGCTTTCCCTATGGATTCACCTATGTGACCGCAATCAAATCGAAACTTAATATTTTCTTATTCTATCCCACCCATCGTCTATGTGATAAGCAATTGCACATGTACAACTCAGATTCTGAATTAAAGTCCAAATATTAGCTGCAAGAAAAACCATTTGATATTTTCAAAAAATATGCTTTTATAACTTCTCTTTCCCGAGTTTAAACAATTGCATATAATGTCTAACAATAGGGATACGAGAAGAAATTTTAAACCTCCATTAACCTGTAGTAATGAAATCTTTAAATCCTTGATTCTAAAAAATTTAAAATGAAGTTCATCAGCAATTATTGTCATGACGAGTGTAAATCGAGATTATTTTATATTAAACTCCATAAGTTTCATACTAATAGTGGTATTAGGATTGTCCTCGCGTTGCTTGCCAATAACACTTGTTTTTTTATTCTTATCAATGGCACCGTATAGATTTCTCTGACAAACCTTTAAATGTTTTAGTAAGTTCGTGGTTTCATGATCAGCACTATTGCATGCATAAGATTTCTTGTAATGAGTACAAATAGTCCATCTTTTTCTTTTGTAAAATAAGTCCAAGTATTCGAAGCCGGCTTGGTTGGTTTCCTTTTCTATACCACTTTTTGTGATGGAGATTCTTGGCCCAAGGGATAGCTGCATCTATTTGTGATGGAGCTTGGGATAGAATTTGTGATGGAACTTGTGCTCGAGACTCTTATTGCATGTAAATACTTGTTGGGGTGGGAGTACTTTCAACTTGAGTTCCACTAGTATTTTGAGTTTTACTAACTCCGATCTCGTTTTTTTTTGTCATTTGTTGGTTTTAATTTTACCACAAATGAGAACATTTAAGTGGATAAACCTGTCAATGGGTAAAATTTCACCCTATCCAAATCTGTATCCTGAAATACCCAAATAAAAAATACTCATAGCCTAAATACCCAAAAGAATAAGACCCCTATCATTTTCCTATCTTATCTAATTCAAGACCCATTGAATCTAGCTTGTTGGACTTATGTTTTCAATGTATAAACTAATTTTCTCAATATGTACTAATGATATTATTTGGGGAAAAAAATCAATATTTAATTTAATTTAGTCATTAAATTTAATTTAGTTAATCTTTATTTTAATTTTTTTTATCATTAATAAAGTTTTTATAACACAATTTGTTGATTAATAAAATTAATATTGTTATCAGATTTTATTAACAATATTTATACCATTGTTAATTTTATGAAAGAAAACTGTTTAGTTGCCACTGCTGCTATTCCTATTATCAAAAGAAAGAAAGAAAAAAAATCCATTCCACCATATTAACTTCATTAATTTAGTTTAATTTTTAAATAAAAAATTGTTTAATTGGTACTGTTCATTTACATATTTATAATTTTTATATATAAAAAATTTATCTTTAGTATAGATTTAATTTCAACATAGATAATTTTTAAATTAATAGATTAAATTTAAGTATGAAGTGATGAATACTTTTTGGTATGAATACATAGATAATTTATTGATATAAATCCTATTCATACATATTGCGCTATCTTTATACCTGTGACACTCCTACAAGTGGGCTTGGTCTGGAACAAGGCCTAATGGATATGGTCCACAAAATGTAGAAGTTCCTATACGCAAACAAACAAGAATAGCAAGGACAATAAACTTCGCATGTGTATGGGTGCGCATGCAATACTCGTTATGCATGGCGTGATAAATGCAATGAGAAAGATGAACCTCGTCAGAAGCCTAACTTTGATGTTAATTACTCAGAAAGGTCCAATCCCAAACTCTGGTCCTTATGTTTCATCTTCATCAAATAGCAATATTTATAAATTACAAAGACGCGGCCACACTGCATCAACTCCTGCGCGGGTGCCACATTAACCAATGTCTGAAGATAAGTTAGATTAGACTGCACTTCACCTAATTCTCATTCTCCGAAGGGGACCCATAATTCCGAACTTGGTCTAGTGGAATGCTACACGCCTGCACCGCAGCTGCAAAATGGGCCAATTGAAGCTGAACCAAATATCAAACCAAGTTGGATAAGGAATATTATTAGAGATACCTAATTAAGAAAGCGTTTGAGCGAGTTAATAAACTTTTTAAAGTATGTGTTTGAGAATTTATAAGATATTTTTAGAAAAAGTAAGTATTTTTTAATTTATTTTTAAAATTTTACCAAATTCATTTAATTTAATCCTTGTTTTAATTGAGCAATTTAATATTTTATTTTTAAAATAAAAAAATTAGAATCTTACAAATTCCAATAAAATATAAAATCTCACAAAAAATTTTTTAAATAAAACTAACCACACACCCTCTAATCAAGCAAACAAAGCCAAAGTTTGTTCATCTCCAAATCTCCCTATAAATGGGCAAAAGTATTTGATGATTTAAGATGGAATATACTACTTCTTTTCACTCAAAACCAAAACACTGAAAAAGCAAACTTACTGGCAGTCTATTCTTTGTCTTAGTTCCCTTTCAAAACAAAGTATAAGGGCTTGTTCTTTAGCATTTTGGGGGGAATTTTTTTCAACTTTCAAAATAATCCCAAAATATGTAAATATTCTTCAAATATTTTTTTATACACAAAAATTTTATACCCAAAAAATTCCTATCAAAAGAATCTCAAAATACCCCATATCCAAAAAATTATACCTTTCCCACCTATTCTCTTACTTTCTCACTCTACATTTCACATCACACATTCATTTATTACTATCTTACTTCACAAATCCATATATATAATTTTACTAGTTATAAAATTCTAAAACTTGTGTTTAAAAATTTAATTAAATTGATTGTTGGAAAAAATTAAATTTAATTTAGTACTATTTATATTATTATTAAATAATTTATTTACTAGATAACGTATTAAATATTAATCTTCATTAAATATTAACCTTTAGATTTATTTAAAATTATAATAACAAATTTAATTATTATTTAATAAAATATTAAGTTTAATAAATTAATATTAATATAATTAAAATAATTATCGATAAAATTAATTAAATTTAAGTATTTGATTCTTCACTAATAATTTATTTACTAAATAATGTATTAATTAAATAATGAGCTAAAGCAATTAAATAACCTATTAAATTAATTAAATTAAGTTATTCAATTATTTAAATACTTGTTATTTATATATTAATTATGTTTAATATTTCGTTCACATATAGTTAAATATTATGTTTATATGTTTAATAAATAATTTAAGATGATTTAATTTTATGTAACATAAAATTTTTTTTTTTTAACTTGATGAATTGCTATGAGTATTACATATATAAATTATTTAATAAATTATTTTATTTAGATTAATAATTAAGTTTTATTTGTACATAAATCAAAAATAATAAATAGTTAAATAATTATATTTTAATTAATAAATAGTAATTAGTTTATAATTAATGAACAGTAATTTTTTTAAGATAAGCCAATATTAACAATTATGACATAATTATGGTATTAGCCAATTTTTTATAATTAAAATATAATTATGATTTCATAAATAATTACTATTTATTGATAAGTATTTTCTTCCAAGTAATACACCATTTGCTAGTGTTAAATTTATAAAAATATAAATTTTATAATAAATCACTAATTACACATAATTTTATTTCAACTATATATCAATCATTACACACATATAT